>JAIGNY010000077.1:477500-1075000 GCA_020152595.1 Chiridota heheva | reverse complement strand
CTCCTACTTATTATCTGTCTCTACGGAAATGTTGGAGCTACTACTGCGTAGACTATCGTCATAAAGTACCACAACAATGAAAGCAGGGAAATTCTCTTGTAAATTCGCTGGTGGTATCCCCAAAGATGGATATCGAACATATGTCAATTGATTTCTCGGTTTGACCGCTGGGTACTTTTTGAATTAACTTATTAATTTGTACATACTTGTGGCAGAAAAAATACTTTTAAACTTCACATTTTCGCTGATATTTACCAATCGTGTAATGCTTACAGTATCATTTTGTATATAAGACCTGTTTACCATTTATCTGAACTTTTACATCGTTATAAATTTTTGTGGAATATATACCATCACCAGTGTCACTCTCGTTGGAAACATATGCATAATAATTATCATTCTCACTCTTGTCTCCATTTATCCCATGTAGTAAGTGTTTAGCCCTCCCTTGAGCAAAATCGTGATTGATGCCATCGCATTGTGTCAGTCTCTGCTGATTGTGATGTCTCTCGAGTTCATTGAGTCCCCTTGTATTCACGGGCTCATAATCATCCCTCTCATCAGTCATATCCTCGACGTTCTCTTTTCTTCCTCCGCCATACTTTAGTAAAGAGTCTGGTGTTATTTCAGTGTTAGGGCGTTTGTTATAAGTATTGCTTCTGCGTACTCCATTTTCGGTTTCTTTCGTTTCTTTGTCATCGTTTTTCGATGGATACTTTTCCTTGTTCCTTTTGAGCTGAAAAGTGAAAATTGCTGCTGCTGATATGACTATCAAAAGGGATATACAAAAAGCAACAGCCAGTCCAACTACAATCGTATATGGGTTGTCTGGTGCATTCGTTTTAAAGTTGGATACTGTAAATAAATTGGTGTATTTGGTCTGCTCTGTTTCATTAAACAGTTTTCCCAGTTTTGTGGTGCTCTGCCAAAAGAAGGTATGCGGAAAAGTTAGCTTTGAAGTTGTGCGAGTCTTTACAATCGACGTAGATGATATTCCGAATGAAACCGTAGGTGGAGATTCAAGAATTGGTACAACGTTGACCTCCAATGTTTTTAAATTTACGGTGCCATGTCGGCGAGCTGAACAAGAAAAAGTAACGGTTGTTGCTGCTGAGAGTTTGAATTTACTTGTTATCGATAACCTCAAAATTGCTTCAAATTCGCCTTCAATAATGTAGTATGAAATTTGTAGATTGTCGTGGCTGTCTTCCAGAAGCCAAATAAGGTTCTCATCAGGAGGAGGCATCGACTTACAAGAAATATTAACCGTTTGGTTAAGCATTAGGTCAATAGAATCTGGTTGTAAAGTGATCTCCAACTCATCATATAATACCACAGGACCAATGTAACAGTTTTCGTTTGTGGCTTTTAGAACACATGTAAATGTGGCATCATTGTACATCTTATCTATGGGTTGAAATGATTTTTCAGCTCTGTAGATATCATCATAAAGGGAAAATGATACTTCTCGCATATGTTGAAGAGTAACTTCCGATCCACCAACATTTGCTCTCCATTCAGAATTGTTTACATGTGATTTGTCATAAAAACAGAACAGTAGAAGTGTTTCTGAAGAAAGCAAAGGGTACTGTCCATTCATCTGCTCTATATTTGTCTTGCATTGCGGCTGTTTTTGGTATATTTCAACATCTAAGTCAACAGTAAGAAATGTCCCACCTCTAAGTATAGCTTTGCAAGAATATAAAGGACGTTTGTCCATAACGGGATGTGGCGGGAAAATAGTAACTGTATACTCCAGCCAAACGCAATTTTCTACAAATGTCCCATTCAACAATAACGATCCATTTTTAAATAACTGATACTTACAAACCGTGGGAGAACTTGTCTTGCAAGTGACCAGAACTTTAGACGACTGAAAAAACACTACTGGTGGAGATATGACATCCGCAGTAAACTCAACTGTGACGCCATTCGAACTACTCATGCTTAGGCTGAAAATGACGATAAGAGCGAAAATCTTACTTGCATATGTATAGTTATTTATGGAACACGGTGAACATTCAACACCATTAAATAATGGTTTATGCCCAAGATGTATGCCATCCATGATACTATGAGTTGTCATTGTAAACCATACAGTCCTCTGGAAAACTTAAACATCCTTACAAACAATCACATTTTCATTTAATACATATTTAAAAAAGAAAACCATGTTCTTTTCAAATATAACTATGCAATATGTGTTCTAATAGTGCCAATACTATATGTTACTTTCCCCTCATGGGAATTCTACACCTTTTACATGATTTCAATGTATTATCTAAAAAGTTCAGTTGGGACAAAGGTGCAATTATTATTGTGATCTTCCGACTAAGGAACAATTACTTGTAAATGTACACAGTTTTGGTTCACAAGTTGTTTTCAATGCAGAAACCAGTCATGCGGTGTATCATTAACCTTAAGAAAACTCGCAAACATAAGTCATACAAAGTTCCTGTTTTGTATATCCAGCATTTATCAAGGGTCGGCAATAAAAAAATTAGCACGGAATGCTTTAATTAAAACTATCACAAAAACAACAAAATCGGCTACACATTTGTTTGTCATCTGGCAAGTACTAAAAACTCTAGATTTATTTATTGGAATGCAAATTTTTTGATAACCAGGGTAAATTTATCATAATAATAAGATACTGTACGATTTTCATATGTTATCTGTGTTCTTAAAGGGAAAGTTCTGTGCCATCTCAAACCTTACATCAGCTCGCAAATTTTACAATCAACTGACAGAGGTAATCACTTTATAAACAGTACAACAGGCTTAACATGTTTAATGTGGTGTTTCACCTTTAAATGATTTTCTTCTTGTTTTAAAGGTGCTAGTTTAAAGCGCAATATGTGCTGACAAAACCACATCATTATTTGTCTACAGGTTGAATTTCCTGACTAATTATGAGAAAGAAATTTGCTGTTGCCAACTTTTTGACAACGACTAACAGAAGTTATAATTACTTTCCAGTTGTGATTTTTGCGAAGTAGAAGCTTAACCTTTAGAAAGTTGTGCTCTTTAATATCTCTGATTCCTTACACCGAAACACTGAAAGACAACTTAATTTCAATTAAAGTGCTAATATTTATTGAATTATGTACTTGTTTCGAATAATAATTAACTTGGTAACATCCACTGACAAGTGGGTTATTTGAGTAACTTCGTGTCCGTTTGATTATAATAGTGACACATCTGAATATCATGATCTTAGGCTTTTATAGAAACCAAACCTTTATTATCTTTGCTCGTTGGTAGTTTAACCGGGTTGCATAAATTTAAGTTTCCATGAAAATAGTGGTGTTTGGAATATTTGGTATTTTAAATAAATTTCAATTTGATTCAGTCAGTGTGATGTAAATCTGTTTGGCGTAGACACTTAAAATCTTATCCTCTATCTGCTATCTTTACTACTATTGTTGCTATCTTCCACTATGTGCTGGTATCAACGTGGACTGATTACTTCCGGCACATGGAGCAATATTGTGCTCATTTCAAATGCCCCCTCCATTCACCCCCACCCCACCAACCCCCATTCACCCCCTCCATGCTGGCATGGTATACACTCGTGGTACATAGTGGCTTATTTGAATGCTTATATAATTAAAAGCTGTTAAAGTAATGTTCCTATGGAATTTTATTTTAATATATTTGATAGAGGATAATTAAAGAAACAGATTAGTTTTAAACCCAAGTTGATATATTATTCCTACAATAAATTATTAAATTTGAAAGATTTTCTTGTCTGCATAAAAGAGATTGTTCGTCTTAGTCTAAGGCATCATTATGAAATCCATCACAGCACTTGGAGACTTCTGTGCTATTCTTTACGTATTCCTTTTAAACATTTTTTCTTCAAAAATTATTCAGAATAGCGCAAAATAAAATTTACAATAATGTTTTTCAATCTGTTCTTATAACTTATATTTGAATTATAAAAAATTGGTGTTTAATTTTTAAAGAAATATGGATAAGTACAGAAGGTTGTGTGGTGACATCATCATGATGACTCAAACTCAGTACAAAACTTGAGTCATTTTTATGCAGTCAAGAATTTTTTTTAAAGTTCAATAATTTCTTCTAAGAATGAGATATCAAGATACATCTTTTAACAATCTGTTTCTTATATTTTTTCTCTATCAGATAAGTAAAAAGAAATTACATAGGAATATTCCTTTAACAATTGATAATGTATCTTCGGGTATTGTATAGATTTTGTTAGTTTCTAGTTTCTTAAGTCTAATTTTAACATCACTGTCTGTGTGCAAGGCTAATCATCCTGGGAGGTAAACTGTGGGGATAAAGATATTTGATCTGCGAGGTAAACTGCGTTCGACTGTGAATTAAGGGTCTCCGTCTTGATTGTGTTAAACAGAGCTTAGATTGGTTCCCCATTTCCATTTCTTCAAGAATTATTATCAAATCAATTGCTATTCCATCATCATTTATCATTCATCGCCACAAGCTTAGTGGACCGTTAATGCACTTCTTCGATCATTGGATGATGGTCACCACATGTGGGACTCGCATGGAATTGTCGTGGAAAATGTGGACATGTTGGTATGACAACATCTGAGGAAAATGAATAACAGAAAGAAAAAAAGGTAAAATATACATGGGTTTCCCATATGACAGTATGAGCGCACACGGGATATCCCACCTGGCTTCCATGAAGTCTTTTTTAACTCTATGGTACCATGTAGGCAACACGCGATGGGAGAAGAAAACTCTGAAGTAGGTAGTAAGAAACTACATACATCCTATTTGATTCATCCGCACGCAGTTTGCTCCCGTTTCCCTTTTAATGTGGTTATTGGTGATCAGAACAGTGATATAACCTAAAAGATTAGGTGTTTTAATAAACAAATGATGTGAATATTTCCTTTCGATAATAGAATAAACAAATTCTGAAATATGTATAATACAAAATAAAAAGAATTAACATATCTGGTATGACTTTTAAGTTACTTCTCTGACGTATATAAAGATGCAATTAATTAATTATTAATTTTCTATTTTTCTATTTTTTGCCATCTCTTTTCATTTAAGCAACAATAACAGAATATATTACAATTCTTCATTGCAATTGTTTGTAAAAGTATATGAAAATTATAGAACAAATGAGAAATAAGTAATATAAATGAATAATTATTAACAAAAAAAGAAATAAATTAAGATGACTTCTTATTGACATAACATAAAAGATAATAGTAAGGCTTTAGGAAACATTTTCAAAAATTAGGAATTAGAGAATTATATTATTAAACTGAGAAAAATGATAGTTATATCAGAAATATAATGAATTATTTATGCATGTTCGGGCGGTATGTGAAACTCGAGACGCAAAAAAAAACCCAGGAGACACAATATTATAGATCTAGTAATTAATTAGTGCAAGCAACATGAAGATTTAGCTAGCCTCTAATAAAGCTCAAATAAGATATAAAGCACACAGACAATCGAAGGATTTACACCATTGCATGGATGACTATAGCCTTTTGAGGTAAAAATAAAAGAACAAGAGCGTAATATTTTCGCAAAGATACAACTCACGAAAGTACGCAGTGACACGTAATCCTATCTAGGATGCAAGATTTTTTTCAAGAAGGATACAGTAGAGTAAGTACAGCTACTACCACTACTTAAAAGATGCGATATAAATAGGGAGAAAGAGTTACAAAGAGAAAAGAAAACCCCTAACCGAAGAAGATAGGGCAGTTTTTAAAAGAGGATTTAAATTCTTTCATAGGGAGTTACGCAGAACTCATGTTCTTTGAGACGTATTTCTCAACTTGTAGGGGGGAATTTAAATTTACGTAAAATTTCATTTAAGGATTAGTTCAGTGGTCAAGCATGTCCATCTTATGCAAAAGAGAACTACAAAAGAAATCGTTCAAAAATCTTACTTGGGTTTAAAGTTTGGTATCATTGCTGTAGAAACGACTGCAATCAGACTAGTTGTGATGTCATAGCCTGAGATTCCTCAAAGTCATTATGTATTCTGTCATATTTTGTCCTGCAATTTTGTGGCTTAAAAATCATGGGATATGTTAAAAAAAGTAGTACAACTGAAATAAGTAAGGGTATTTATAATATACCACCTGACTGTCTAAAGAAACTTTGAGTGAAAATAATTTAAATAGTTAAATATTAAATAAAATTTCTTTAAAATATATAAAGACTTTGAGAAATCTGAGGCTGTGACATCATAACTAGTCTGATTTCAGTCGTTCTACAGAAATTATAAACTTTAAACATGAATTTCTCCTTAACTTCACGAAATAAGATTTTTAAAGCGATTTTTTGGTTACTGGCTCTAAAAACTAAAACAATTTGACTGTGAATGTGCTTCATACATTTGGATATATTATTCACATTTATTTAATTAATAAAAACGGCTCAAACCTATCTCCTTCTTAAAATTGCTCCCTTTTCCCATTCTTTGCAAAGTCATTTAGCCTTTATTCTTATTTCCTTCTTTTTGGATTTTTTCTTACACGTTACAGTCATCTCGTTTCCTTCTAATTTCATTTCTTAGTTTTGAAATTGAGTTTTCATTCATAATCCACACCTTCAAAAGATATTGAGAGAACCAATACCAGGAAGCATTCTAATGAGTTTTTTCTTTATCACATTCTGCCGCAAATGTCAGAATGTGTCTTCAGAGATGACAAGCTTTTGTTGTGAAGTGACAATATGTCGAGAAAAAAGTGACTCTCGCGAGCTCTTAATCAAATATTTGTAGTTTTAAAACGACCATTAGTTTATTGAAATTGATCATCCTTTTAAGGATTAATTCAGGGGCAAGCAATTCTGTTTTATACTGTGATATGAAAGAGGACTTCAAAAGAAGCAAAATAGTGCACAAAGCACTCAAAGATCTTATTCTGTTAAGGAAATATTTAAGTTTAAAGTGTAGTATCATTTGTGTAGAAATGACTGAAATCAGTGTGATTTCATAGCCTCAGATTCCATAAGGACTTCATGTCGCTCCTTCGCTTCACTTCTGAAAACTTCCTGACTGAACCCAGAACTAACACCAAAGCTGGTTCTAGGGCTTTTTCAGCTGCAGCACCCCATGTTTGGAACTCTTTGCCTTCACACATTCGCCATGCCAGTTCACTTGGACAGTTCAAAACACGTCTCAAGACTTTTCTTTTTTAATCATGTATTACTTACTGAACTTTGGGGCAGCATTCTGGGCGCTTTGTATCCTATGGAAAAGGCGCCTACTACAAATGAACATGGATGGATGGATGGCTGGATGTATTCTATAATACATTGTTTTGCAATTTTAAGGCTTAAAAAACATGGGATATGTCAAAAAAGTAGTAATCTAGAGAGGGTATTTATACTATAACGCCTGAAGAAAGATCGAGGAAAAATAATTTCAAAAGTGAACAAAAATCAATAAACTTTCTTTCAAATAAATTAACATGTGAGGGTGAAGACGCCAACTTTCCATAATAGACTTACTACACTAGTCATTTTACACATAAGATAGAGCTTTAAACTTGTATATCTCCTTATCGGAATAAGAGTTTGCTTTCGTCACCATTTTGTTTCTTTTGAAGTCCTTTTTTATATAAATAAAATTACTTGACCACTGAACTAATTCTTTAGATGTTCGTTATATTTCAAAACTAGTTCCAATTTGTCAATAATGTAGAGTGTGTATGGTAGGGAGAGAGAGGAGTAGATATTAATTCTTACTGTACTGTATGATTAAGGCCTTCAGTCTACAAAAAATCAGTGGTTTATCAAATTCTAGTTTAAAAAAAATTTAAACTTTAATTTAATTTTTGCAATATCAAAATAATTGGAATTTCCAACAGAATAGGATCAATCCACAGAGCGTGGAGGACTTGTATCCCGGGCTCTGAAATTATACTTCAGCCACAACTTGTTTCAGAGTTAACTTATGTTTTTGCTTTCAAATAGTTGATAAAGTTTTAAAGAAATGGATGTCAACGAATACGATTTTATTTTGCCACAGACAAAAAAAAAAAAAAAAAAAGAAGAAAAAAAGAAGAAAAGCATTGGGGATACGTAAACAACTGAACAAGGGCTATAAATGCAAATTTCCGTAATGATTTTAAAGATCTTACTTGTAACAATGATCGTTTTGGTGTTATCGGAGAAAGACTTTATTCAGTCCGGAAGTGAGGTCACTAATATATATTATTTGATTTGCTGGTGGCACGTGATGCAATCTTCTTGGAACGAGATGCCCATTTTAAGTCAAAACATTTTTTCATTTGGAAAATATTGATTATTAAAAAGGCATTGAGAATTTCCAACGGGATTTTTAAAGGTACGAGATCAAATAACTCCAATCCTGTTGCCCATTCCTATCTAGGCGGTATTTCCGATAGGCGTGTCAGTGTCAAGTTGTAATGTTTGCGAAATTCTGAAGATGAACTCTTAAATTATGATGATCTGATTATTATATTAGGTGATAACCAAGAATATAGCCCTACCATTTCGGCTGCATTTGCTTTATTATTGAACAAAATTTTCAAAGGACTCAATTTTTGATGTTGCATGACGCATGCGTGAAAATAGTTGGGGCAAAATGAAATTTGTAATGACAAAAACATTTATTTTCAAGAGAGTGTGAAGTATACCGAGCGGATTTTTTTATAGCCACAGGCTTAAATATTGCTTTTAAAAAGCCATTTTATTGTGCAATGCTGAGCACCTTTTGCACGTGTGAGTTTCCTGTGCGACGAAGGGCAGGGGTGACGGCAGTAGGAGAGTGCTCGTTGCTTTGTTGTTTATGCAGATGTCCTTGCGTCAAGTCGCGAAATCTTTTTGTTCGGGAACCATTTTTGTCCGTCCAGCTAAGCCCTCTCAAAATTGATCTAATCAATTTCTCTACTGACGAATTTCCCGAAATAGTAAATTAGCGGAAATAGTTTACTTTGAATGTTTCCGCATAGTATGGTTCTTGATACTAACCATCACCAAAAACAAAAAACGACGTCACGAAAGATCCCGGATGTATCATGGCCATCAAAACGCTCCTTCAATTATTCATATGATTGTCAGTTACACGAAGTATAAATGCATTCTATTTACATCATATTTATAGACACTATTATATTTATAGACACTATTATTATTCGTCTAGTATACTCCTCATTGGACAGACCAATACCCTGGCAGTTTCAGCTGTCTAAAGACAAAATCTTTTGACAGTAATAATTCGTCAATGTTACTTTAGTAATTCATTGATAACTATTTTTGTCTTTAACCCCAACTGAAATCAGTTTTCCATGCAGCTTTAATTTTGCCTTTTATAGATTTTTGTACATTTATTATTCGCCAATATTTTTTTGTTTTTTTAGCTTTGCACTTTTAGCACATGCCAGGGAAAGCACACGGAAGTCACAAGTACCTTGTTTTCAGAAGTCACAAGAACCTTCTTGTTTTCAATGTGGACCCATTAATTAGACCCATTAAGTAATTTCCCACGATGGTAAGTGGATGAACACCAAGTCAGCATCTTGCTCTTTTCGAGAAGTGTTCAGAGAACCAGGTAGGTGGTGAATCTCCTACCATCGGGATCGACGGCTTAACGTCCCCCCTCCAAAGGACGGTGAGCGCCACCTAACCATCTGACCATTGGCCACTTTTACCAAATGTCTGGTGGAGAGGAAGGTGCTATTCAGAAGACAAACCTCGATGATTAAATTGCCCTTGACTCGAATCTGGGACCTCCAGCATCTCAGTCGAATGCTCAGCCGACTGCGCTATACCTAACTCCTAAATGTTAATCAGTAAATACAAGGCACGGTACTGAATTCAAAACTTACCTTATTTTAGCATTCATGGAGAAACCTTCATTTTAAGAAACACTCATATGCTTGAAAGTAAAGATTTTGATTGCAAGATAGACCGCCGTGTTCCCATAATGCACCGCACGTTCCATATATTTTACTGTGTAGATGAACTGGAAAGGAAAATTTTGCACGCATTGGAAATGACAAAAATTTGAACGTTTTTGTTCAGATCTGCCAACTAGAGGAGAAAAGGATTTAACTGTGTTTTTGCATTGGATTATATACATACATACAATACAAGACACAATACAAGGATTTTATACCGCGCGATTCCACATAAACCACCGCGCCTCCAGTCAAGTTCCCCGGCCAACGAATCGGCGAACATGAACTTGACTGGGCCAGGACGAGAAGTGAATGAATATAAACGTTTTTGTTCTGATCTGCCAACTAGAGGCGAAAGAGATTTGACTGTGTTTTTGCATTTGATTCTGTACATACAATACACATACATATAGACCACAGCGCCTTCAGTAAAGTTCTCCGGTTACCAATGAATCGACGCACAGTAAACTTGGACTTGACCAGCACAGGAAGTGAATAAACACCGCCTTTTCGCTCTACTCTTCTCGAACAGTGTTCAGAGAACAAGTTGTGGAGTTTACTGTCCTGCCGTCTGGACCGACGGACGATGTGCACATTTAATTCACTCAACAGCTGAATGAGGAGTAAAAGCAGCAGACGAAATGCTTCCGCTCTGATTTTGAGCGGATTGTTTTTATACATAGCTGCAGAAAAATCGAGTTAGACCTGACCAAACCTTAAACTCGGGACCTCCAGGATCTCAGTCGTGCGTCCTGCCAAATAAGCTACCTAGTTTCCTAATACAGTAATAGCAGACTAGTAGGTTCACATATCATTCATTATTACGACGTGTCAATATGCAAACCCATGCTTTGTTAATTGAATTAAATTGAATACTTGCGTAGCTACATGGCAGCCACTTTCTTCAGTCTTTGTTAGTTGACTGTTTGCTTTTGGAGTTCTACCTTTGTTATTCAATTTTAACCAATCCGCTACAAGCTTTCAACTGATACTTTTCAAACCAAGTTTGGAATATTCCCTTCTTCCTTTTACCCCTCATGCTTGCGTTGCAGGCCCAATTGATATTTGATAATTAAACTGGCATAGACGCATAGACTACAAAAGTGTTGGTAGAATATTACAAAATAAGAATGTTCAACTATATAATATTATGTATATATGTTATCATAGCTCATATTTTCTTCAACGTTTAGACCTAGAAATCAGTATGGATTAAAGTGGTATGGTTTCATCAAAATTTATAGGATGTTTAGCTTGTTCATAGATAATAGGCGTAATCAATTTGATCAACGCCTTGTTAAATACCCGCAGTCAAAATTCATTCCCGGTCTCCTTCGAATTGTTAGAAAATATCAGAAGTCGATTTCCTGTATTTCAATAAGTTTTTCTTTTACTCAAACTTATGTAAGGTTTATAAACAGATGTGCGGAATTCTTATAAAGTGCATGGTATAACCGATCTCAATAATTAAGCAAAAAATGCTTTTTTTTTAAAGAAATACAGACAAATTGGATGGCATCATAGTGTACACTGTGAGGTCACTTTTCAACCTGTCAACACTCACAGAATCTGCAATAACTGCAAAACGGGCTGCATAGGAGAAACCTCCAAAACGGAAAACACCCTCATTTAAAACAAATAAGGTGTCTAGAAAATCAGTTACTCCACGGGGCGCTATGGATGTCTAGAAGGCGGCTCTTCATCGGGGAGGGAGTTTGTGGAAAATCAGTTCCTCAACGGCGGTGTATAAAAGACACTGGAATACTCCTTTAACCACAACAAAATGAATATAACTTCCTTTAATAAACGCGCTCAGATTACGGATTTAAAGGAAAGGTATCGTTCCAAAAATTCATTCAGAAGTAAACGCCACTGAGCTGGTTACGTCACTTCCTGTTTTCAATTTTTTTCTATTGATCGCGAAAAATCTGCGATCTGCGATTATTGATCACACATCCGCAGAACTGAACATAGGGGCCAACATTTGCTATCGATACCATAACAGATTTCTAGCAATCAATAAGGAAAATTAGGTAGGAATAGTGGTGGTGATTTCTTTTCAACATGGGGGTGGGGACGAATCCAGACAGTGGTGCAGCCAGCATATAGGCCTAGGTGTTATATAAGGATTCATTTTTAGAGGGATATAAGCAAGTTCGTCCCCAACAAAAGTATTGGGGGACATGTCCCCGTCCCCCGTGATCGCCACCTATGGTTGGGGAGGGGCAGACTTACCCCGATGAGAGGATTCACCTTCCCAGTTGCATGCCTTCTTCCCAACTGCGAGGCAAAATTGAGGAACTCTGCGGGAATGTTTGAGTGAAACAATTTTTTAGCTTGTAGCCATTAAATGTTAGGGGTTCTTGCAACTCCTCCTACACCTGATTACTCCTTCAGATTGTTAAGCTAATTTTCATCAGTTTATGGATTGTGATTAACACAGCAAGCTCTATATATTTTTTGTAACTCACTGTAAATATAGAGCATTTTCATTCATTTTCTTCCGTCTTTAAAATCAGATCCCGGTGCAATAACTGTACATTTAAGCTATGAGATACACTGAATTGGACTACATAAGTGAAAAAAAAAACATTTACAGATAACCATGGAATTTTTGGCTGCGTATATGTGTTAAGTAAAGAAAGTAAAACTTATGGGAAATAAAATACCCTTGTCAACATTTACAGTGATCATATGACTTTGTCGTCTAAGGATTTTAATAAGATGTAAGTGAAACAATCCATTTGGGGACAAAATACCGTTTATATATCATGAAGGTTACTTATACACTGAGACAAATATGCACCTTAGGTCGCATTGTGTCATCTTTCCCTTTTGCAGTTACGTAGATATTCCATTGTCTAAAACTCATATCAATTTTCTAAACCACCTTTTCTTCTTAAAATAAAAACATTACATTTGTGGAAATAAAGATTTGTTGGAAGGCACGTCTCAATAATTTTGCATTTGGATGGTAGAAAGATCTTCCCTTTTAGCCAATAAATTAACAATTAATAAACTGAAGGGTTTCTGTCGTGTAATAAATTCTTAAACAGTAATAGTCTATAGTAAACACAACTATTTTTGCATATTATTTTTCACTTGAAAACCGTTTATATTTACTTTAAGAAAATAAAATAAATCTATTAATAAACACGTACGTAATTTCAGGCTCTATGCACAACAAAAAACCAGTGTTGGAATGCACGTCTTAATCATTTTGAATTTCAACAATGGAAATATCTTCCGCTTTAGCCCATTAAATTGGCAATTGACAAACTGAAGGGTTTCCTCCGCTTGTGTTGTAAGTCCTTCGGTAAAGACAGCTGGTTTTACAATGTTTCTTTTCACTTGAAAACCGTTTTTTGTTTTTCTCAGAAAATGTCGAAAATTATATTTATAAACACACATTTCGCAAAAACGTAAATTCAGTTTCTATACCAATGGCGGCGCCAGTACTTTGTTCATGCGAAAAAGAGATTGGTAAATTTTTCGGGAGCCTATCAATTGGACAAAATATTTCCCTTTGAAAAATAATACTGGGGGAAAGTGGGGTGAAAGCGATATTGTGTGGGGGATGCCCCATGCCCCCGGTAGGTCATCCACTGCTCTATACCCAACAAAACTACAGACCAAACCTGTTTTGCAAATCGGCAAGATAGGACATAAAAAGTCAAACGAGTTGAAAGATAAAACAGATAAACAATTAACAAATAAAAGAGAGGGTATTCTTTCAGGTCCTGGACCTTTCTACTGTTCTATGAACATATTATGTTCCACCTGCACCACAAACAATGAAGTGCTGATAAAGACAGTCAGCAAGCGGCACCTACCGCGAGATGGTCCCGATTTTTCCATAAACTGGGAAGAACAGACGTAGCCGCGGGGCGAATGGAGGGCCCGGACATCCCAATTTTTTCAAGCAAATTTTCATAAATTGGGATAATATTTGCTTTTTTTTATTTCTTTTTTGCTTTAAAAATAAAATAAATATTGCACTTAAAGAAGTGGGCTAAAATTAAACACTTCGTTTTGGGAGGGGGGTCTAGAACCTTCTCGGACCCTTCACTTTTTTGATGCTGGCTACGTCACTGACCACGGTATTTACCGTGTTTATACATGCTTAGTAAACAATTATAATATAAATATAATTACAGACTCAAAGTGCAAATAGGCAAACAAATCGTCCAAATACCGTTTTTAATAATACAGACAATAGGGATTTTCAAAAAGACAAATCTGAGTAATTTGGTGTAAAGCGGGAACATGTGACAATTATGAAAACCTACTTATTTTTCTTTGGTTTATTTTCACTCAATGGTATGGAGGTATATTCCCATGAATTTTTATTTTCAATTATATGATAAAGACTATACGCCTTTTCAAACCGAGCTTAGCCGAACATGATCTCTTCAGTACTTAAATATGAAACGCCAAAATGACCACCAAATATGTTCGCAAAAAATATGTTTGGAAACTAATAAGCTCGCAAAATCTATGTTTGGAAATCAATTAGTTCATAAAATATACCTTCGGGAATCGAATATGCTCGGCTTGCAACATTTTCGCGAAAAAGGTATGTTCGCAAAACATTCGCTCGAAATCACTACCTTCGATACAGTTATGCTCGCAGTTTGCAAAAATATTTCGAGAGCCTTTTGGCGTATGCTCGGGTAACAAACGTATTTCGGGAGCTTTTTGGCGTATGCTCGGTTAAGAAACGTTCGTCGCAAAGTGTTTTGCAACGTGAGTTCGCAAACATTGGCGTATGCATATGCATGAGTCATTTGTTTTAAGGCGTGGCCTTCCAGGGTTGTTCTCCTTTCCAAGAACATGTTACCGTTGGATAGCTCGGCTTGTTCAAACTTGGGGGTATTTCTTCAGCTGATCACTGGTAACAGGGTACGTAATGCAACAGAAACGTTGGTGTTGCTACACGAAAATAAAGTAGACAGTGCAAATAAGAACGGGTTCATTTTCGTGTAAGCCTGGGAAAAGATAAAATGTATCATGGAGACAGGAATGGTGACAGCAAAGCGGTGTATAATTGAGGCCTCTAATATATAGCAGAGCTCGAACTGGGATGCTTTGGAGGCCTGATTTTTGGCACCATCAAATAGCTGGGAGATGGCCCAGGAGCCGTATTGTAGAGGGAGGGGATGGGCCCTCTGAGCAATGGCCAGTCCAACGCTGGCATATTCATGCATTTTCAGGGCCTCACCAAATTGTGCTACGAAAGGTCCCCCAAAAGTGACGTAAAACTATAATATTTTGGTGGGGCGAGGACGACGGGTTAGTATCATCAAATCTGTATATAGGCAACAGGCAGGGCGTAATTCAAGGGGGGTGTGTTTACACCTTCTAGAAAAAATGTTTGTAGAGCAATTCCATTTTTGACTATTTCGTCGGGCAAAAACATGGCCCAATTCTGAGGAAAAATTGTAAAGCAAAATACTTTTGAAAATGTTCTGAAAAATACCATATTTTGTTGTTTTCTTTATAACTGTACGTCGAGTAAAATCCTGAACCCGATGATCATTGTGAAACATTGTAAAGCATCAAAAACTAGAAATCTTCAGAGCTTTTAAGGTCTGCAGGGGCATTCTGTTTTCGCATTGCCGCGTTTGGAACTTGAGTACTCTGCCCCAAGCAAAAATGACTGGCGATGTCACTGGTTGTGGGGTGGGATCTGTTCTATTTTATGTAATTGTAGAAACATATCATTTATAGATAAGTCAGGTAAGTGCAAATTTTCTTCGGGAAAGTTTGTGGTACACCAGCATCCTCCAGCACCCCTACCCCCGCAGCCCCACCCACCTTCCCCGCCACCCACCCCGGGCACCCCTTCACCCACCCCGCGCACTACCACCCCGCCGCGCGCTAAAGTCTAGTTACGCCCCTGGCACCAGGGATCAGTGTTTAGGCACCCCAACAACGTTGACTGATGAGTCCTTTGCCTCACCCTCACCTCAAATAAGGCATCTGGGCCCGGAGCAGCCATTCAAATAAGGCCTTTACTTGGTTTTAGCCTCCGACTCCTCCAGGTGCGTTAGTAGACTGTGAGTGGGGGAGGGGGAGGATGTATGATGAACCGACAAACGTAAGCTTAGCTCCCAAAAGTGTGTTCTAAAATGTACACAATTTAATATATTTTGGGGTATCACAACATCAAAACAAATTTGCTGGTTAAAGCAAGTTGACTGCGTTTTCAGACATGATTGTAACCCTGAGTTATGCCAAAATCACAGAGCTTCAAGGGGATTTTCCCCTGGCCCCCACTATGGTTTTGCACTTCAACCCACAAGCACCTCCACGGTTCCACCCCTACACCCTCCCCATATTTTGAATGCTCTGCCGCCCTTGTTAGATATTTGGTTCTGCGGTCAAACAAGTCCATGTTATATGACCGAAAAGAATGAATAGAAACAAAAATGGCAAAGAAACAGTTCAAAAAATCTTCGTTAAGGAGATATTTAAGTTTAAAATTTGGTGTCTTTTGTGTAGACACAACTAAAATTCAGACTTGATCTATTAGGCTAAATCAGACTGTAATTTTAATACCTGTTTTGTATCTCATTTCAATGTTAACATTCGTAACTAGAGGCTAATTGGTCCTGAATCCTCATGACATTAAACGGTCAGTAACTCCAAGATTATACCAGAGAAACCTAAAACACGACCCCGGGATTTACGTATCATTGAGAAATGAATATGCAAACATACGTTACTGTTTCCGAGCACATTTCGCGACAAACTATATTTTGCGAGCATACAAATTGCGAACATATTTTAAGTGAAGGTATATATTACGAACGTATCTTTAGCGAGCATACAAATTGCGAACATATCTTTTGCAAACATTTAAGATTGCGAACATATATTTGACCAAACTTATTTGTTTCCAAACATGTATGTTTCGAACATTTATGATTGTGAACATATATTTTCCGAGCATATTAGTTTTCCGAACATATAATCTGCGACCATATTGTTTCCAAACGTTAGTTTTGCGAGCATATTAGTTTTTCGAACTTAATTTCTGCGACCACATTGTTTCCAAACATATGTTTTGCGAACATATTTGGTAGTACTTTTGGCGTTCCATACTTAAACCAATCAAATTCTGGGGAACTTTTCCTTTGTTTCCCAACCAATCAGGTGCAGTTTTGATTTTTAGAAATAAAAGCAGCAATACGAGCGCGTATTTCCTCATGTATAGCGCACGTATGATACGTGCGCTTGATTTTTTTTTTACATACGCTTGATCCCATACCATGCGTGAATTTTGCAGACGGCAAAGATTCCCCTAGTATTTGATTGGTCTATAAGATTCCCCAGTATACGATTGTTTCATTATGGAGACGTTAATTTTGGCCATGTGACATTATTTAATTAGTTTTCCGGATATTTCCGATTTCGATTTGAAATGGTCTGTTAGAAAACAAATTGGTTTACAAACCATAAACATAAATGCAGATCCAAGACAATTTGTAGGTATTTACAAAAAAAAATAAAAAAAATCTCATACTTTAGAGTGTAAGCAGTAAGATTCATAAACAGATCGGCAAGCACGTTCTTGTAATACCCCATCCTCAATGATTAAACAAAACATGCTTCCAATAATTTAGGAAGAAGCAATTATTATAAAAAGATAATTTGTAGAGATAAGTTGTTTTTCTTTTACTTTAGAATGTAAGATTCATAAACAGATCGGCAAGCACGTTCTTGCAAGGTGCATGTTATACCCCATCTCAATGATTAAACAAAAGATGCTTCCAATGATTTGAAAGAAGCAATTTTCTCAAAGAAATGCATACAAATGGTCTTGGACTTGTCTTTATCACATCACACCGTACACTGCGAGGTACACTGGCTAGTCCGGGAGAAACCCAATGTTTAGTGTATGAAGAAATACACAAGAACTTAGAGCTTCGTAATCATTACGATTAATGGAGGCCGCCAGTTACATGTGACAGCGTTATGTCCATGGGATTTCACTGTGACTGTAAGATGATGGGGGTATTTGTGTACAGTATATACACAGTATCAGCGATAAATAAGCAGACGCAGAGCCATGTTTTTAAACGGCTGTTCAAAGTCTAATACAAAATAGCAACAAGTTTTTTTTCTATTTTGTCTTAAAGTCCACGGTGGATTTGAAAAGGCCGCAGCCGCGATATTAGTTTATGTTTCAAAAATACCCCGTGATCTTCGTAAATTCCATTGGGATAACATTATCATAAGTCAAAATAGCGGTCTCCACGGATCGTAAGGAATATTCCTATTAAACCAAAAGGTGGGTGCTCCTAGACTGCTGATGTAATCTTTGAATGTTATAAGATATAAACATCAAGTTTACATCAAGTGTTTTTTTAATAGTCTTTTATTATATAAATGAAAATTCACGGCAATATTCATTTAAGCATTCCTTTCTGCGAATATACGGTATCCTGGTGACACATTGATACCCGGTAATACATTAATACCTGTGATACATTGATACCTTGCGATACATTGATAAATGGCGATACCTTGTTACCTGGTAATACATTGATACCTGGCGATACATTGATACCTGGTGATACATTGATACCTGGTGATACATTGATACCTGGTGATACATTGATACCTGGTGATACATTGGTACCTGGTGATACATTGATACCTGGCGATACATTGATATTATTGATACTTTTTATGCAAAGGTAATTTTCTATCCACCATATAACTACTCAAAATAGTTGATAAACAATCAGTTAAAATAAACGAATACATGTCAACATGAATTAACATGCAATTATGATAATAGTTTTTAAATGCTATTATATGGTCAATTTTAACCGATTCTGCTGTTTGCATGGTTTTAGTAAAATTTACACCTTTTGAAGTCGTGTTGCTTCTTGTACAAATACCTGTAATGGGATCAATTTTATTGTTCCAAAAAATTACAAAGGATCTCCAAGTTTATTCTGGCCACTGACCTTAGAAACATGAACAAAACGTAAACCAGCTCAAAGACAGGTGAAATTCAGACTAATAAGTTCATGTTAACCATATTTTTGAATATTGCCATTTTAGATGTAGGTCAACAAAAAGTTTAATGATAGATGAATTGCTGTAAAAAAAAAAAAAGAAGTTTAATGATAGATGAATTGCTGTAAAAAAAAAAAAAAAAAAAAAAAATTCATCATAAGTGGCTCAACGTTGACCCTTTTACAGCTTATTGTATTTCCAAATGTTAATGTACAAAGTGTTGTGCAAATTTATATAAATGGGGATCTTGTTTTACCCATGTTTAGTTAGCAATGTAAGAAACTGTATCAGTTTAAAATCAGACTGATGTTACTTCTCTTTAAATGTTGTTTGGTGTTTCTTGGTAAATTCATCTTTAGCGATATGCATTTAATTTGCCTAAATATATCAATTCAATTTCTGTTTAAGTTTCGAAAGGTTTAGGCGGTTTAAATAAAAGTAAAACTATTTTACACTCTTATAAGCAGTAGGAAAGAATCCTGGACTTTTGGTTAATGACAAATGCAGCAAAACTTGAAGCTTCGTATTCATTACACGATCCATCTGTCCATGGAGGCCGCCATTTTAACTTTTCAATTTCATCATGGACTTCCGTATTAGCCTGGCAGGTATCCAAGTAAACAACGATATCGCCCCTTTCTGTCGTGGTGGAGTCTTTCTTGTGCACACCACCTATTTAGTATCTACATGAGACACGAAAGGAACACTTCACAACATTAAAAAATAAATCAAAAATTTGAAAAAAAATACCTTTTTTCTAGAGACTTAGTAGGGATGTGGACCCGCGGAAAATGGATTGAGAGAAAGGGCGGAATAATGTATAAGACTAAAATCATATATTTTAATACAAGTACCGTTTTCGGCATCAAACTTATCCTTTCTATGTCTTTATATCTCTGATAATGTATATTTGTTTAATATTCATCTGTTCACTGCAGTTTTGTATTCTTATTCAAATTCTTAATAAGTGTTTAACGGTGGGTTAATATAACCTTATAAATAACAACATTGTGAAAAGTTCAGGACTTCGATGTGCACTTTTTTACATCAATAATTTTAACAGAAGATTCTTTTGAAATCAGAAACATTTATTTACATTGATTTTTAACAATCATCATTCAGACCCATTTTAAAGATTGATTAATTGTCTCCTTAAAGTTCAATGAAAATATTGTAAAACCCAAGTCATCTCAATTTCGTTCTCTTCATTTCCTCATGGTACAAACACTTATTTCAAATTTCAAAATAGCAAACAGGAATGCGTAACGGGACTTTGTCTTGTGGAAGAAATTGAAGAGCTGTCAGGACCAAGTCTGATCAGGTTAGGATCAGGTAGGAACCTTTTTATGACAAATACATATCCGATGGTCTTGAATAACCCGAACTGTTGAATTGACGCGGGCTGCAATGAAGGAAGAAATTTGCCCCTGTTGCCTCTGTGCGGTAAAGGCCAGGGGTAAATCGTCCGTGTTTCGTATCTTTGCCCCTAAGCCTGGTCTGGTTTTACAGGGTTTACCAAAATATTCAACTTTAGGAAGGAAAATTCAAGGGACTTTTTACTTTTTTAGAAATTGTTCCAGGATAATGATCCAGCTTGCAGAAATTTAATGACCCTTTTAAAAGTTATTCTATTCCTAGTTTTAAATGGTATAATTTTAATCGAATATTTACTATTTGATACAGGGTGAAGTCAAAAGTGAAATTTATATTAGAAAGACGCTCCATGGCAATTCCCTCCATGGATATTCATCATCTTTGGTCTTTGTATTTGTTTGTGAAAACATCTCCATGCATTTGGAATAGTTCGTCGTAAGAACAGCGGCGGAGTTTTCCCCCATCAACGAAATGTTTCGATAATGTTGGGACAATTACAATGTGAATTTCATACAATCAAGCCACCAATGTCAAGTAGAACTTACGATTTCAAAGTTGTACAAAAATTAGTAATTTGATAAAGTAACAGAAGATCAATCTAATTTCTTGTTCTTTTCATAAGTAAACATCCGTGAAACAGGGGTCGGACTGGCCAGTCAGCATTTGGGTGATCATCCGAAGGGCCTGTCGATCCAGGGAGGTGACCTCTGGTCAATATGGGAGCCGTTTTTTTTTTTTTGTAAATTAATATTTAAAACGAAGCAAAACTGTAAGATCCAGGTTATGTTGTTTTAAAAACAAAACAAAATAATCGATTTTTGTTGTTGAAAATTGCAAGTATGCTTTGTTTAAGAATAGCGAGAAGGAAACTATTCGGGCGCACTCAATTCAAAAACCAGAGCCGCATTAATCCATGGACCCATGCTTTTGGGACCTTGGCGCCAGTAAGGGGCCGTTGACTATGACAAGGGTGAAGATCATAGATCAATGGCAAATGTAAAAATGTTAGCACTAACTTCTCTATATCATTTACCTTGTACTGTTATTAAAATCATTTGAAATTATTTGTAGGACCAATATTGCAGTGACTCCATCGGCGTTGAACTGTACGTTGTACGTTACCAGGTTCTAAAACGAAACATACTGTCGTACTTTTATATATGACCTTAAGAAATTCTTTTTCAGCTAATGTAATTCCGAACTCTTAAATATAACAGAAATTCACACATACTTTGTGTTATGTTTCAACGGACACAGCGTAAATGGTTACAAAGGACAACTAAGATATACCACATGGCCTGAGACTTTTGTGTAAAGTTAACAATTGCTACTAGTATTCATCTTTTCAAAACGATTCATAAGATTTTAAAAATAACAGAATACCAAAAGTTCTTTACCCTGCATTGAAATATAGCAATGGTTGGATAATGATGGTTCAATACGCCATTGAAAATTCAATGGCCGTTTAACTTACGGATTTTGATTTTATGATAGAAGAGTTTAATCTTTCATCTTTTCATCAATTGAACCGTTGAAACTTTCTCCACATGTATTCCAAAACATTTAAAACTTTCCATTATTTAAAGAGGCAAAATCGTCATATGTGCACAATATTTAGAATTCCTTTTGAATTTTTGATTGGTTAAAATTTTGCTGCGCGATTCGTTGTCTCGTATTGCAAGGTACATATTTATTTAAAACGCCTTAAAGGTCATTACACGAGTTAGCCCAGTTGGTTACGGCGATCAAAAGCAATTTTGTTTTTCTTATCAACAGTCGTGAGTTAGAGCCCCGGTAGAATCGTTTATTGCGACTTTTGCTTTCATCTTTTTTCTTTTTTTTTTCTCAGTAATTTTCATTTGGTGACTATCATTGTAGTATTATAATACTAATATTTCACTTTCGCTTTCTGACAAACGCATTGAAAAAGAACCCACAAGTTTCTCGTCACAATAACGTAATGCGCTGTGTATGTAACTCGGCACACACAACGTACCGTACATGCTAGTGTCTGGCTGTACAAACCATGGAGATCTCTTCTTACTCCATGTACAAACAGACAGTGGATCGGATCTTGCGTTCACAATCGGAAGTGACGTCAAAATATCGCATCCCCAATTTTACCGTATTTTATTGAGACGAGCCTCGCTCTTTAAGCAATTTTGGGCATCAAGAGCACTCCAAGTGGGGTTTAGGGCTACGTCCCTGGACCCCCACGGGTACGTCTCTGGACGCCCACATGTTTTAGCGTCATGCTTTAACGTCATTTCCCCAAAATCCCCATGTATTTTATTTGTATCTCAACTGCTGTCGATGCGACTGCATATAGATAGGACAAGCTTGAATGGAGGACACACTTTCTTTATTTCATTCCTTCTCCTTAATCGCTTTACTTTCTTATTTTAAATTAAAATATTAAGCCCACTGATCCAAAATTGTTATTTTTGAAGAAGAAAAAAAGGAGATATATTTTTGCCCCAAATATAATAGGACAATAAAAAATGCAAGTAGTTTAATATGTCCATGCATATATACATCCTAATATTTGAATGCCAAAAGGTCTCTTTTGTGTATAGTGGGAAGGACTTTTTAAAAATATAAAATACTGCGAATTTGATCAAGAAATCTCTTTCATGATTCTTTGATAAATTTTGATCAATTTGGCAAATGTTGCCTCTACACGTTTTAAAATCTCAAGCATCAAGATGCATATTTTAGGTAAGCTTGAATTTTGTAATAGTATTACAGGTCGAACTTGTAATATTTTCTTTTGTAAATCCTCTGTTTTCTTTTATTTCTATCATAATAATTTAAACAGATGCATCAAATTATGACCAAACCTGTATGAGCCTTTATTACCCATATACCTTCTATCAAATTCTAGCAAGAATATATAGTTTCTCACGATTTCTATTGATTTAGATTTAGGAAATCATTTTAAAGAATTACAAAAATATTTTGAGCTGTTTGTACAGTCATGTAAAACCAACAAATCTATATTTGTATCTAATTCTAATTTTGATTCTTTAGGGCGGTTTCGGGATTTCTGTGATGGGATGGCTAAGCTCCCAAACATGGAGGTCTTGATATCATTAATTGCACTAACAAATTTTGCAATATAATTTATTTTCTCTGAAATGCAAAATATTATATTATATGTTGGCTAGGTTCCTCAAAGCAAATTCGACGTCCATTTGATTTAAATTTACGCAATAAGGTACATTTTGTAAACAAAACCATTTCCATGGCTTGGCTTTGGACCCTCCTCCACCTGCTTCCCCTCCAACCCCTCACCTTCCTCTCCCCCTTCCCCAGACCCCTTCCGATAATGAGTCTGAGTCTAGAGCTTGGGAAAACTCATGAAGTTCATCATACGACTAAGGGTCACATTATCATGAAAATGATTTATTTGAACATATACCCCGGAGTCAAAAACGCAACGTGCAATGGAATATTAAATGAAATAATGTATATCTGTCCTACCGCTTGGTGTAGTTATTGGTAATCGTTGATATTCCGTGGCAAAACTCAAATTTCGCGCCGCGCCTCCGTGAACTTGGTAGAAACATAGTATTCCCGCTCTGCTCGTATAACAGATCATTTTGAGGCCGACCTTTGACTTTTCAATTATGACTGTTTGATGTCATTGCATAGTTTAAAAATCTACTGTTTACTCTTTAGGGGACTTCTATTCGGTTCCTTGTGAAATTTCACAATTCAGTGTGATTTATACTAGATTTTATCATAGGGTCACATCTTGCGTATATGAATATCAAATCAAATAACGTTTTTGTTTCTTTTAAATTTCTCTTTCATATAAGATGGACTTGCATGACCCTTGACCCATTTAATATAACAATTGAAACTATGTTCATGTTCAACTCATTCGATTCAATTGTGTTTGATTGTATAGCAAACAATACATTTGTTGTGAGTGTCCTACGTAACACAATTGTGAAAAAAGTTGTGTAAAAAATCTGCAATACACTCTCCTAGGGCCGGAATAAAACTTGTTAGGGCTTTGTTCAATAAATACTTTGGGGCCTAATTCAGCCAAGAATATGCCCTCGGCATGAAAAATGAAACAGTGCTAATTTAATGATGAAATTTTGACTGTGAAACAAAATAATCACAGAACGAGTCCAAACAGCTTTTTAGACTGATATTTTTTTTATTTCCGGGTTGGGGAATATGCCCCATTTTGACCACGTTATAATCTGCCCTAGCTCTCTACACATGCAATTTCACGCAAACGTGTGACATATTTAACACTATCTACTAGTGTACACCGAATATTAAAACAGAACAAGAAATGAGTGGCTTATTTACAGATGTATAGCCTTTCTGTCTTCATTCATAAACCAATCCACGTGTCTGACCGTTAAACTAGCCATTCAATTTTTTCTCCGTTTGTTTCATTTTTGGATGGTAGCAGATGACAATGACTCAATAATACAAACGATTCCTCTGGGATAGAATTAATTATTAATTTGCAAAGTCAACGCCAGAACTTCACGACCTTGACTACTTTAAAATCAGTTTGAGCCGATTAACAAAGGTTTTGATAATCAAACACTATTTGCATGTACAAACTTCTACGATGTACATTTTTCATGATAATTAAGCATCTTTATCTACATCTATATTGTCGTACAATACAATATTCGTAATAATTAAGCATTGTGATTTGCATGTAGATTCTCATACGGTTGCCCATCTTCAACCCCACCTTCTCTTTTCTTTTTTCTTTTTTTAAACATATTTATTCAACTTCTAAAAACAATAACAATCAACAGCTCAAGAAATATACAAAAAATGACGGTTTTTACAAAGCAAACAATTTTAAAGAAAATATAGAAAAAGGGAAATTATGAATTACTGTTACTTTCAAAAATGTATCTTTAAACAATGAAAAATAATCATAACTTTTTTTTTCTCAAAAGTTTCTTTCAATCTCGAGCATCATCTTCATAGCTGTTTCAAGTCTATAAAGAGTAGATATGGTATTGGTATATTTACATGTGAAAATAAAATATCTAGCGTGAAAAATAATGTAATTGTATTCAAAATAGTTTTCATCAGTATAACCAAAAGTAATAACTTTATAATTCAAACTTGAAGTTACATCACATAAAGTATCAACAAAAACGTCATTCCAAAACTTAGATGAAATATTACATGACCAAAATAGATGCTTGAGAGTTCACTGTAATTACCACAAAAGAAACAACGGTCATTTTTAAGTATTTTTAACTTGTGGAGGTAGCTATTTACAGAAAGTATTTTGTAAATGAATTGAAATTGGAAATAATTTTTTGTTTCGCGGACTGCTATAAAACAATTAGAAAAAACAACCTGCCATTCTTTGTCATTTATATCGAAAGAACGATCCAAATAATATTTAGTAACATGTGTAGCCCTGTTTGAATGACATAAATGATTATAAATCCACTTTGTGACTTTATTAACCCGTACAATAATACTTAAAACGTTTTCTTGATAAGAAGGTATTTTTCTCTTAAAGGTACAAATATCAGATTTCCATTGCTTAGGAATGGCAGTGATCAACCCATAGAAAAATGTAAAATTCTTAGAATTTATATCATAAACATCATTAAAAGATTCAAAATTATAGATATGACCAGCGCCGGAGTATAGATCACACCCTTTGACACATGATTATTACTAAAAACTGTAGAATTGTCAATACGAATAGAATGATTGTTCCAAATAATTTCGGAGTTAAAATTACAGGTAGGTTTGACATGACTTAATTTACTCCATAAATACACACTTCTCTCACAAATTGATTAGGAATCTTAGCAACATCAAATTCACTGAAATTGCATCTGAATATAAAATCTTTGCCAAATTTACTGAGATATAAGTCAAAAAATAATTTCCATGGCTTAAACATAGTATCAATACACCTCTTCACCCACGATAGTTTAATGCCATGAATAAAATTAGACAGATCAATCATATGCAATCCTTCCTGATTATAAGGGAGGCCCATAGTCACACGACATACCTTGTCTGGTTTTCCTGACCATATAAACTTGAAAAAAAACTATTTACTTCTTTAACAAAACTGATATTTAGGTTAGGTAGAACAGAAATAATATAAACAAGTTGGAATATCCCAAAAGTTGTAATCAATGTAATCTTCCCCAAAGGGGTGAGGTCTCGTTGAGACCAAAAGTTGAGCTAAGTTTTGAGACGAGACAACTTGGGTAGATAATTGAGACTATACAGATCAGCTTTCTGGTGGGTTATATTAATACCTAGGTATCTTCATGGCCCATGTGTTATCTTAAAACCGTAATTTTGAAAATGAGGTGGGACATTCTTAACAAACGGTCCTTATAGGAACAAATTAGATTTAGATGAATTGATAGTGAGCTCAGAAACCTGGGTGAAATCATGAAGCATTTCTAAAACAGCTTTTAAAGAAGATATGTTGTCATTTAGAATCAAAGTTGTATCATCCGCATATTAAGTTAACTTAAGTTCAGTATTGTAAACATGTATACCAATAAAATCATCGTTATGACGTAATACAATAGACATAATCTCTATACAAAGGATAAACAAGTATGGACTCAATGGACACCCTTGCCTTACACCACGAGCTATTTTCAAAAGACCTAGAGAATGTCCATTGTTCAAAGCACAAGAAGTAGGAATAGAATAAAGGGTTTTGATCCAGCGTTTAATGTCATTACCAAAGTGAAAATATTCCAGAGTTTTAAACAAGAATGGCCATTTAAGGATATCAAAAGCTTTACGAAAGTCTAAAAAAAGAAAAAAGCCTGAAATAATATTTTCATTGGTAAAATCTATAATGTCAAGAATGATGCGAACGTTTTCCCCTATATAGCGGTTTTTAAAAAAACCGGTTTGATCATGATTCACTATAACATCTAAAACATTTTTCATACGCTCAGCGATGCACTTGGCTGCGATTTTGTAATCAAAATTAAGCAGTGAGATAGGTCTCCAATTCTCTAGTTTTGTTGAATCTTCATCAGGTTTGGGAATTAATGAAATAACACTTCTACCTTGCTCATGACTTAAATGACCACAGAAAAAAGCAAAATTTAGCAACTGTACTACCATACCACCAATATCATCTCAAAAGGTTTTATAAAATTCAATTGGTAGCCTATCGGTACCAAGAGATTTATTTAGTTTCATAGATAAACCCGCTTTTTTACATTCCTCATATGTAAGAAAGCCTTCACAAGAGTCACGCTTGTTATCACTTAGTTTTATGGAGGGCGGTAAATCATCAAAATAAGAAGATAAAAACACATACTTCGAATTGTCTACAAAAGAAGACTTGTTAATATTACTGAAATAATCTTTCTCTAGTTTTGTCAGTTTGAACCGATTAACAAAGGTTTTGATAATCAAATACTATTTGCATGTACAAACTTCTACGATGTACATTTTTCATGATAATTAAGCATCTTTATCTACATGTACACTGTCGTACAATGTACAATATTCGTAATAATTAAGCATTGTGATTTGCATGTAGATTCTCATACGGTTGCCCATCTTCATCCCCACCTTCTCCTTTCTTGGTGACGGCTAAGTCCACCTCATGAATTTAATCACTTTCCTCGGCTGATTTCAGAGGCCGACTGTTCACGTACACATGAGATGCACTACGTTCTTTTAAATCATCATGATGAAACTCTTCATATTTATTTTCGCTGCTCAATTTGATGTCATTGCCGTTTAACGACTGATAATAATCTCCATTTCCCCTGTTTTAACTGCTTCATAAACACTTTCATTTTCTCCCTCATCTCCTATTTGCTTCTGATTTCTCATATTATTGATTGTCGTTTTCCTTAACTGCAAATTCTCAGTCTTTGTGACTATTGCCTCTCTGGGCGTTTCATAGTATAAGTCAACGACATACCCGTCATTGTTTTTACTTTCCGTTATTGTTTGAACTTCGTTATTTATGCGGAATGTGGCAATATTCCCTTTGTGTCTTGTCTTATTCGTTTAAAGCGAACAAAGAAACAGATTGCCAGCACCATACTTATCAGAAATAAGGCACAAAAAGTGCCCGATATTCCTGCAACCAGATAAGTGTTTTCTGGCGGTAGGGAGGTGGTCAGTGATAATCCACTGAAGTACACAGTAATATCTATGGATCGTGAATTTGCAACGCCACTTCGCTGAGCTGTACAAGAAAATGAAAACGTTTCTCTGCTTCTTACATGCAACGTTCTTTTCACTTTCAACATCAAAATTGCCTTAAATTTTTTTATGACAACGACGCTTACAATGCTGAGATTTGCTGGATTTTTTTCCAATGTCCAATTAAGGTTGTCAGTAGGAGGGTAAGAGAAGCAATGGATATTGACTGATTGGTTGTACATTAAATCAACAGACTCTGGCTCTAAAGTTACTGTTAGGTCCCTGTAGATTACAACAGGCCCAATAGAACAATTGTTATTGGACAGGTGCTCAGTGCACGTGAAAACTGTATTATTCGGAATAGAATCAGCATGTCTTATTAGATCATTTCTAAGTATAGTGTTGTTAGCTTCTAGAATAGTGGCTGTATTTTCAACTGATAAAAGAGGAGTCTTTGTATTATTTGCTTTCCATAACCCGGTGGCATTATAGTAAAAACAGTACAGTGTCAATGTTTCGTTAGACAGTAATGGGTACACATTCTCTATTTGATCTATGTTTGTCTGACAGTGAGGTGGTTCAGGGTAAATCTCAACATCTAATTCAAGAGATGCGTTGAAGCTCTCATTTTCGTCGTAATATACGTTACAGGTGTAATGTGCTACATTCATCACATGGCGTGATTGGGTAGTCCTTACAAAGAGTATTCTCGACGAAAGTGTAATGTCAAACCTTTCCGATTGAAAACCGCTATCATCATATATTAGGATTCCATTTTCGAAGATTTCAAATTTTACAGAAGATAATTCATTTCGTGCATTGCAAACAAGAGCAATGTTATTTCCTTCAAAATATACAACTGGATAAGAGTGTACACTCAAGGAAGAGAAGGATGCACGTGACGTGCATGATTGAGTTAAATGAATATTGCATCCAAAACAGATCATGAGTAATAGATATAGAACTGACTGAGATACCAATCGATCCATGTCAAGCACTGTTTTGCTATCCATTACAAATCTTTTTAAGTAATATTGATAATAATCAATATTAACCCTTATCGCGATGGTGTTCTCCACATTTGTTAAATACAAACAAAATGCCGTCCTTCCATCGAGAGGTTTTAAACAACTAATATCGGTATTTACCACAAATAACTTGAAATTGCAAGGCTATGATCCTTTCCAAAGTTTGTTATCGTCTTTAAAAGTTATTTAAAGAAATGATGCTCAGAATGTGTAATTTCACTTATTGCATATACAGTATATATAATAATTCACTTACTCAGCTGTGCAAATGAATTCGCTGTTGTTTAAAGAAATACTTCAGCTTGCAAATGAATTTGCTGCTGTTTAAGGAAATTGTTCAGGCTTCCTTTTAAAACGAAAAAGACCCTTTTACCGGAAATTTCGGCAATACTTTTTGTTTTTCTTTCGATCCGAAGTATAACATGTGATGTTGATGAAAATTGCAACAGTACAAAGGGATAAGACAAATAATTTTCATACAAATTATGTTTCCATTTATAGTTTCATGAATTTAAAATCTTTTATCACCCTCATTTGCCAATAACCAGATAACATGAAACTTACACAAGTTACATGATGACCTTAACGTAGTTTGTTGTTGTTTTAGCACTTCTCTGTTTTACTGTGCATTTTATGTGGTATGGGATCAAAGAGTATCGCTTTTAGTGACGATTTATGTGTTAGTGCAAGGTTGAGTGGATGGTTGTGTGAATGTGTGACTGAGGCTTGTTAACAAAGTATTTCAAGAACAGGGTTGTGGAAATATATCATACTTAGTATATGGATGTGTTGTCGTCTTTATATGACCGACATTGTTTTTGGTGCTGATGTTATCAATATTACTTAGTAAGTCGGGCTGAATGTAAAATTATGTTAAGAAACTTGCTAATACGGTATGTCAAGTGTAGTGTAGTGGACTTATGACATACTTGCTGTGTGGACGTGTTGTGGTATGTAGATAATCATACCGATTTTAGCAGTGATATCATGATTATTAATGAGAAGGCGGGGCTAACCGTTAATTCTCATATTTCCACAACCGCATTTCGGATCTAAATTAAAGTTTGTATGATGACGTTGATGAAATCAAGGAAAATTGAAGATCCCAAAGAATGTTGACTTTATCATTGTTAATGTCAAGGTGAAGTCAAATATAATATGGCTTCTTAACTAATTCGAGAGTCCTAATAAAAGGAACTTTCGTGACATGGACATGGGCATTTTGTGGTATTTCCTATGATGTTTTGTTATATTAACGTTAAAACCTTTTAAGTATTTTAAATTTGAAATACCACTGCGAAAATTTCCTTTGTCCGTAGAAACCGTCCACTCCCTTTTGTATGTTTACCACGCCATTTATGAGTGGAAAAGCAGGAAATAGTGTTTTGGGCGCAAAACAGTCATTTTCAAAATTCAAATATTTGTAACAGTTATCTTTGTCGTTAAATTGAAGATTCTAAGAAATGAAATTACATATCACAAAATGGTACATTCTATATGAAAAAATCTTTCTGTGTATGTACCTTTTTAGCGCAAAATATAAACAAAATGGCTGCAGGACGTCTATTATCTAAGGTATTGTACAGGTTCCTTAAAATAGAACCTCTCCTGACTGTTAACACAGTATCTCAAGAAGTATGACGGGAATAAAGTAATAAAGACATTTACGAATAGCATAATGATGATATAAATTATTTCGGAGGATTAGATAAAGCAAATTTCAGGGAGATCACCGTTTAGGTGTTATAAACAATTAATGAATAAATATCAAGAATTTCATAATTCTTGAAAAAGGGTTTTAGTTGCTATCGTGTGGAAACATGTACTACACGAAAAGTTTTTTTTTGTGACACAATTATATATAGATAACAAAAAACAATTAATGTCTCTATAGGAAGCACAACACGTGGTAATACAACATTTTCATATAAAAGGTAAGATAAGAATATCATATCTAACCAATACAATTTCAATTTGTTGCAAATGTTTTGGATATGCGGAATTCAGGTCAGGTTTCATCAAAAACTACGCCAAGATAGTGGAGGTACATTAAGAAGTTTTGCAAACATCACAACAGTTCTCAAGAACGTCTATAAAGCAAGGTAATACAGAAATCATTTGCATAATCTTACTGGCAATTCCTAAAAATTGGAACACCATGAGCTATTTTTAGATCTGTTGGAAGAATATCTCGAGAAAAGAAACAATTAATCTTATGCTGATAAAAGGGGCGAAGAATAATTGGGGCGGATATCGTCAAAACCATGCATAATTTTATAAAAAACTTTGGTGTGCCACTAACGACCTACTCCCTATCCGTTGGTGACAATAAGAAACATTTGATGGGCGTGTGGGATAGCTAACCTAAGGGTTTATGAGCCTCCGTACAGGTGTGTTGTGAACTACATTTGGACCGATATTTATACGAAATGATAAGTGAGAGCATCACAGATATCAAAAGGAGAATATACAAATATTATCAACTTGTAAGGAAGCAATAAGTGAGTTTGAAGTACTATGACGGGCATTTGTAGCATTTATACAACTCCATATATTTCTGTGGTTTGAATGTGTTAATGAGTTAACATAAAATAACAGAGTTAAACTTATTTGTCTCTTGTTTAGTTTGTCTCTTAAACATATCTAAATATTTTTTAATATACAATTTTACGTCTCTGGGTACAACATGAGTTTATAATACCATGGTACATCAATCTTTCTCCATGAAGATGACTGCATGCTGGTATTCATGGTGGAAGTGAAAGTGCATGGAAAACAGTTATTGTAATGATAGAGACGCGTAAAAATAAATTCATTACATAACTTGTTGCGATTTAAACATATTACCCGAGTTAGAAATACACTAATGATCTACAATAGTCACAACAAACAAGCATTGCTATTTACATGTGCATTTCACAGTTCCGGAGCAACCTGAAAACTGGGTATTTTGAAATACCCCAAAAATTGGGTACTCTTATGTATTACGTCATCGCATGAGCCTACACATTTGACTAGCCCACACTAAACATATAGGGTTTTTCATTTTTCGCTCCGGATTGTCCAGCATTTGATTGGTTAACTTGAAATTTTGGAGACTGATTATAAATAGGTATTCAAAATTTTAGCCGCTGCTTTTTGATATTCACGGTCGCCTTTCGGAGAAAATCAATAAAACAGATTATGGGCAGTCTGTTTTGTTCATTATCTCAAAAGACGACGATGAATTTCAAAAAGCATCGGCAAAAAGTTTTGAATATCTATTTACTATCCGTCTCCAAAATTTCAGGATATTCAGTGTAATTTTGGACAATCCGGAGCGGAAAATGACGAACCCCATATGTTTAGTGTAGGCTAGTCAAATGTGTAGGCTCATGCGATGACGTAATAAATAAAAGTACCCAATTTTGTTGGTATTTCAAAGTGCCCAATTTTTCGGGTTGCTCCCGAAGTGTTTAATGCAGTGTACAATAGTCATGATTATTATGCATTGATTGTCATTTGTATATACATCTTCACAAGATGTACAATAGTCGAGATTATTAAGCTATGTTAATCCATGTTATTTGCATGTGCATTCTCATACGTTTGCTCATCATCTTCATCTCCATAAGTTTCTCCTAAGTAAGCGTAGGCAGTCTGCCTCCTTTTGAACATCATCACTTCCAATCCGTTGATTTCAGAGGCCAGCTATTCACTTTCACCTGAGATACGCTGGGATGGTTTGATACATCATGTTTTAACACTTGATATTTACTTTCCAGGATCATTTTGATGTCATTGCCGTCCAATTTTGTATAGTCATTTTCTCCTGCTTTAATTGCTTCGTAATTATTTTCATCATCAATGTCATGTTTCTCTTCATCTTTGATTTGATTATTTTCTCGTATGTTTCCTTCCCGTTTCCTTTATCTGAGAATATTTAAGGCTTTGCTACTTTTGTCTCTCTGTGTATTTCATGGTATTATTTATAGGAATATGCAGCTTGTTCATTTTGATTAAATGTTGGGCATGTTGGATAATGGTTCTTTTGGGGATATGCAGTAGCTACTTCTTGAGCTGTTTCTTGCGTTAGTTTTTAAAAGCGGACAAAGAAAACAATTTCAAGAAGTGTTATTAAAATTAATACACAAAACGTCACAGACAGACCTGCAGTGGGTTCTGATAAATTGCTTTCTGGTGGTAGGGAGGATTTACCCAGAAGGCTGTGAACAGCGAATGTTGCAGAGGTACTTTTAGTTAATATTCCACTAGAGTTGATAGTAAGTTTAAGGGATCGTGGATTTGCTACGCCACTTCGCTGGGATGTACAAGAAAACAAAGCGTTTCTTTATATTTAATGTTCTTTCCACTTTCAGAATCAAAATTTCATTAGTATTTTTCAGGACAACGTTGCACACAATTGTGAGGTTTCATGGGTTATTGTTCAACGACATGTCAGCTTACAGCAGGAGAGTAAGAGAATCACGTAATGTTGAGTGTTTGGTCTTAAAATATTTTAAGGGATTCTGGATGTATAGTTACTGGTAAGTCCCTGTAGATTGTAAATGGTCCAATGGAGCAAGTGTTTTGATTCCTGCTCGTAATGCACGTGAAAAAAAAGTATTATTAAGTCTATTCTTATGAGGTTAAGCCTTTCAGCTGTTATTTGCTCTGAAAGAAGGATAGTTTGTGTATTTCTTGCTTTCCAAAACGTACTGTTGTACATGTAAAAACTATAAAGCATTAAATTTCCAGCAGCCAGCATGGGATACAGACCCTCTATGTGTTCTACAGTGAGGGTCTCCTTCTGATTTGTGAGTAACTAAACCAGTCCCGGATGATTGGTTTCAGTAGTGGAATTACATGGTCAAGTGTTTTGAAGGCCTTCGAAGTATCCGAAAATATACTGCCACCAAACTAAGAATAGAATGGAGATGTGTATCGGTTGGCATGGAGCCATCTAACGTTTGTTCAGGCCTACAGAGAAATTTCCCGTAACTTGATAACTTTAGCTTTGATATGCAATTAAGAATTTGAATGAGATAAATAATCAATCGGATTACGAGCATCAGAAAGTATTTTGCTAGCTACGTTAGGACCGATGTTTGTTTTTTAAAATAATTAAAAATAATAATAATCAGTAAAAGCAGTGATATCAAGAGAAGAAAAAGAATTCATTATTAACTTTTAAGGACGGAATAATAGGCGATTGTGAATTGATATTCTCAATGAGGAAATCAATGCAGCGCAATATAACTTTCTAGTTTGAACTTTTGAAAGAGTCATGATACAATTTATTCTTAGCAAATCTAATAACAGATATCAAATTATTATCGCCGTTATCTTGAGTCGTTCACTTGCATATTTTCTCATATAATTAAAGTTAACAATCCCAATAGTGCATCAATTTTTTCTTGGACGATAAATGCCCGTCGTCATAAGTGAACAACAGTTACTATCATGAACACACGTATAAATAAATCAACAACCACTTTGTTTCTAAAATTGTTCTCTGTCATATATGAAAAATGAAAATCCATGGGAATATTCCTTTAGCAAGTTTATCGGAATGTATTAGAAATAACTTGGAATTACAAAGCTTTAAAGGATTAGTTCAGTGGTGAAGCATATCCATCTTATATGAAAGAGAACTTTAAAAGAAACAAAATGGTGAAAAAAGCATTATAATCATCCTTACTAGATTCTTTTTTACTACTTTCCTGACATATCCAATGATTTTAAGCCACCAAATTGTACTCAAACATATGATCGAATACATAAAGACTGAAGAATCCGAGTATGTAACGGTACAAGTAGTCTGATTTCAGTCGTCTCAAGATAAATGATACCAAACTTTAAACTTAGATATCGCCCCCACTGCCCTAAGGAATTGGATATTTAAGTAGTTTTTTGCCATTTTGTTTCTTTTAAATTTCTCTTTCATATAAGATGGACTTGCATGACCCCTGACCCATTTGATATAACGGTTGAAACTATGTTCATGTTCAACTCAGTCAATTCAATTGTGTTTGATTGTATAGCAAACAATACATTTGTTGTGAGTGTCCTACGTAACACAATTGTGAAAAAGGTATGTAAAAGATTTGCAATACACTCTCCTAGGGCCGGAATAAAACTTGTTAGGGCTTCCTTCAATAAATACTTTGGGCCCTAATTCAGCAAAGAATATGCCCTCGGCATGGAAAATGAAACAGTGCTAATTTAATAATGAAATTCTGACAGTGAAACAAAATAATCATAGAACGAGTCCAAACAGCTTTTTAGACTGATATTTTTAAAATTTATTTCCGGTTTGGGGAAAATGCCCCATTTTGACCACGTTATAATCTGCCCTAGCTCTCTACACATGAAGTTTCACGCAAACGTGTGACATATTTTACACTATCTACCAGTGTACACCGGATTTTGAAACGGAACAAGAAATGAGTGGCTAATTTACAGTTGTATTGCCTTTCTGTCTTCATTCATAAACCAATACACGTGTCTGGCCGTTAAACTAGCCATTCAATTTTTTCTCCGTTTGTTTCAATTTCGGATGGTAGCAGATGACAATGACTCAATGGTACAAACGATTCTTCCGCGCTAGAAGTAATTATAGATCTGCAAAGTCAACGCCAGAAGTTCACGACCTTGACTACTTTAAAATCAGTTTGAGCCGATTAACAAAGGTTTTGATAATCAAATACTATTTGCATGTACAAACTTCTACGATGTACATTTTTCATGATAATTAAGCATCGTTATCTACATGTACACTGTCGTGCAATGTACAATATTCGTAATAATTAAGCATTGTGATTTGCATGTAGATTCTCATACGGTTGCCCATCTTCATCCCCACCTTCTCCTTTCTTGGTGACGGCTAAGTCCACATCATGATTTGTATCACTTTCCTCGGTTGATTTCAGAGGCCAACTGTTCACGTACACATGAGATGCACTACGTTCTTTTGAATCATCATGATGCAACTCTTGATATTTACTTTCGCTGCTCAATTTGATGTCATTGCCATTCAACGACTGATAATAATCTCCATTTCCCCCTGTTTTAACTGCTTCATAAACACTTTCATTTTCTCCCACATCTCCTATTTGCTTCTGATTTCTCATATTATTGATTGTCGTTTTCCTTAACTGCAAATTCTCAGTCTTTGTGACTATTGCCTCTCTGGGCGTTTCATAGTATAAGTCAACGACATACCTGTCATTGTTTTTACTTTCCGTTATTGTTTGAACTTCGTTATTTATGCGGAATGTAGCAATATTCCCTGTTCTGTCTTGTCTTATTCGTTTAAAGCGAACAAAGAAAAAGATTGCCAGCACCATACTTATCAAAAATAAGGCACAAAAAGTGCCCAATATTCCTGCAACCAGATCAGTGTTTTCTGGCGGTAGGGAAGTTTTATCCAGAGGGTTAGTTTCGAACACAGCAGATGTTGCGGGGGCACTGGTCGTTGATAATCCACTGGAGTACACAGTAATATCTAGGTATCGTGAATTTGCAACGCCACTTCGCTCAGCTGTACAAGAAAATGAAACCGTTTCTCTGCTACTTATATGCAACATTCTTTCCACTTTCAACATCAAAATTGCCTTATAATTTTTTATAACAACATTGTATACAATGCTGAGATTTGCTGGACTCTTTTCCAATGTCCATTTGAGGTTGTCAGTAGGAGGGTAAGAGAAGCAATGGATATTGACTGATTGGTTGTACATTAAATCAACAGACTCTGGCTCTAAAGTTACTGTTAGGTCCCTGTAGATAACAACAGGCCCAATAGAACAATTGTTATTGGACAGGTGCTCAGTGCATGTGAAAACAGTATTATTCGGAATAGAATCAGCATGTCTTATTAAATTATTTCTAAATATAATGCTAGCTTCTAGAATAGTGGCTATATTTTCAACTGATAAAAGAGGAGTCTTTGTATTATTTGCTTTCCATAACCCGGTGACATCATAGTAAAAACAGTACAGTGTCAATGTTTCGTTAGACAGTAATGGGTACACATTCTCTATTTGATCTATGTTTGTCTGACAGTGAGGTGGTTCAGGGTAAATCTCAACATCTAATTCAAGAGATGTGTTGAAGCTCTCATTTTCGTCGTAATATACGTTACAGGTGTAATGTGCTACATTCACCACATGGCGTGATTGGGTAGTCCTTACATAGAGCATTGTCGACGAAAGTGTAATGTCAAACCTTTCCGATTGAAAGCCGCTACCATCATATATTAGGATTCCATTTTCAAAGATTTCAAACTTCACATATATAGGTATATGTATTCCTGCATCGCAAACGAGAGCAATGTTATTTCCTTCAAAATATACAACTGGATCAGAGTGTACACTCAAGAAAGAGAATGATGCACATGATTGAGTTGAATGAATATTGAATCCAAAACAGATCATGAGTAATAGATAGAGAACTGACTGAGATACCAATCGATCCATGTCAAGCACTGTTTTGCTATCCATCACAAAATCCTTTTAAGTAATATTGATAATAATCAATAGTAACCCTTATCGCGATGGTGTTCTCCACATTTGTTAAATACAAAGAAATGCAGTCCTTCTACTCAGAGGTTTTAAACAACTAATATCGGTATTTACCACAAATAACTTGAAATTGCAAGGCTATGATCATTTCCAAAGTTTGTTATCGTCTTTAAAAGTTATTTAAAGGAATGATGCTCAGAATGTGTAATTTCACTTATTGCATATACAGTATATAATTCACTTAGTCAGCTGTGCAAATGAATTCGCTTTTGTACAAGGAAATTGTTCAGGCTTCCATTCAAAACAAAAGACCCTTTTCCCGGAAATTTCGGCAATACTTTTTGTTATTCTTTAGATCCGAAGTATGTGATGTTGATGAAAATTGCAACTGTACAAAGGGATAACATAAATATTTGTTCATACAGATTATATTTTCATTTATAGTTTCAGTTATAGTTTCATGAATTTAAAATCTTTATCACCCTCATTTGCCAACAACCAGATAACATGAAACTTACACAAGTTACATTATGACCTTACCGTAGTTTGTTGTCCTTTTAGCGCTTCTCTGTTTTACTGTGTATTTTATGTGGTATCGGATCAATGAGTATCGCTTTTAGTGACGATGTGTGTGCTAGTGCAAGGGTGAGTGGATGGTTGTGTGAATGTGTGGCTGAGGCTTGTTAACAAAATATCTAAAGAACAGGGTTGTGGAAATATATCATACTTAGTATATGGGTGTGTTGTCGTCTTTATATGACCGACATTGTTTTTGGTGCTGATGTTATCAATATTACTTAGTAAGTCGGGCTGAATGTAAAATTATGTTAAGAAACTTGCTAATACGGTATGTCAAGTGTAGTGTAGTGGACTTATGACATACTTGCTGTGTGGACGTGTTGTGGTATATAGATAATCATACCGATTTTAGCAGTGATATCATGATTTTAATGAGAATGCGGGGCTGACCGTTAATTCTCATATTTCCAGAACCGCATTTCAGATCTAAATTAAAGTTTGTATGATGACGTTGATGAAATCAAGAAAATTGAAGATCCCAAAGAGTGTTGACTTTATCATTGGTAATGTCAAGGTGAGTTAAATATAATATGGCTTCTTAACCAGGTCGGGAGAGTCCGCAAAAAAGGAACTTTCGGGACATGGACATAGCCATTTTGTGATATTTCCCATGATGTTTTGTTATATTAACGTTAAAACCTTTCAAGTATTTAAATTTGAAATACCACTGCAAAAATTTCCTTTGTCCGTAGAAACCGTCCACTCCCTTTTGTATGATTACCACGCCGTTTATGAAGGGGAAAGCAGGAAATAGTGTTTTGGGCGCGAAACAGTCATTTTCAAAATTCAAATATTTGTAACAGTTATCTTTGTCGTTAAATTGAAGATTCTAAGGAATAAAATTACATATCACAAAATGGTACATTCTATATAAAAAATATTTCTGTGTATGTACGTTTTTAGCGCAAAATATAAACAAAATGGCTGCAGGACGTCTATTATCTAAGGTATTGTACAGGTTCCTCAAAATAGAACCTCTCCTGACTGTTAACACAGTATCTCAAGAAGTAAGCAGGTAAGACGGGAATAAAGTGATAAAGACATTTACGAATAGCATAATGATGATATGAATTATTTGGGAAGAATAGATAAAGCAAATTTTAGGGAGATCACCGTTTAGGTGTTATAAACAATTAATGAATAAATATCAAGAATTTCATAATTCTGGAAAGAAGGGTTTTAGTTGCTATCGTGTGGAACCATGTATTACACGAAAGTTTTCTTTTGTAACACAAATTATATATAGATAACAAAAAACAATTAATGTCTCTAGAGAAGTAGAACACCTGGTTATACAACATTTCCATATAAAAGGTAAGATAAGAATATTATATCTAACTAATACAATTTCAATTTATTGCAAATGTTTTAAATATGCGGAATTTAGGTCAGGTTTCATCAAAAACTACGCCAAGATAGTGGAGGTACATTAAGAAGTTTTGCAAACATCACAGCAGTTCTTAAGAACGTCTATAAAGCAAGGTAATACAGAAATCATTTGCATAATCTTGCTTGCAATTCTTAAAAATTGGAACAGTATGAGCTATTTTTAGATTTGTTGGAAGAATATCTCGAGAAAAGAAAAATTTATCTTATGCTGATAAACGAGGCGAAGAATTTTTTAGGCGGATATCGTCAAAACCATGCATGATTGATAACAAACTTTGATGCGCCACTAACGACCTACTCCCGATCCGTTGGTGACATTAAGAAACATTCGATGGGTGGGTGGGATAGCTAACCTAAGGGTTTATGAGCCTCCGTACAGGTGTGTTGTGAACTCTATTTGGACCGATATTTATACGAAATGATAAGTGAAAGCATTACAGATATCAAAAGGAGAATATACATATATTATCAATTGGTAAGGAAGCAATAAGTGAGTTTGAAGTACTATGACGGGCATTCATACAACTCCATATATTTCTGTGGTTTGAATGTGTTAATGAGTCAACATAAAATAACAGAGTTAAACTTATTTATCTTTTTTTTTAGCTTGTCTCTTAAATATATCTAAATATTTCTTAATATACCATTTTACGTCTTTGGGTACAACATGAGTTTATAATACCATGGTACATCAATCTTGTTCCATGAAGATGACTGCTGGTCTTCATTGTGGAAGTGGAAGTGCATGGAAAACAGTTATTGTAATGATAGAGACGCGTAGAAATAAATTCTTTACAGCACTTGATGCGATTTAAACATATTACCAGAGTTAGAAATACACTAATGATCTACAATAGTCACAACAAACAAGCATCGCTATTTACATGTGCATTTCACAGTTCGGGAGCAACCCGAAAAACTGGGTATTTTGAAATACCCCAAAAATTGGGTACTTTTATGTATTACGTCATCGCATGAGCCTACACAATTGACTAGCCCACACTAAACATATAGGGTTTTTCATTTTCCGTTCTGGATTGTCCAAAATTTAATTGGATGACTTGAAATTTTGGAGACGGATTGTAAATAGATATTTAAAACTTTTTGCTGCTGCTTTTTGATATTTACGGTCGCCTTTTTGGGAAAATCAATCAAACAGATTATGGGCAGTCTGTTTTGTTCATTTTCTCAAAAAGGCGACGATGAATTCTAAAAGCAGCGGCAAAAGGTTTTGAATATCTATTTACTATCCGTCTCCAAAATTTCAAGATGTCCAATGTAATTTTGAACAATCCGGAGCAGAAAATGAGGAACCCCATATGTTTAGTGTGGGCTAGTCAAATGTCTAGGCTCATGCGATGACGTAATACATAAAAGTACCCAATTTTGTTGGTATTTAAAAGTACCCAATTTTTCGGGCTGCTCCCGAACTGTTTAATGCAATGTACAATAGTCGTGATAATCATGCATTGATTGTCATTTGTATATACATCTTCACAAGATGTACAATAGTCGAGATCATTCAGTTATGTTAATCCATGTTATTTGCATGTGCATTCTCATACGTTTGCTCATCATTTTCATCTCCATAAGTTTCTCCTAAGTAAGCGTAGGCAAAGTCTGCCTCCTTTTGAACATCATCACTTCCAATCGGCTGATTTCAGAGGCCAGCTATTCACTTTCACCTGAGATACGCTGGGATGGTTTGATACATCATGTTTTAACACTTTATATTTACTTTCAAGGATCATTTTGATGTCATTGCCGTCCAATTTTGTATAGTCATTTTCTCCTGCTTTAATTGTTTCGTAATAATTTTCATCATCAATGTCATGTTTCTCTTCATCTTTGATTTGATTATTTTCTCGTATGTTTCCTTCCCGTTTCCTTTATCTGAGAATGTTTAAGGCTTTGCTACTTTTGTCTCTCTGTGTATTTCATGGTATTATCTATAGGAATATGCAGCTTGTTCATTTTGATTTATTGTTGGGCATGTTGGATAATGGTTCTTTTGGGGATATGCAGTAGCTACTTCTTGAGCTGTTTCTTGCGTTAGTTTTTAAAAGCGGACAAAGAAAACAATTTCAAGAACTGTTATTAAAATTAATACACAAAACGTCACAGAGAGACCTGAAGTGGGTCCTGATAAATTGCTTTCTGGTGGTAGGGAGGATTTACCCAAAAAGGCTGGCTGTGAACAGCGAATGTTGCAGAGGTACTTTTAGATCATATTCCACTAGAGTTGATAGTGAGTTCAAGGGATCGTGGATTTGCTACGCCACTTTGCTGGGATGTACAAGAAAATGAAAGCGTTTCTTTGTTGTTTATATCTAATGTTCTTTCCACTTTCAGAATCAAAATTTCATTCGTATTTTTCAGGACAACGTTGCACACAATTTTGAGGTTTCCTGGATTATTGTTCAACGACCAGGTCAAGTTACAGTAGGAGAGTAAGAGAAGCACGTAATGTTGAGTGATTGGTCTTGAAATACATTAAGAGATTTTGGATGTATAGTTACTGGTAGGTTGTTTTGATTCCTGCTCGTAATGCACGTGAAAAAAGTATCATTCAGTTTATTCTTATGAGGTTAAGCCTTTCAGCTGTTATTTGCTCTGAAGGAAGGATAGTTTGTGTATTTCTTGCTTTCCAAAACGCACTGTCGTACATGTAAAAACAATGAAGCATCAAATTTCCAGCAGCCAGCATAAGATACAGACCCTCTATCTGTTCTACAGTGAGGGTCTCCTTCTGATTTGTGAGTAACTAAACCAGTCCCGGATGATTGGTTTCAGTAGTGGAATTACATGGTCAAGTGTTTTGAAGGCCTTCGAAGTATCCGAAAATATACTGCCACTAAACTAAAAATAGAATGGAGATGTGTATCGGTTGGCATGGAGCCATTTAACGTTTGTTCAGGCCTACAGAGAAATTTCCCGTAACTTGATAACTTTAGCTTTGATATGCAATTAAGAATTTGAATGAGATAAATAATCAATCGAATTACGAGCGTCAGAAGGTATTTTGCTAGCTACGTTAGGACCGATATTTTTTTTTTAAATAATCAAAAATAATAGTAATCAGTATAAGCAGTGATATCAAGAGAAGAAAAAGAATTCATTATTAACTTTTAAGGACGGAATAATAGACGATTGTGAATTGATATTCTCAATGAGGAAATGAATGCAGCGCAATATAACTTTCTAGTTTGAACTTTTGAAAAAGTCATGACACAATTCATTCATAGCAAATCTAATAACAGATTTCAAATTATTATCGCCGTTATCTTGAGTCGGTCACTTGCATATTTTCTCATATAATTTAAGTTAACAATCCTAATAGTGCATCGATTTTTTCTTGGACGATAAATGCCCGTCGTCATAAGTGAACAACAGTTACTATCATGAACATACGTATAATAAATCAACAAGAACTTTGTTTTTAAAATTGTTCTCTGTCATATATGAAAAATGAAAATCCATGGGAATATTCCTTTAGCAAGTTTATCGGAATGTATTAAAAATAACTTGAAATTACAAAGCTTTAAAAGATTAGTTCAGTGGTAAAGCATATCCATCTTATATGAAAGAGAACTTCAAAAGAAACAAAATGGTGAAAAAGCATTTAAAAATCTTATTCACTTAAGGAAATATTCAGACTTAAAGTTTGGTATCATTTCTGTAGAAACGAATGAAATCAGACTAGGTGTGATATCACAGCCTCAAATTCCTCAAAATTGTATGCATTTTAAGGAAAGTTTATTTAATTTGTTCACTATTTAAATTATTTTCCCTCAAACTTTCTTCAGGTGGTATATTACAAATACCCTTCCTAGATTCAGTTTTACTACTTTTTTGACATATCCCATGGTTTTTAAGCCATAAAATCGCAGGACAAAGTATGATAGAATACATAAAGACTGAATAATCTGTGGTTATGACATCACAACTAATCTGTTTTCAAGTCGTTTCTACACAAATAATACCAAACTTTCCTCTTTAATATCTCCTTAATGAAATAAGATTTTTGAATGCTTTCTTCACCATCCATTTTGTTTCTTTTAAAGTCCTTTTTCATATAAGATTTCATATAAGATAAACATGCTTGGCCACTGAAGTAATCATTTAATCCCTTCCAATTATTTTCTCCAAAATTATTACATAAAGGAATGTTCCAGTTTAAAAAATAGTGCAATCAAATCTATTATATAAACTACAAAAATATCCTAAGTCGATGCAAATAGAATTCTGCGCTACAAATACATTTTAAACTTCCTCTTGAAACGGAAAAGAGGTTTTTGTTATTCGTCTGATTTGAAGCATAGAAACATGGCAAGGGTTGAGTGTACACGCCTCACACAAAACACAAAAATGTTTTGGCATTATGTATTTTAATGAATTGGAACTATTTTTGGCTTTTTACCAAATTGTTTCTTTAATCTGTTAATAGTCTTTAAAAAATGAAAATGAAAACGAAATAAAAATGAAGATGAAAATGAATCTGTGCGGTGCGGCTCATAAAATGCATATGAGAATTTATTTTGTTGGTCGTAATAATAAAAATAATTATGCATTTTTGAAGCGTTAATCTATCTATGCGAACATAATCCGAGGCGTTGAAAAGGAACATAGCGAATGAATTGCATAGAACATATGAAATATACATATGACAAACACCAGAAATGTAAACAAAGTCAATCATAAGCAATGGTGAACAAGTATGTTTTGAGATTGTTCTTAAAGATGTTTAAGGAAGTACAACAACGAATGTTCAAAGATATAGAGTTCCATAGCTTAGGTAAAGCATATCTATCTTATATGAAAGAAAACTTCAAAAGAAACAAAATGGTGAAAAAGCATTCAAAAATCTTATTCCGTTAAGGAGATATTCAGACTGAAAGTTTGGTATCATTTCTGTAGAAACGAATGAAATCAGACTAGGTGTGATATCACTGCTTCAGATTCCTCATAATTTTATGCATTTTAAGAAAAGTCTATTTAATTTTTATACTATTTAAATTATTTCGTACAGACGTCTCACATAAAACACAACAAATGTTTTTCATTACCTATTTTACCTAGATACAATTTTGGTTTTTACCAAATTGTCTCTTTAATAGTCCTTTAAAATGCAGATGAAAATGAAAATGTGAGGTGCGCGGCTTATATAATGCATATAAGAATTTATCTTGTTGTTTGGAAAAATTATTATACTCAAAATAGTCTATCATTGTATCAAGCGAGAGCCGAAAATGTGCTTACAAAAGTGACGTCGTTTATTTATTATACCAAGGTTCCACGATTGGATAATGTATTGGTCTGTTGGACAGTAGGAGAGATGTTACTTTTTGAGAAATAAAGTGTTTTGTGACGTCATATTCTCAGGTCTGACACAATGTACAGTAGTAGTTCTTTTACTATTAGATCAATGGTCAAAAGTTGTGACGCTAATCATAAAATAGTGCAGCCTTCAAGTGTTATAAAAAGGATATTAACAAGTGTTTATTTCATTTCTTTAAAATAACAACTTGTATAAGGCATTTAGATGCTAAAGATGACAATGTTTATGCTTTAATGAAGTACATGAAATCATTATATTACCACATAATATGAATATTGTAAAATAATAATCTTATATATCATCACATAGAATTTATTCCCCACAAAATAGCTTGAGAGGTTGCGTTTACATGTTTAAATAGGTTATTTCAAAAATATAACGCGATTGAATCTCTGGCTGTAAAATCGCCAAAGTGTTAATAAAAAGTAAATTAGCAAATTCAAAAAAAAAACACCTTGCCCGAGTCCCCCGTAGATCGCATGAGACCATGATCTTGCTTGCAGTTTGTTTGTTTGCAAGGCTACAGACTGTATTACTGTAACTTATGCATAAATTTAGTGTCTTTTAAATAAATTTGTAGTGGTTGGGTGGGAATGTAGGTGCCAATACACAAAATGGACCTTTTTGATAATTGTTTGACTTGTTATATTTCCCCAACCCCAGAGTAACTTCTGCTTTCTTTTCAGAAATTTTGCTTCATATCCGAACAATTTTCTTTGATTTTTCAGAACATTTTCGTGAAATTTTCTTTCATTTTTGGGTAGTTTTCTTCAGGTATTGGAAAATTTTGCTCATTTTCAAAAAATCTTGCTTATTTTCGGGAACTTTTTGGCCAATTTGGAGGTAATTTCCTTCAGTTCCGGATAATTTTCTTCGATTTTTGTGAAAATTTATTTCATTTTCTGGTACTATTTTTTAATTTCCAGAAAATGTTTCTTTAATTATTGAAAAATTTGCTCAATTTCGGAATGTTTGCTCATTTTCGGAACATTTTGCTGAGTTTCGGAATTTTTACTGACTTTCGGGAATTTTTGGCCAATTCTGGGGTAATTTCTTTCATTTCCGGACAAATTCTTACAATTATAGGAACATTTTCTTCCTTTTTCGGGAAAATTACCGTTAAAGGATTCAGGGGTCAAGTAGATCCAAGTTATATTAAAGAGGACTTCAAAATAAAGATTAAAGATCGTTTTAGTTATATTTTGCTATAATGATTGCTACTTGGAAGTGTATTTGTGTGATGTTATTAGGCCTAGATGCTATTATTGATTAATTGTGATTCATTAATTGCAATAATTAATTATTTGCTCAGAATGGCTGATACATTATCAATATTTGAAATCATGTCTTGTTGCATGATGTAAAATCCATCTTGATTTTATATAAAAGAAAAGGATTTTGCCGTTGGTATGTCTGTTTAAGATTTCGATTCCACTTAAAAGCAAACATTGTTAATACAATTTACATCATATTGATGATGAGGCTTTGCTTTTCTAGGCTTACTTGAAAAACAGTTTTTACATATTCAAACGATATTAAAGCTCCCATACGCACTGGGGCAACTAGAGTCCTGCGGGCCCGTAAGGATTTTTACCTTTACAGCGATGTCGGAATCACAGTGGCAAGGAGAAGGGGGAACTGCCCCTGGCCCTAGAGTAAGGGGCAGAATGTTTCCTTTTGAAATTTTGCGAACGGGGGCAGGAGTTTCCCTTTTGAAAGTTGTGGGCGGACCGTTCTGGATCCTGTGGGCCAGTCTGGAACTAGAGGGGGAGGTGCCCTTTTGAAACTTATTTGAAATAATTCTAGGTCATTCTTCAAGCTTGAAAACAAATAGATATCGTGAACTCGCTCACAAATACTACAAAATACATGAAAGGTTGTCGCTTACAATTAGTATTCATTTTACCAGAGCACTGACACCGAGGGCCGTGGTATAATTTTCTAAGCAGACCTCCGTGGCAGTGCGATAAAACTTTACATTCCAATCTAGCGTCCCGTGTTCGATTCCCGGTGGGTCTCCAACCAGTACCCCCACTTATTAATAAAACAGCCGTCACGGTGGGCGTCTTGACGTAAATATATCAATGGAGTTCTGTTGGGACGTTATAAATCTTGGTAAACCTAAACCTAAGCAGCAATTTTGAAAAGAAGCCTTTTACCTGTTCGCTTGATAGGTAATTGTCAACATTGGTCCTGGCTCCCCAATCATTGAACCCATAGGTGGGATTTGTCTACCGAAAGTGTGGGAAACTTAAAAGTGACAAGCAAAAATGTCAACTGACAAGAGTGCTCTTTTTGAAATGAAAATTGCCCCTCAATTACTGACAAAAAAGCACATGAACTTGATTTTCTGCGCTCTCTCTGTTTCTCCGAATTCTTCCCGACACCTCTGGCGCTCTGGGTCCCATAACAAAGATATTGCAGTGCCATTGTAAGCTAGACCCAAATCGATTTTGCCCAGAACTTGTAAGGTTTACCCACCCTTCCGGGCATTTTAAATCCTTTTGCTGGGCCACTGCTAATCAAACTTGTTTTCCTCTTCTAACCACCCAAGCCTACCCAATGTAACTCCCCACCAACAAAAACAGTCTTTTACCCACCCCAATACATATATTGAGCCACTAAATCATTTCATCACAACGATATTATAGCTCCCGCTTGCATTTCCCCCAAAATACACATCAAATATGTATTTCTTTCCTAACAACCCCAGTTTACTCGAATTAACAACCCAGCAACAACAACAACAAAAGACGTAATCGCCCCAAAATATATTGAGCTACTACGTCATTCATATTCTAGTTTCGCTTTTCGAGAGGAATGTATCGTACCATGGAGGTACCACTTTAGAAGTGGTACCTCCATGATCGTACTACGATGTCATGTTTGTACGGATTGACTACGTTGTTTTTGAAACCCAGTAGCCCAGTGGTTAAGGTGTCGGAAGGTACCGCGATCGAATCTCAGCAAGGGTGACGTGCTGTGTTCTTGAGCAAGACACTGTAATGCATTTGTTCCTGTTCACTAGGCTTTGGAATGAATGAGTAACAGTTTCGGCTGAGGAGTTAAAGGAATATGCCCATGTTTTTAAAGAAATATTTCCATGCTTTCAAAGAAATATCCCCACGGTTTCATAAGAAAGAGAACATTTTTAGAATCAATTTAGTACAAAAATCATGTGCTATTCCTACCAGTAGTTATTCAAATTTTAACGTTCACAAAAAATAGCAATAAACGAATAGGAAAAGGCTCAGTATAACATCACAGTTATTCAAATTTTAAGGTTCACAAAAATGCCAACAAACGAATAGAAAAAGGCTCAGTATGACATCACAGCAACACATTCTCCCACAAAGTTGATGTATTTCTTTAAAATCTATCATCCTTTTTTTATTCATAAAATCTGGTAAAAAATAAGTTGATGAAAGTAAGGTATTTACATACATTGCCAAACATACCCTACTTCAATAACTTTTGGAAAATTGTTTCTAATCATACAGAAACAACCAATTAACATTCAAAGAAATACATAAACATTTGCAATGGAATTGTCTCTATGACATCATCAAACACGAGTTCATCATACTGTATACAAAAACTTTCAAATAAATTTGTACAAAAAAACCCCAAGGAATATTCCTGAAACCTGCGATGGATTGGTGTTCCACGAAGAGGAGTCGAGTACTCTCATCTGCACCATGGAAGTCGGGTACAGGCACCGGCTTTACAAACCCTCGGAGTTTGATGGGATTTGAATTTTAAATCATGAAGAAAATAAGATTGAGATATTTTGGCGCGGAAAAGATGTTAAAGCGTTCGTAAAACAAACACTTTGGTTTTATGAATCTTCGAAATCCATTTCTTACTCTGTCTGCAAAGTGTTATTGCAAAACGGTCTCTGGACTGCTTGACGCCGAAAATATGCTTTCTTCACGCTAGAATCCGCCTAAGCATGAATGTTTTTTTTTTTTTATCCTTTTTCATTGTTGCATGCACTCATACACCAGGACCTAGACAGCAACCTAGACAGCAAATAAAAACCCATGACGCGTAGAAAATTATATTCATCGGGAAGTGAAGAATTATGGTATTTTGTTGGTAACAGTCACACAATGAGTAGATCAATACCAGGGATATATTTGTAATTAATTCTAGCAAAAATGTCAAATATGTCACACACAGGTCCTTGTTGGTTCTAGTTGGCCGATCTGGAAGAATACTATAGCTCTTTTAATTGCAAGTTCACGTATTGCTCAAAATTGTATAACACAGCTGAAAGACGGTAAAGAATAATAAGGAAATATATCTTTAAGCATGTTGTACCATATTTAGCGGGATATATCGCATTTTATGCGTGGACAGTGCAGTGAGGGTCTGTAATATCCAAGCAAATGATGGATTTGGCTGGTTTGTATTGTTTAAAAGCTATGGAACTTTACCTATTCAACTATATTTGAAGTACGTGCAGAGGCATATAATTGGAATTATTGTGTAAACTAATTTTCAAAAGTATCAAGATTTAAACTACGACTTCAAATCAACCGTGACAACAAAAATGAAAGGTGGTGATTACACAAGATGGAGTTTCATACGATGGACTTTGGTGTGTTTTTCTATTGTATTAAACGAGCGGTTTTTGTCCTCGGAATGTGCTACATTAAAGACAGTTTCGCAACTTGGTCCTCATGCAGTCTTTTTTGAGTCTAATAACGTGTTACTAGAATGTGATCCAGAACTCTCTGTACCACTATTGTTTCAAATATATCAAGATAATACTTTAATTTTTGATAAGCAATCTGTTGTTGCAATTAACGGGGGGACATATGTTCCCCAAATAAATCAAAACATATTTTACCTTCGTATCATATCTATTCGTCTTGAAGATGCTGGAAATTATACATGTGTTGTTTTAAATATGGACAATTCTCTTGTAGCTTCAGCCAACACGGAATTAAAAGTTTTTAAACAACAACCACAGTGTGTCACGAATCTTCCTAATAGAATGGATATGTACTCCTTGTACGTTGATGAGAGCTTCGATTTTTACTGTTATTTTCAAGCTGAGGATATTGTTAGTTCAATTGTTCAACGAATAAAGACAGACAGCAATTTAGTGGAAGCCCTGCCAATCGACGTTAAAGTACTCGGCTCGTCGTTACCAAGTCAGCTATACCTGAATGTAGATGGTATGGATTCTAACTTTAACAGTTCCATACTAAAGTGCATTATCAACCCATTCAATGAATTCTGTACTATTGGACCGTTGTATTTTTATCAAAATCTAAACATAATAGCACCGGATTATGTGGATTTAGTTCGACCAAGCACTGTTCGGATAGTATGTTCTACAATACCTCTAACTGATGATGATATCATATGGCATACGCTTGACAGTACTAGGGTGCCGGATTTAAACGTTCAAGTTATCCCATCAGCTGGACAATCAGAGTTGATTGTTGGCTCAAGCTTGTCACTAAATGCTTTGGATGTGGAGGTTATTTTCACATGCTCTGCAACTAATAGAAATAGAGCTTCTTCGAAACTGGTAGTTGTAAGAGTAACTAATCCCCCTGAAACAACTACAAAAGCTCCAACTACCACTCGACCGACAACTGAGACTGACCCAGTTATTGTTTCGACCACCACACACGTGTCAACATCTCCAACAACTACATCACTGATAACTACTCCCAGAAAAACGACCCAATCTGCGAAGACCCAAAAGCGACCCACTCAGCAATCAACCACAACAAGAAAACGCTTTGCAAGCAGTGAATTGAACATTCGTTTAACAAATTCTGTAGGTATTATTCAAACCAACACAATGATGGTTCAAACGAGTGGTACCAAGATTTCTTTGGATGAAATCAAGAGTACGTCGGGTATTCAAACGAGTGGTACCAAGATTTCTTGGATGAATCAAGAGTACGACCGGGTATCCCGTTTCCGATCGTGATTTCGGGCATTGGGGGCTTCCTATTTATCTTGGTGATTACCATTATCAGCATAGTTTTAATCTGTAGAATAAAAGGTAAATCTAAGTCCCCAGTGGATGAAGTGGTTGGAAGACAGGAGGCGAAGTCCAATGTATATGCAAGATCCCTAGGGGAAGTAGGTGATTCCATTGAGATCAACTCTACCATCTTGGCGAAGGAAACTGTCAAACTAGGAGATAATGAAATAACTGAAAGTTCATTTATTGGTGCAGAAAATGAGACAAAACAGAACACAATACCAGAAAGTGACTACTATATCATTCCAGATGAAGCGCTGCAGCAAGATCCTTTGGGAATCGAAACAACAAATGCCGTTCCAGAAAATGCCGTTCCAGACGATTCTACTGGTCACTTTTCAAATGAAATCTTAGATCAATTAAAGAAACTTAAGAAGGTCAATCGTGAAAAGGGAGACATAAAGTTTGCAGGGGGTGACCCAAGGGAAGCTTCTCTTGGCAACGATGGCAAATATTCAACGCGATTAAGTTATATCGTAAAGTAGTACAAGAATAATGGTTCAAGAAAATGTGTTTTCTAAAAAAATCATGATACGATATCATTGCCTTAAAGATACGACTGGTAACAGTAGGCTGAATAAAAATGTATAAACGTTTTGTTTATTTTAAAATTTGCCTATTGAGTTTCCGTGTCCAGTAATTTTGAACTGCTTTTCCAGCAAAACAATGTTTAGAAGTATTGTGTTCATAATCAGCTGATTTCATTCAAAATATATGAATTAAAAATACCGAATTTGCATAAGGAAATGAAGATATGTTTAGCCAGACGTGACACATTTAAACATTTACTGAATGAAATAAAATTCCTTAAATTGTGTGAAAAACGATCTGTCTTTACACACTTCATGGGACTTTTTGTTTTTTCCATAATGTTTTAGCAAGATACATATATTTTAGCTAACAATTACTCTTCACTTCATTACTGATCTATGATTCTATCACCACTAGTGTCCGGTTATTTATTTCAAGGTATCTGATTGGCTGACAAGCCTCATTTGCATAATCCTGCTGTCCGGTTATTACTTAACGAACGGACAGTAGCTGAAAAAATGACCAATGACAGCACTCCCAGTCAATAACCGGGCAGTTGCATATTCATTAGATTGACAGTTTCTAATGTGGGGTACGAGTATTAAACTCCTACATTAATCATGGCAACCACGGATTAACCCTTCAATTATAATTATATGCACAAAAATAAAATATGCCGAAAATACTCAATTTCAGTTTCAGCAGGAACAAACTTCTTGCTGAAAATCTGATTATGACAGATTTAAATTGAGCAGCAACATAGTCCAATGTGCACAGCTTAAAATAGAATGCAATAAATAATTTTAAAAAAAAGAGCAAAATGTAAAATTTTAAAAGTTAGGCCTACAAGTTTATACTAATACAAGTTTAACAGGGCTATAATTGTTCAGTACTTGCACCAAACAAGTATATTACTAGGAATAAACGTGCCACTGCCTGCTTTACTTTTTTCTAGAATCATTATGACCTAAGCTTTAAGTGTTTAATACAACACAATTTAATTGCACGTACAACAGGCTACACAGTAAAGTCGTTGTAACTAGCCTAGCAGTGTTAGAGACCAAAACGCTATGTTCAACAACTTATAAATTGTTTAAACCTTCCTATTCTGACAAACTTGAGAGTATAAAATAACAGTAGTTTCTGTTCCAATAACAACTAGGCCAGAAAGAGATACCATTTTGCAGTAGTCTTCGCACTTTGACGGGACCTGACCGTGTGCTTCAAGCCTTCAGCCAAACCGTAATGCACTGATGTTTTACTATGTACAGTGTAGTACATGTTTACACCTGGCCTTCGGTACGTGTAAAGTGATAATGACACTGACATAATTTTGACCTTTGTGTATTGTTTCTCGCTAAATTAACAAAGATATTATTTCTTTAGGGATAAACCAGAAAATGTTTCTTCTGAAATATTGGTTTTATATTACAAAATAATTACATTAAATTTTTAAATTGATGAATTCGCGAGTCATTTATGAGATCAAGTTTTGTTTGTGGACAAAAGTACAAATTGGTGGATTAAAACCGTCAACATTTTATCATATTTGGTGATAGAATAGATATAAAGCTCTTTTGCTTGCCCATTGTTGGTAATAACCGACTCGCTAAAATAATTCAAACTATAATGGGCTCGGCTTCGCCTCGCTTATTATTCTTCAAATTATTTAGGCTTGCCGGTGATTACAGTTTATTTCTTAAATAACTCATTATGTACAAAGAGAGTCCTTGCGAGCTATAGACCTTTTAAAACCGATTTTAGCCGAACGTAATTTCTTCAGTACTTCAACCAATCAATTGCTGGAAGAATTTTTCCTTTGTTTACCAACCAATGAGTTGCAGGCTAGGTTTGAGGAAAAAGCTGTAGGCAGCAATACGCGTGCGTATTGCCTTCGTGTATATGTATGATACATGCGCTTAAACACATTTTGTACACGCTTGATACCATACTGTGCGTGGCAGATGGCCAAGATTGCCCCAGTATTTGATTGGTCAATAAGAATCCCCCAGTATACAATTGGTTCATTATGGACGCGTGAATCTCGGTCATGACATTATTTAAATTAGTTTTCTGGTAACATAAACGTACTTCAGTATGAAGCAGCTAAAGTATTATTTTAAAATTCCTCGTTACTATAATTTTAATCATTCTGTTAAGCTGATAAGTGATCCTGGATATTTGTAACCATAGTGTCAATAATGTTGGTATTTGTTATCATGTCAATGATGCTAACTATTTGCAATTACACTGTCAGCTGTCAGTAATGCTGAATATTTGTAACCAATGAGGTGATTATCTTTAATTGCATTGTCAGTGATGCTGGATATCCGTCCCTATACTGTCAGTGATGCTGGATATTCATCCCTATACTGACAGTGATGTTGGATATCCGTCCATACACTGACAGTGATGTTGGATATTTGCAACCACGCTATCGGTTATGCCGGATTTGATAGTCTCGAATTTGATAAATTGTAAGTTGTAATACAGATCAGTTATAGTGAAAAAGGTGAGGCAAAAGTTTGAGTACCCTATCTACGTCAATATGCTGAAAAACTCGTTAAGAGAAAGTGAGTGGTAAACGAACATAATGAATTCATTCGAATGCTGTTTACGAAAGCTTGGTGTGGAAAATAATGTGAAACATCTGATCTGACAAGAAATATTACTCTGTTGCTCCCATTTAATGCGACTTTGGCTGTAGATAGCTTGCTAAGTCAAATGTAAGGACTCTTGGGCTGTGCAGAAGCATATTGAAGTTTTCTAATGTTAAAGCCAAAACTTTTAGTCGCTGGTTTTTCATTGGCTTTAGGTGGCCTCAAAGGAATGTTGATTGGACGGATTGCATGGGCGAGTGCAGTAAGGGGTTTAATGAAATACAATAAGAAGCGCAACTAGAGGTCTGGGGGCTCGGGGGGGGGGTCAAAATCACGCTAAGATGCAAGATCACCATACAAAACATACAAATTCGGAAAAACGTGGGGGCAAGTGACCCTTTTGTCAGTTTGTCCCCTCAAATCCCGCCTATGGATACCCGTCCGTACACTGCCAGTGATGTTGGATATTCATCCCTACACTGACAGTGATGTTGGATATCCGTCCATACACTGCTGGTGATGTTGGATATCCGTCCATACACTGCTGGTGATGTTGGATATCCGTCCATACACTGCTGGTGATGTTGGATATCCCTAAACACACCGTCAGTGATGCTTGATATTTGCAACCACACTGTCAGTGATGTTGGATATCCCTAATCACCCGATAATTACAACAGACTTTTTCACACAACTGCACTGTACCCTTCCTAGAGACAAATGGAGTAGGGAGGCGGACATAAAAAAGGATTGGGGAGGTAAGGGGTTGCAGATTGCAGGTAATTGAGTTCGATATATATATATATATATGAAGTTCGACAAATGACTAATAAGAGGTTTCCATCGTCAGGAATGTGGCCGAAAATGCGTTTATTTCGTTGCAATTCTTTACGAAGAACGTTCAAAATTTGGTAGAGATTGACGGTTTATTTACAAGTCGCGCAATACGCCAATGGGCCTGACTTCATACCCATATGCATAAGAAATCCGGGAATTTAATGGGACAGTTCCGCAAAAAAGCCTACCTGGTCACAAAACATGGCACCATGCAATAGAATATCAAATTAATATCTAACGAAATATTGTATATAATTGTCCTACCGCTTGGTGTAGCCATTAGTTCTCGGTTATATACCGTGGCGAAGAGGAACTTAAATTTTGCGCGGCGCTTTGAAGAAAAAGGTGGCAATCAACTATGGACGCTCATGCGCGTATGGGTGTTCCGCGACCATTGACCTTCTCAATTTGTGACTGTTTAATGTCATTGCACACTATAAAAATCCACTGTTTCCTATCTTAAAGACTTATATCTGATTCCTTGTAAAATTTCACAGTCCAATATGCTCTATACAAGAAATTAACATAGGGTCACAAGCATTGCGTATGAACATTAATTTAAATAACCTAATCACTTCTAAACTTTGGAGGAGAGTAAAGAATTCCCGTGGGAAATTCAGCATAACCAAATTCAAAGATATCGCAGTGTCATTGCTCGGGGCCCCAAAAATCTCGGTTTTTGCTCTTAGCCCGTGCACAGGGTTTACCACTATTCCCACCCTATTGTTACGCCCCTGTATACAATACGTACATGTATTTATCATCTATTTACAAGTAATGGTTAAAACACTCATTAGCTTTTTCTGAAACGATCTCTTATTCCGAGGGCCATTGAAGCGCATTGTCTAAATTACTTAAATGCGAAGAGTCGTACTCATAGAATCGTACTCGTATTCAAAATGTACTGGGTTTAATTGGCTTTTTAGTACCACCATTGCTGAAGAATCAACATGGGACGGACTGAAGTCATAACCGAGGAGAGTCACTGATTCTCATCAACTTCATCCACGGAATCCGGGAATTAAGACCGGCTTTTATTTACAAAGGCTATCACACATGAGAAAAACGTGAACTCAATAAACTGTAGGCCTACGTGACGTCACGGACTGGCAGTCAAACCTTGTATTTGAATCATGGTGACACACCACGTCATGGTAAACTATACAGTAGATTTGAACGAATCGCATTGGTCCATTCACGTGTAGATTTGTCAATTTAGTAGACTGTTTATGAACTTTTTAAAGCATATAGGCGAAATTAAGGCATTTTCATCGGTTTCTATTTCAATTCTGGAACTTAACTTTAGATAAGTTATGTGAGAGATTTACACTTAAGAAATATCGAAGTTTCGCTTAAATTATCAACACAAGTTATTCTTTAAAATTAGTTGGCATATGTGCTCGATCGTAGATGAGCATTTTTGATAATGAGTTTATATTTGTTCCATACGAGTGTTCTTTTCACTATATTCGGAAATTAATTGTATACATGTTTTAATCGTCAATATATTATAAAAACAGGACAGTCCACAGAGACTGTTAAGATAATTCATAATACGATTATATAAAAGGAAAGGTATTGTCCCATAAATACATTTAGAAGCGTACGCCGCTGTGCTGGTAACGTCACTTCCGGTTTCATCGAGAAATATAACCGAACATAGATTTTTTGCTATCAATAAGGAAAATTGAAAACCGGAAGATACGTTACCGGCACAGCAGCGTATGTATTCATGGGATGATACCTTTCCTTTAAGATAATAGACTTTATCTGTTCACACGAAGTTACGAACTAACCGTCAAAACCTCGTGTTTGAATCACGATGACACAGCGCGTCGTGGAAAGCTGTGAAGTAAGTTTGAACGAAGGAAATTGGTTCATTTACGTATGGATGTTTGTCAATCTAGTAGAGTTTGTAAACATTTTTAACGAATAGGCGAATTTAAAGCATTTTCTTCATTGTCTATTTCAATTGTGGAACTAAAGATATGTTATGTGGAAGATTTATACTTACGAAATAGTCGGTTTTTTTTCACTATTAACACAAGCTATCGTTTTGGGCTCAATCGCAGATGAATATTTTGAATAATGAATTTATATAATTTGAATAATGAATTCTTAAATATTGAATAATAAATTCCTATAAATTGAATAATGAATATATATATATATATATATATATATATATATATATATATATATATATATATATATATATATATATATATATATATATATATATATATATATATATATATATATATATATATATATATATATATATATATATATATATATATATATATATATATATATATATATATATATATATATATATATATATATATATATATATATATATATATATATATATATATATATATATATATATATATATATATATATATATATATATATATATATATATATATATATATATATATATATATATATATATATATATACATACATATACATATATATATATATATATATATATATATATATATATATATATATATATATATATATATATATATACATATATATATATATATATATATATATATATATATATATATATATATATATATATACATATATATACATATATATATATATATATATATATATATATATATAAATATATATATATATATATATATATATATATATATATATATATATATATATATATATATATATATATATATATATATATATATATATTTATATATATATATATATATATATATATATATATATATATATATATATATATATATATATATATATATATATATATATATATATATATATATATATATATATATATATATTTATATTATATATATATATATATATATATATTTATACATATATAATGAATGCATATATTTCTAATAATAAATGTAAATATTTTTATAGTGAATTTATGAATTGATATAATACGTTCGTTTAATAAGACAGATATAATGACATAATAAGACATAATATGACAGAAATTGCTTACATGTTGTAATCATTGCTTACATGTTGTAATCATTGCTTACATGTTGTAATCATTGCTTACATGATTCAATCATTGCTTAAATGTTGTAATCATTGCTTACATGTTGTAATCACTGCTTACATGTTGCAACCATTACTTACATGTTATAATCATTGCTTACATGTTGTAATCATTGCTTACATGTTGCATATATTGCTTACATGTTGCAATCATTACTTACATCTTGTAATCACTGCTTACATGTTGTAATCACTGTTTACATGTTGTAATCACTGCTTACATGTTGCAACCATTACTTACATGTTATAATCATTGCTTACATGTTGTAATCACTGCTTACATGTTGTAAACATTGCTTATATGTTGTAATCATTGCTTACATGTTGTAATCATTGCTTACATGTTGTAATCACCAATAAATAAGTCAACTTCTTGTGACTTGGACATCGCCATTTTTAGATATATCCCATGATGATTTGCTACACTAACGCCAAAGCCTTATGCAGTGTTAAAAATTCAAATTTTAAATACTTGTGTCAAAGTATTCTTTCATTGTTTTCATGGCTAAATATAATTATCCATTTCCTTCATAGATTTTTACCATGCAGTTTTTGAAATAAGAAGAAAATAAGGAAAAGCTAGGGTTTTGGCGCGAAACAGTCATCTTAAAATTGAAATATTTGTTGCAGTAAAGTTTTGTCTTTGAGATCTTTCTGTACATTATTAACGCAAAATATGAACAAAACGGATGAATGACGTTTTAGGATTTTACAGGTTCCTCAAATGGAACCTCTCCCGGACTGATAAAAGATACCGTACATTTTGTGGTTATTGATAAGCTTATCAAAGAGGAAAATGAAAGGGGTAAATGGTAACGAAAGTGTTTAAAACGTATATAACCGTTCAGTAGATATTCCAATAAAAATATCGACAACATTTCTGTTGAAATTTTTTTGAAATAAAGATAATTACACAGCCTTTAAAGTCAAAAACTATTTTCTCAGATTTTGAAATTACAGCTATTGGGTTTGTCAAAAGAATGCGCTATCACTTTACTTGCCTTTCTTCCTTTGCTTTAACAGTCTGAGGGAAAGCCAAAATCTAAGGATCACTTGGTAAGGGTTCTTAATACTTTGAGGGATTCTGAAACCTAGAATTATCTCTTTACACCATCTTTTGTTATCAAATTAAGAGCCACTAATATTGATCACCAATGCAATTTTTTTAAACAGTAATTACAGAAGAACATCCATTTGAAATTCTACACTAGGCATATCAAACCATTGGTTGGATAACAGTTTGAATTCAAACATTGAGACCAATAGAGAAATTTCGTATGACGCATCTAACCATATAATTCTCAGTTTCAAAAAAATTATGATAAACTTTTCTTGGCTTGTTATATATTTTTATTTCTTATTTGAAAATATTTACACTTCTTTAAATGTTATTTCCAAAGCACTTATGTGCAATAAAAGTGTATGGAACAAGCGGTGCATTATGGGAACATGTTCAACATGGCGGCCTGCAGTTAATCAAAAATGATTAATAAATAATAGTGTAATCTATTTTGTTTTGTAATTTGTTTTGTAATCGGTGAATGTATAGATCATAACTTTATAAAGAGGGTTTGTATTTATATCACAAATTATATTTGCAATTTTGAGTTGAAGGTTTGTTGTGGACAATGAATTTGAAAATCTTCTTAGCGGAGACTAGCAAATATGTTTTGCTTAAGAAAAAAAATGTAAAATCGAAGAAAGTATTTGTTGTTCGAAACATTTGATCTATATGTCCTATTTTAGTTTAAAACCAGTGCTTTCTGTTATGTTGATATGAAAAAATTCAAATTTGAAGCATCAATGGTTGCGAAATACCAATCGAGAGCATGTACTGGTCATTTAAGATTATAGTTTCTTCCGGACTGTTTAAGAATGTACGGGTCAATAAAAAACATGTTTCCGCCTTTTACTAACAACCTGTCTTCTTTTATACCACGTCTCACTAGTTGTTACTTTGTTAATGACTTGCAGTACAGATGAGTAACAGTCCAAAAGATATATCAATTATCCCAAACAATCGTAACATTGTAATCCGTTTACATGTAATGGAGTAACCCACTGAACAAATATTTTCACCAACATAAACAAGTGCCTATACAGCTATAGTAAATACCAGACAACGCTGTTTAATCACGATTTGTGGACTTAACCTATTACAATCTTGTCAGGTAAAACTTGTAGATATTACAATGAGTGAATCAGGGCATACATGTATGTCATACCGACGCTCTTTAGTCATACTTTCTGTTTGCAAAGAAATCAAGCACTTTAACCGATTCTTGTGAAATTATTTACAAATGTCTTCATCTGATAGCTTCGGAATCTGATGAAGCCAACGTTTTTGGAATAGTGTGGTAACAGTTTACAGACATTAACGATTTGAAAGGATGCATCATACACATTGTACTTCACTTTTTCGATTAACGACTTGAAAGGATGCATCATACACATTGTATTTCACTTTTTCGATTTCACATATCAAGATTGAAAAGGAAACATAAAGTCCCAGATAAAAATAGTTCTCAGAATGGATCCCTTGAATGGAGCCAAATGAGATATCAACATAAGAATAAAATGTCTGATTTTCATTATATAATACCACAATACAACCAAATCACACTTATCCTAACCGTTTAATGATGTCTGTTTCCCGTCCTCCTATCTTCCAATACTACCCCTGGCCGTTCTAGAGGCATAGCGTATAAATACTTCTTGGCCTCCTCACCAACCACTTTTAAGTGGCGTTAAAATTTAGACAAAGTAAACTGGACTGTTAGAAATGCACTACTTTGTTTCTTGACTGATTGTCATATGCACGGTTGGATGCTTTCATCTCTGAACAAGTGTGCCTTTTTGAAAAGTCGTTGCGGCTTTTTATCATATTGGTAACTTGTGAAAGAATTGAAATGGTTATTGCAAACATTTGTAAATCATAGTTCAATGCTGGTCGAACATCGATCATATCTGACATCAAAACACATTTATTATTATGTTGATTATTATCACAAGCTTATACATTCTTTCAAAAGGTATAAACTGTACAAAACTATGTTGGGTACTATTTATATTGGTAAAAACGAAAAATAGAAACTACATCAATTCCACTTTTGTCGAACATTATACGACCATGACTTAAATCAAAACATATTTATCATTATGTTCAATATCATAAACCTATCATTTCTTTTAAGCCGGTATGAACTATCAAAAAGCTTAGTAAATGTTTTAATGGTGGCAAAGATTAATCAAACAGGCATTTGCATTACATATAGGTTTGTGATTTAACCAAATTTTCTAGCCATGTCCGCTTAGTGTTGGTCTTATTTCAGCCGTTCGTCTTCTTGTATTGTCAAATGTATAGAAAATAGACTATAGTCAGATAGTTGATTCAACACGTATATGAATCAATTGTCTGGGATTCAAACAAGATCTGAATTATTCAAACTGATGTTTAGATAATGTGTTGCTGTGATATGACTAAGGGGGTGGTATATATATATATATATATATATATATATATATATATATATATATATATATATATATATATATATATATATATATATATATAATATTAATATATATACATATATATACATGTATGTATATATATGTATATATATATATATATATATATATATATATATATGTATATATATGTATATATATATATATATATATATATATATATATATATATATATATATATATATATATATATATATATATATATATATATGTATATATATATATATATATATATATATATATATATATATATATATATATATATATATATATATATATATATATATATATATGTATATATATATATATATATATATATATATATATATATATATATATATATATATATATATATATATATATATATATATATATATATATATATATATATATATATATATATATATATATATATATATATATATATATATATATATATATATATATATATATATATATATATATATATATATATATATATATATATATATATATATATATATACATATATATATATATATATATATATATATATATATATATATATATATAAATATATATATATATATATATATATGTATATATATATATATATATATATATATATATATATATATATATATATATATATATATATATATATATATATATATATATATATATATATATATATATATATATATATATATATATATATATATATATATATATATATATATATATATATATATATATATATATATATATATATATATATATATATATATATATATATATATATATATATATATATATATATATATATATATATATATATATATATATATATATATATATATATATATATATATATATATATATATATATATATATATATATATATATATATATATATATATATATATATATATATATATATATATATATATATATATATATATATATATATATATATATATATATATATATATATATATATATATATATATATATATATATATATATATATATATATATATATATATATATATATATATATATATATATATATATATATATATATATATATATATATATATATATATATATATATATATATATATATATATATATATATATATATATATATTTACATCTTGGACGTTATTGTATTTTACCATTTACTAATATTTACAAAAATTTATAAATTTCCTAATTTATAGCTGTTTTTGAATAAAAATTTTTTTGGATATAACTTTTATGTAACTTATATTAATAACTTTTATATTTATATTTCTTTTTAAATATCTTTGTACGTGCTACAGAAGAACAAATTTCCATATTTTGTTGTGGACGAAATACATTGATCTTATCTGATCTTATCTTACTGTCTTACAGTATATTGTAAACAGTTCTATATCTCAATATTTAAAATAATAATAATCATCTTCGATTGAGTAAATAAAGTTATCACCGAGTATACATGGTGAGTAAATAAGTAAATAAAGTTCACACATAATTCAGCAACAATTATACAACAATCAACTATGATATCACCTATTGATATGGCAGACTTCCATGAACAAGCTCTACACAATTCAACTTCCGACCTCGGTTATTCTGTTGTTTATAAGAAATACATTCAGTATAAATTCACATTTAAAAAATAAAACTATTTTCTGCAGACTTAAAGAAATATGAATACAGCACTCTTTTTTTAACAACTACAGCATAACGCATCACTTCACTAGTCTGCAAGCGCGGCTTGGAACAATGACGTAACTAGGATTTTTAATGGCAGAATGAGGCGATGACGTAATTTTACGACAGATTGGGATATCTCAAATTGAAATCAGAATAATAACTAAATATTTTCTAACTTTAACCCTCACTGGCTGGAAGAAATTTTAAAATAAAATAGAACAATTTTGATACTTACAAAATCTGTGTAAAATTCGTTACTTTAAACGATCGATCATATTCAGAAAAATTGGAAAAGCTACAATCACCATTCGGATCAGAAAATTTAGGATCAAAATGGTGGTATTTTGTACATAGATTTTACACATAATAAAACATTTCCCGCAAAACGAAGAACATTCCCCGAAAATGAAAAATTAAATCTCCGAAAATGAAGGAAATATTCGGAATATTAATATCCCTGATAAATCAAAAAAAAAAAAAAGTATCTTCCATATATTAATACGTATCTGTAAAATTCTTCTCATCGTTTAAAGTTGTGTGGTTAAAGGCTCTCAATCATCAGATCATTTAATTTTCATTTTAATTACATTTTTCTTTATAATTAGATCAACCTCTACCTATCTGCCAACTAAGAGTAGATTATATAACTCCCGAATTATCGTTTCAAATTTTTTACTAATTTCTGTCCTAATTTCAGTGCAGTAAAATATCGACATTTTAAGCCTAAATTGCAAATCAAATTTATATAAAACTTTATGTCGTGGCTATGAAAAACTTTAGGGAAACTCTTGCCTAGCTGTTCCAAATATAGTCTTTGCATATCTGTCCAGAAAATCACATGTTTTGCAAAGATTGTGTAGCATCTTCTTGTCCTTTCAAAATTAAGATATATTGTGATGTGCTTAGCGATGTTGGAACAACGGGCGACTTCCCCCTTGCCCTAGAGTAAGGAACAAAGGGGGGTAGGAGGTGCCCTTTCAAAAGTTGGAGGTGCACGAGGTAGGAGCCCCGCCCTTTTGAAAGTTGAGGGCGGACTGGGGCAGGAGTTGCCTTTTTGAAAGTTATATGAAATTATAGGTCATTCTTGAAGCTTGAAAACAACTAGAGATCCACTCATTCACAAATCCTACAGAGTACGTAAAAGGTGTAACATACATTAAGCATTTATTTTACACAATTGCAGGTCATTTATTAGGTCAAATCCCGCCTCTGCTCAAAGCATATGTGCACATTAACCGGAAACAGGGGCACGTGCCCTCCATTTTTTCCTTCGAAAACTGACAAAGGTGCCCCTTTGAAAATGAAAAGTGCCCTTCAATTACTGTCAAAAAGTGCCTTCACTTGATTTCCTGCCCGCTTATATCTGTATATCGATTTCCTTCCGACACTCCTGAATTTAGTATTTCCTAGGCTACCATTAAAATGCAATATATGAATTTTGATTACTAAGCTATTTATATGCCGATAATATCATAATGATTATTTTGGCAGGGCTTTATGGAAAACGATAGTATTCTATTTCTAAATAAGAGATCAAATGCTCAGTATTTGCTTTGTTAGAAATTATGTAATCTCAACCACACCAAAGTATATCTTCTGCGGATTTTGCTCCATGCATTCCAGTATTTTGCGTAGGTCTAATTGGATTCCCCACGGGGTTGGCTCCATCACGCGTATTCTTTGACTTCCAATGACTGCTATTCGAAGGCTTACTCGTAGCTGCCCCTCCAATGTAATCAACTCTGTCCCCTTTTTCCTTGTCACTTTTATTTCGAGGATTCCTTTTTCCGAACCGCATCCAAAGCACGACTGCAACAAGTATAAGCAAGACTAATCCAATGAAAGCCACGGGAATTCCAACTGCTAACGGAATAACATTAACGCTTGTGTTTGGTTCAAATGAAGGTTTTGTGACGGTAATTGTTTTACTAGCAATTCCTGTTGAACCAGTTTGACCGAGCGTCGCTACGCAGTCAACTTTCAACTCTCCTTCTTTTAAGTTATACACCATCAGTCTTACTTCATTGTCACTTATTTCATCTACCATTACGTCACTGTTGTCATAGTTATTCACATTTTGCCATGTTTTTACCGCAGACGGAACATTACTCGAACATGTGAAAGTTATATTATCCCCTCTTACAGCCTGGGTCAACGAAGACTGGGCGATATATACCTCTAATTCTGGAAATACGGTAATCACTTCTATACAGCTTTTCTGAAAACCATCATCTCGTGAAATTTGACAAGAAAGTTCCTTTCCGTCCATATCAATAGAAATTAATGTATTTATGGAGGCAAGTTCTATCATATTATCATCTGTAACACCATCACGGTTGTACTGAAGATCATTCCCGTCCAACGTCAATGCATAAATTACCTCTGGGTTTCCCACCTCGGTCAGGCATGAAAACTGTACAGTATCACCGAGCAAAAAGGAGAACGTTCCCATTGTAGTGTTACATATGGGATACAAAATGGACGGCGCGTATAACACGGAGAGCGTGACAAAGGCAGACGGCAAGGCGTTGGGGAGAGTAATTATACATGAATAATCACCGTTATCAGTCCTTTTTGCACTTCGTATGACCAAAGTATGCCTCCACCTGTTTGTTCCTATTGATGATGTGCTGTAAGTGTAGTCGCTTGAATCACTGACGAGGTTACCGTTAAACACGATGCCTTGTAAACCATGATTGATAGTGGCGGTCTGTGTCTCCGTCTCGCAAATCAAAGTAATCCGGTCTCCTTCCTTAAAATCTTGGTTATTACTAATGTGAAAAGATACAGAATCCACACAATGGCAAATGCTTATCAGTTGCGAAAATAATAAAATATAACACCATTTCCGTAAATAAAACATTTTACTGCCTTTATAAAAAGCAACGGCGAAGAAGTCTCAAAATATAATGACGATGATTATGTAGGCCTATACTGACGATGATTATGTACATGTAGGCCTATACTGACGATGATTATGAGGCCTATACTGACGCACCATAAAGAACATTCGTTGTTCCGATGTAAAATCGTGCTGATGCTTAATCAGGTTGTGTTTTTAAAATGTGATATTAGAAAAATCTTAAACCGACTAATTGATTACAAAAGAATTCGAAATGTTTGTATCTTCCAAACAGTCTGAATTGGAAAAGATGGTTCAGCGTGTGCAATGTTATAAGGGTTGTACAAATATGCCACTGACAACGTCGTGATGAGTAATAAAACAAAAATGATTTATTTGGTTCTCGAGGAGAACAAATAAGTAGAATAAAAAAGGAAATTTGTTGGACTTCGAACTCGCGAGTGGTATAGGCAAGTCCGTTCGGAGATCTTACTTAATCACATATGCCCACACAATCAACTGGAGTTTATGACCACGCGTAAAATTCCAAATAATCGTCAAGTGGTTTTATTGTTGTTGTTTTTCTGTTCAGTTTTTTTTTTTTTTTTTGGCATCAAAGTGTCTTCTTCCCGCGTTAAACCTTTATTTTTTATGATAAGTATATTAGTCATTGATGATCCTTAGGGCTTGGCACAGCATTATGAGTGATCTTATGTTATCTAAGACTTGGTAAACTCTGCGCTGTATTTAAAAAGATTAATCCGGGCTTTACTTGTAATAAAAATGTATTAATTATTTCCATCGATAGGACAAAACATGCAATACCGCCGACAATGGTTGAGATATAAGCATGGCCGGGGGAGGTGCGGGAGAATTGATCCGCTAGGAGAGTTGGTCCACCTCTTGTGAAAATCACTTTCATGAATACTAATGGTTGGTTGCTCCCTGATGAAGTGCAGTCTGATATATAGTAAACACGCGTAAGGCTAACAGGGACAAAACATCATCAATTGTCATAATTTTGACCTCAAAATTAAATTTCCGTAATTCGGGACATGTACATTCCTCTTACTTTTATAACAGATGTTATTTCCCAAACAAATATAAAACTAGACAGGCTACATATTGCTCTTTCTATAACAACAAGTTCCCGCCTTTTATGTGCTATGACTTTAGATGTTAAGAGTGAAATACAAAATGCTTGGGCATCCTTGGTGTGTGCAGGAGAGTTGAGCCACTGGTGTGGGGGAGAGCTCAACCATATGAGAGTTGGTATGAAATGTATGTCATTCCATACATTTCGTACCATCTCTCTGTGTACAATTAATCAGCTTCACTTGAAGAGCCTGGAGATAAAATGATGCCTTAGGGATACCACTTAGCCCAGTCTGCCAGTGGTAGACACAAAACGGTAGTCGGAGATCTCGGGTTTGAATTCCAATGAGTGCATATGATTTTTCTTTCTATATATTGGACTGTTAGTTGGCCTACAGTCTTAAAATCGTTTCCAAAACATTGTGCTTCTATTAACATCTGGCTTAAGTGTCCTTATGTAGTGGCTTAATTCTCACTATATGCTAAAGGTGAGTTCAGCCATTTTGATTTTTTCTTTTAATTGTCTCAATTGAAACCATTTCAACTAATTGCCACAAAGTGTTCAGGATAGCCTTTGTGCAGCAATATTTGTAGTATGCTTCACCATAATTGATACCATTTATTAGTATTTGGTTATGGCATGCATGGACAGATGAAACAGTGTTGACAAAAGTAAAAAAAAATAAACGCAACTCTCCCACATTTCCCCTACGGGTGCATCTTACAGTCTCACTCAGCTGCTCAGGGGGCTGTGACTTTTTGCCCTACTCGAAAACCTATCGCACGAAAAAAACCCGCAATGAATGTGTAAGCAGTGGCTTAGCCAGAGATTTTGGCCTAGGAGGAGGGGGAAAGGGGAGGGGGCTGCACAATATAGAGGTTAGAAAATAAGGGCACTTAAATGCTGTCAATGTTTGTGGCCCCAAAGGCAGGCTTCGCACGTATTGGGTACGCGTAACGGCGTGGAATCCCGTGGCCAGCCTAAGAGCCCAGGAATATCCAAAGCTCCCAATCCCTGAATAATTTATACTTTTTATGCCCCAAAATATCTTAAAATCAAACACAATGTTTGATGAAGAAAGAAAATTCGAACGATAAAATCTACTACGTTAAGCTGTGGGAGAATGAAGAGGAAATTTCCCCTGCAAATTGAGAAAATTTGGGCAAACTTGTGGGGTCTCAGAGGCGAAGCCCTGTTAGGGGTCCAAGGAGGAAGCCCCAGATGCGCTAAAGATCTTTTGTTTGTGATGCCCCTGAATGGCTTCGAATCAAGACAGATGTGGCAAAAATTAAATTCAAGAAAATATTCTGACGTCAAAATCAACTGATAAGCATTTGGATTACCATTTCTAAACAGGTAAAAAGAAATTTCCCCTGAAAATGGAGGAAGTTTGGGTAAAATATTTTGGACGTACTCCTGTATTCGGATAGAAAAGGGTCACAAAGAAAAATTGTTACCTGCATATTGTGTTGGTAGTTTCCCACCAAAATTCGTATCATAATTTTTCTTACAAAAACTCTGGTATATCCTCATTCAGCCAGTGTATAAATCACGTAATTGGGGAAGGTACTGTTTCCCCTTCACCACTTTTGCAGAAATACCGTTATTAAGGTCCCTTGGGCCTCCAATATTTGGACGTTGACATCAACAATCACGGGTCCTTTTAAGAGGGTGGCTACGCCACTACATCCAACTTTCCCATCACTACCCGATTAAGAGTGGCGACCCGAAAACCATGTTATCAGCACCATGCCGAGTCGGGAGGACATAACTGTTATATCAGACCGAGTCGGGCTTGATACATATATCATAGGTCTATCTCTGATTTAAACAGTATATTCGACATTTCACATCTCTGCCCGACTAAGATCATCGCCTAAGAATTATGTTGTCAGCTTCATTCCAAATCGGGAGGGCATTACCCCGATTTCTTGCCAAGTCGGGCATGAATCCGATAAATCACTGATTCAAAGCGCACATGTAAACAGACTGTGATATTTCACATTCCTGCTTAACTAATGTCGCCCCCCCCTCCCCCTTGCCTCGTACGGTCATAGATATAAGGGGGTGTTGCCTGGCGTTCTAATGATCACGGGTATATAGGGGCCCATAAAACGATGCCTGGCGTTCTAGTGGGTTCGAGTCATAGGGGCCCATAAAAATAAAGAAAAGGTATGTTTGTAGACAGTGGCAGATTTTCCGTAGCCAAAAAGCTGATCATCTTTTGCTTTTCAAATATGTTTTAAGTATGTTGGGTCACTGCTTTTTCAAAATCCTAGATCTGCCAGTGTTTTGAACAGCCGAGTAATGAAGTATGGTTATCGAAAGGGGTCCATGTGTACACAATTTCCCCGGGCCCGCATTGGCTCCAAACGGACCGGAAAACAGTATCAACGTGATATGACCACCCTACCGTTAGCTAACGTTTGTCTGTTTGTTACCTTACCTAGCGGCTTCGTGCCAAGTTGCACATAAGGCCTCCACACAATGTTTCCACTCAGTCCTGCAGGCTGCAGCAATATTGGTTTCGTTCTGTTTTCCACCCTGCCTTGTTTCTTTCCTTTTTCAACGGTTCTCCTCCATGTCGTTTTAGGTCTCCACTTCCCAGTAGTAATCCCTGGTAATGCAGTGCAATACACTGCAGCTAAGTGATAGTGGCGAAAGGCGAGGATCCAGCGACTCCCAATTACTGGAAGATGTGGCTAAGGGACGGAAACCCTGACAGAAAACCATGGTCCTCCAGGTTTAAGGTTGATTGCGGGGACAATCACCCAGTACCATAAAATAAACGTTGATTACAGAAACCAGAAGCACAAATGTAACATTTGTAAGCTAACAAAAATGATAAAATGACTTACAGATAGCAAGATAAACTGACCCTTGAAGATTATTTGATATGTTGTTGAAAACAAAACGACATGTTTTCTCTTAAAAATGGGAGTGCTGAACATGGCTATAGTTATCTTTTACAAAGTAGGGAACATGGGCAGTGGCGTAGCCAGCATTAAAAAAGTGAGGGGGTCCGAAAATGTCCTAACCCCCCCTCCCAAGACAACACATTTATGGGACCAATGTGGGATGTTTGGTGGGGCCTATATGGGATTTCTATTTAGACCCACATGGATTTGTCCATGGGTTTTACACGGGACCTATATGGGAAGCAAACGTGGGAGTAAGGTGAGGCTTACATGGGGCCCATATATCCCCAAAACAATCCCATATATGGGATCCAGATAGGGCATAAATGGGTTCAATATGGGGCATATATGAGATTCAGATAGAGCATATATGGGATCCAAATGGGACATATATGGGATCCAGATGGGGCATATATGGGTTTTAGAAGGAACATATATGGGATTCAGACGAGGCATATATCCATTGCGGTCAGTTGTTCCATATATATGTTCCATAGAACTGACCTCATGGATCGAACTTAAAAGAATAACTCTTTCAGTCTCTAGGTACACAGAAAGAAGTACAATTCATTAATTGCATCTTTATATACGTCAGAAAAATAACTTAATCAAACTTATACCAGATATGATCATTATTTTCATTTCGTATTATACATACTTCAGATTTGATTTATGAAACATATTCACTTCATTTGGTTATCAAAACACCAAATCTTTAAAGTTAATCACTGTTCTGATTACCAATAACCAATTTGAACGGACAACAGAAACAAACTGCGTGCGGATAATCAAATAAGGATCTTTAAAAACCAAACATCGAAACCACCTACTTAAGAGTTAGAAAACCCAGATGGGATATCCCACGTGGGGCTCATATGGGAAACCCATATGTATATTCCCGTTTTATTATTTCAGTTTCCCCAGATGGGACCTATGTGGTCATCCCATGCATGCCCATATTAACCCATTTTCCCCACGGTAATCCCATGTGGGCCACATAGGGTGTTGGCTGGGAAAGTGTTAATATTTAGCCCACTTCTGAGAGAAATTTTGTAGTTTCTAAAGCAAAAAAGATATCAAAACAAAGATTATTCCAATTTTAGAAAATTTACTCGAAGCAGTGGGGTCAAACATCCCTCCCCCGCCTCCACGGAGCATGGGGCCATAGTTTTCATTCAAGAAGTATGCGTGCTGTGTTTTTGCAAACCTTATACAGTTAACCTTACATAATATATATATATAATATATATATATATATATATATATATATATATATATATATATATATATATATATATATATATATATATATATATAAAAGATATATATATAGATATATATGTATAGATATATATGTATATATATATATATATATATATAGATATATATATATATATATATATATATATATATATATATATGTATATATATATATATATATATATATATATATATATATATATATATATATATAGATAGATAGATAGATAGATAGATAGATAGATAGATAGATAGATAGATAGATAGATAGATAGATAGATAGATAGATAGATAGATAGATAGATAGATAGATAGATAGATAGATAGATAGATAGATAGATATATACATTTATGTAGAAATTCGCAATAAACGAGCGCCCTTACTTTTCGGACTAGTGCTCCCTTATAATTTTGGCACCATTTGAGCCTTTGGCACTCTCAGGCAGCTTCACTGAGGCCTCACCCCCTCCCCACCCCCTCCCCCACCCCCACTTTCTTCCCTACATAGCTCACAGACGGCGTAAGGGCTCAGGTCACTTATATATTCATATTAACCAGAAAATTGCTAAATAAGCCTCATTTGATTTTGGTAAATATACGCCCTCACATTTCGGTCTAGTGCTCTATCTTTGTGATTTGTGTCATTTTGCAATATAAACGTCGATCATTAATTTCGATTTGTTGTAATTAACAATCTTTTCATAAGTCTTCCTTAGAAACATTTTCTAATTGCTCATGCTTGTATAAGCAACGTATTCCATTTTTGTAGTCTAAAAACGCACTCCGAAAAGACTAAATTGTTGCAAAGGGAAAAACCTTGGTTCCAGGGACCAGTGGCGTGGCTAGGGCCCTACGGGCCGGGTAGTGAGTGGGGCCCTATGGTATATACGTATAATGGTTTATTATTTTTACGGGCCCCCCTTATAGGGCCGGAGCAGTTTACCCTAACCCTAGTTACGCCACTGCCACGGACCCCACCACCGTGTAGTTTGGTATTGGCGCTCATACAGTATAGCCGATGTGTGCCGAGTGCGTCGGCACTATTTATTTCTTACTTCATTTTGGAGGTTCAATCATTCGAAAATAACTATAATTCTATCTTCCATACAACCAAAATCTTGTTATGCTTTTGTGACCCTCTTCATAGCTATCGGACCCGAATACATCATATAATATTTTGCCCAAATTTTCTCAATTTTATGGGGAAATTTCTACTGTGCCTGTGTAAAAATGGTCACCCAAATGCTTATCGATTAGATTAAAACTTCAAACGTTTTTTTCTTCTCAACAATTGAATCTTTAAACTTGTGGGCTGTGATTCCATTACGAGCCTGTGATAAGAATAAAGACAATAACATGATATGGAGGGTTGTGATTCCATTACAAGATAGAGCCTGTGATAAGAATAAAGACAATAACATGACATTGAGGGTTGTGATTCCATTACAAGATAGAGCCTGTGATAAGAATAAAGACAATAACATGACATTGAGGGTTGTGATTCCATTACAAGATAGAGCCTGTGATCAGAATAAAGACAACAACATGACATTGAGGGTTGTGATTCCATTACAAGATAGAGCCTGTGATAAGAATAAAGACAACAACATGACATTGAGGTTGTGATTCCATTACAAGATAGAGCCTGTGATAAGAATAAAGACAACAACATGACATTGAGGGTTGTGATTCCATTACAAGATAGAGCCTGTGATATGAATAAAGACAATAACATGACATTGAGGGTTGTGATTCCATTACAAGATAGAGCCTGTGATAAGAATAAAGACAATAACATGACATTGAGGGTTGTGATTCCATTACAAGATAGAGCCTGTGATCAGAATAAAGACAACAACATGACATTGAGGGTTGTGATTCCATTACAAGATAGAGCCTGTAATAAGAATAAAGACAATAACATGACATTGTGGGTTGTGATTCCATTACAAGATAGAGCCTGTGATCAGAATAAAGACAATAACATGACATTGAGGGTTGTGATTCCATTACAAGATAGAGCCTGTGATAAGAATACAGACAATAACATGACATTGAGGGTTGTGATTCCATTACAAGATAGAGCCTGTGATCAGAATAAAGACAATAACATGACATTGAGGGTTGTGATTCCATTACAAGATAGAGCCTGTGATCAGAATAAAGACAATAGCATGACATTGAGGGTTGTGATTCCATTACAAGATAGAGCCTGTGATCAGAATAAAGACAATAACATGACATTGAGGGTTGTGATTCCATTACAAGATAGAGCCTATGATAAGAATAAAGACAACAACATGACATTGAGGGTTGTGATTCCATTACAAGATAGAGCCTGTGATCAGAATAAAGACAATAACATGATATTGAGGGTTGTGATTCCATTACAAGATAGAGCCTGTGATATGAATAAAGACAATAACATGACATTGAGGGTTGTGATTCCATTACAAGATAGAGCTTGTGATAAGAATAAAGATAATAACATGACATTGAGGGTTGTGATTCCATTACAAGATAGAGCCTGTGATAAGAATAAAGACAATAACATGACATTGAGGGTTGTGATTCCATTACAAGATAGAGCCTGTGATCAGAATAAAGACAATAACATGACATTGAGGGTTGTGATTCCATTACAAGATAGAGCCTGTGATCAGAATAAAGACAATAACATGACATTGAGGGTTGTGATTCCACTACAAGATAGAGCTTGTGATCAGAATAAAGACAATAACATGACACTGAGGGTTGTGATTCCATTACAAGATAGAGCCTGTGATCAGAATAAAGACAATAACATGATATTGAGGGTTGTGATTCCATTACAAGATAGAGCCTGTGATAAGAATAAAGACAATAACATGACATTGAGGGTTGTGATTCCATTACAAGATAGAGCATGTGATAAGAATACAGACAATAACATGACATTGAGGGTTGTGATTCCACTACAAGATAGAGCATGTGATCAGAAAAAAGACAATAACATGACATTGAGGGTTGTGATTCCATTACAAGATAGAGCATGTGATAAGAATAAAGACAATAACATGACATTGAGGGTTGTGATTCCATTACAAGATAGAGCCTGTGATATGAATAAAGACAATAACATGACATTGTGGGTTGTGATTCCATTACAAGATAGAGCATGTGATAAGAATAAAGACAATAACATGACATTGAGGGTTGTGATTCCATTACAAGATAGAGCATGTGATAAGAATAAAGACAATAACATGACATTGAGGGTTGTGATTCCATTACAAGATAGAGCCTGTGATATGAATAAAGACAATAACATGATATTGAGGGTTGTGATTCCACTACAAGATAAAGCCTGTGATATGAATAAAGACAATAACATGATATTGAGGGTTGTGATTCCATTACAAGATAGAGCCTGTGATAAGAATAAAAACAATAACATAACATTGAGGGTTGTGATTCCATTACAAGATAGAGCATGTGATAAGAATAAAGACAATAACATGATATTGAGGGTTGTGATTCCATTACAAGATAGAGCTTGTGATAAGAATAAAGACAATAACATGACATTGAGGGTTGTGATTCCATTACAAGATAGAGCATGTGATAAGAATAAAGACAATAACATGACATTGAGGGTTGTGATTCCATTACAAGATAGAGCCTGTGATATGAATAAAGACAATAACATGACATTGAGGGTTGTGATTCCATTACAAGATAGAGCCTGTGATCAGAATAAAGACAATAACATGACATTGAGGGTTGTGATTCCATTACAAGATAGAGCCTGTGATAAGAATAAAGACAATAACATGATATTGAGGGTTGTAATTCCATTACAAGATAGAGCCTGTGATCAGAATAAAGACAATAACATGACATTGAGGGTTGTGATTCCATTACAAGATAGAGCTTGTGATAAGAATAAAGACAATAACATGACATTGAGGGTTGTGATTCCATTACAAGATAGAGCATGTGATAAGAATAAAGACAATAACATGACATTGAGGTTGTGATTCCATTACAAGATAGAGCCTGTGATATGAATAAAGACAATAACATGACATTGAGGTTGTGATTCCATTACAAGATAGAGCCTGTGATCAGAATAAAGACAATAACATGACATTGAGGGTTGTGATTCCATTACAAGATAGAGCCTGTGATAAGAATAAAGACAATAACATGACATTGAGGGTTGTGATTCCATTATATGATAGAGCCTGTGATAAGAATACAGACAATAACATGACATTGAGGGTTGTGATTCCATTACAAGATAGAGCCTGTGATATGAATAAAGACAATAACATGATATTGAGGGTTGTAATTCCATTACAAGATAGAGCTTGTGATAAGAATAAAGACAATAACATGACATTGAGGGTTGTGATTCCATTACAAGATAGAGCCTGTGATAAGAATAAAGACAATAACATGACATTGAGGGTTGTGATTCCACTACAAGATAAAGCCTGTGATAAGAATAAAGACAATAACATAACATTGAGGGTTGTGATTCCATTACAAGATAGAGCCTGTGATAAGAATAAAGACAACAACATGACATTGAGGGTTGTGATTCCATTACAAGATAGAGCCTGTGATAAGAATAAAGACAATAACATGACATTGAGGGTTGTGATTCCATTACAAGATAGAGCCTGTGATCAGAATAAAGACAATAACATGACATTGAGGGTTGTGATTCCATTACAAGATAGAGCTTGTGATAAGAATAAAGACAATAACATGACATTGAGGGTTGTGATTCCATTACAAGATAGAGCATGTGATAAGAATAAAGACAATAACATGACATTGAGGGTTGTGATTCCATTACAAGATAGAGCCTGTGATATGAATAAAGACAATAACATGACATTGAGGGTTGTGATTCCATTACAAGATAGAGCCTGTGATCAGAATAAAGACAATAACATGACATTGAGGTTGTGATTCCATTACAAGATAGAGCCTGTGATAAGAATAAAGACAATAACATGACATTGAGGGTTGTGATTCCATTATATGATAGAGCCTGTGATAAGAATACAGACAATAACATGACATTGAGGGTTGTGATTCCATTACAAGATAGAGCCTGTGATATGAATAAAGACAATAACATGATATTGAGGGTTGTAATTCCATTACAAGATAGAGCTTGTGATAAGAATAAAGACAATAACATGACATTGAGGGTTGTGATTCCATTACAAGATAGAGCCTGTGATAAGAATAAAGACAATAACATGACATTGAGGGTTGTGATTCCACTACAAGATAAAGCCTGTGATAAGAATAAAGACAATAACATAACATTGAGGGTTGTGATTCCATTACAAGATAGAGCCTGTGATAAGAATAAAGACAACAACATGACATTGAGGGTTGTGATTCCATTACAAGATAGAGCCTGTGATAAGAATAAAGACAACAACATGACATTGAGGGTTGTGATTCCATTACAAGATAGAGCCTGTGATAAGAATAAAGACAATAACATGACATTGAGGGTTGTGATTCCATTACAAGATAGAGCCTGTGATCAGAATAAAGACAATAACATGACATTGAGGGTTGTGATTCCATTACAAGATAGAGCCTGTGATAAGAATAAAGACAATAACAAGACATTGAGGGTTGTGATTCCATTACAAGATAGAGCCTGTGATCAGAATAAAGACAATAACATGACATTGAGGGTTGTGATTCCATTACAAGATAGAGCCTGTGATCAGCATACAGACAATAACATGATATTGAGGGTTGTGATTCCATTACAAGATAGAGCCTGTGATATGAATAAAGACAATAACATGACATTGAGGGTTGTGATTCCATTACAAGATAGAGCCTGTGATCAGAATAAAGACAATAACATGACATTGAGGGTTGTGATTCCATTACAAGATAGAGCCTGTGATAAGAATAAAGACAATAACATGATATTGAGGGTTGTGATTACATTACAAGATAGAGCTTGTGATATGAATAAAGACAATAACATGATATTGAGGGTTGTGATTCCATTACAAGATAGAGCCTGTGATATGAATAAAGACAATAACATGACATTGAGGGTTGTGATTCCATTACAAGATAGAGCCTGTGATATGAATAAAGACAATAACATGACATTGAGGGTTGTGATTCCATTACAAGATAGAGCCTGTGATAAGAATAAAGACAATAACATGACATTGAGGGTTGTGATTCCATTACAAGATAGAGCCTGTGATATGAATAAAGACAATAACATGACATTGAGGGTTGTGATTCCATTACAAGATAGAGCCTGTGATATGAATAAAGACAATAACATGACATTGAGGGTTGTGATTCCATTACAAGATAGAGCCTGTGATAAGAATAAAGACAATAACATGACATTGAGGGTTGTGATTCCATTACAAGATAGAGCCTGTGATATGAATAAAGACAATAACATGACATTGAGGGTTGTGATTCCATTACAAGATAGAGCATGTGATAAGAATAAAGACAATAACATGACATTGAGGGTTGTGATTCCATTACAAGATAGAGCCTGTGATCAGAATAAAGACAATAACATGACATTGAGGGTTGTGATTCCATTACAAGATAGAGCCTGTGATAAGAATAAAGACAATAACATGACATTGAGGGTTGTGATTCCATTACAAGATAGAGCCTGTGATAAGAATAAAGACAATAACATGATATTGAGGGTTGTGATTCCATCTGTATATTAATTTTCATCATGGAATTATACAAATTGCACAAGTATCACAGATATAATAACAGACAAAATGAAAATATATAAAAATCCTCATAAAAAATATCAAAACGAGAATTCATTTTAACATCTACTGAGAAAATCCCAAAACTTACAAACCTCCTTATCAAAATTCGTCACGTTTTTTAAACTCTGTGTTTGCTCATGTTTGCCATTTCTATGTACGAGCCCTCCGTTAGCTCAATATTACAACAATATTCATTATCACTTATTCAATTTTTTTTTATTTTGTCTAATAAAACTACATAACACCCAACTAAGACCTACAAATACACAAGAAAACTGACATCAAAACAATGTTTTTTTCAATTAAAGGAGCTCAGTGAAAATGTATATTTTATGAGTCTCAAGAATATTCGACTACGTTTGAGGATACTGAAAACCTTTGATACCAAAGACTTAATAAACAGAATTTGCTGCCCTCTTGCTTGGCGCTCAGAATTTACAATCGGACCAGGGTAATAACACAGACTTGTGCACCATTTGTTGGCTGACCTTTGCACTTTAAAGTTGTAAAACATTTTGAGAAAGAATATGATATTGAATGCCCAAATATCTCCTATTTTCCCCAAATACCCACAGTCTACTTATTCCAGATCACACTTAAGGAACAACCAACCGTAAAGTAATGACATACCATTCTATGATGCTTAGAATACACTAAACCTTCTCTTGCATAAAACCATACTGATTATCTCAAAGCTACTAAATTCCGACCAATATTTACAAATTTTGTACATTTCTTTCGACTTCTTACTGTGTTTGAGCAGGATTGGTGTATTAGCATTTTCGAGGCCAATTTTGAAAAAATGCCTTTACTTTTTTTGAAACTTGTTTTTTTGTGGCTTTTTTGAGACTAATTTGGCTCCAAAAAATATTATTGGGCTTTGTTTGATATTAAAGTTAACAATTTGGCTTTTGTTTTGGTTTTTTTTCAGCTTTTTGGGGACTTGTTTGGCTGCAAAATATCTTATTTGGCTTAAATTTGACCTCTCCCAATCATCCCTGTATCACCAAACATAAAATATGCTTAAATATAATTGTTATTGTATCTGCTTATCATATGACACTTATTGTAAATTGGAGATAACTTAAATAAATGTTTCGGAATTGAATTTCTCATCAATCACTACAGAATTACTGACCTAAAATGTTCCCACATAAACAAAGGACTACCATGTTCCTTCTTCTTCCTTGAGCATCGGTTACAATTTTAGTTATTTGTTATAAAGATCTAGCACAATAACATACATCCAAGAAATTACACATATAGTATACAGCCAGAATATATCACAGTCATGTTCAGTATTGCCAAATTAAAGCTGTTTAAACAAAACTCCTTCATGAGAATGTTGAAAGATATATAAAATAGCAATCATTATAACCTACACAATAAAATCTAACTACCACATATTTTTTTAAATGTCATCTGATTGCAAATATCTGATACACATGGTGATATATTGCCCAACATACAAGGAGGTCCTGAAATCTAACCATTTATTGTTAGGCATTGAAGCCTAACCATTGATTGTTAGGCTTTGAAGCCTTACCATTAACTGTTAGGCTTTGAAGCCTAACCATTAACTGTTAGGCTTCGAAGCCTAACCATTAACTGTTAGGCTTTAAAGCCTAACCATTAACTGTTAGGCTTTGAAGCCTAACCATTAACTGTTAGGCTTTGAAGCCTAACCATTAACTGTTAGGCTTTGAAGCCTAACCAATAACTGTTAGGCTTTGAAGCCTAACCATTAACTGTTAGGCTTTGAAGCCTAACCATTAACCGCTAGGCTTCAAAACCTTCCTGCATGGAGGGCTTTTATACCCTTTTCATCTCATTGTGCAAATAAATCTTTTCTTCACAGAAAATAAGCACCATCTCTTGGGTAGTACTGCAGGGTGGACTAAAACTAGACTAATTCTACCCTGGTGGCAATACCATATGTAGCGGTGCTACAGCAGGGTTAATTTCCCCTGCTCCCTACCCAAAATGTAAGCACTGTATCTAAAGGTGCTGCAAAAAGGTAAGACTTTACCTATCCCACACCAAACTCACACATACATTTAGATAACACTTTTAACAGTTTATAACGTACATCAAAGTATCATATCAATTTATTAATTCTTGAATCTTTTTTGAGATTAATATCTTTATTATAGAATGCGGCAAATAGTCCCAAGACACTTTCTCACACGAAACGCTACTTGGGGAGCATACTACCAAATTGCTGAAGTGAAATGAGTGAAGTTTTTTCATCTTTTGGGAAGAGTAAATGGATCATTAATCAATCAGCATTCTTGTAAAGCACCGTTTTCTGCCATAAATGACACTCAGGGCACTTTGCATAAAAACATTCAATGTTATTAAAAGAGTTCAGGTCAATTGACTCTTTAAAGAGATAATAATCTCAGCAGATCATACTTGTAATGGAAAACTGTTCCAGATTTTAGCAGATGAGATGCCAAAACAAAGGTCTCCCCAGCAAGTATTTACAAAACTCTCTCTAAGCAGAAGTTGTTTAGATGAACGCAGACCATCCTGTTTAAAAGAATACAATCCAACACATTCAGATAGGTACTGTGGGCCACTCTTGAAAAGAGATTTATACACAAGAAGCCCTAGTTTTTTTTTTTAATTTTAATGGTCGAACTGGCAACCATCGCAAACCATGATTACCTCCCATAGAGAAGGGAACTGAGTAAACATGCTTTGTAAAGAGCAATCCTCGTTAGGGTGATTAGCCTGCGGTTTCCCAAACCTGCTTGTTAAGTCTTGAGAAAGTTGTTGCTGCTTCGCCAATCCAGTTGTTCAGTTCATTGTCAAAAGACATTGTCAGAGATATGTAAATTGGTGGGCAACTTCAAGTTTATAATCTTTAATTGTGTAAATTTGTTACATGTTTAATTGCTTTGTATTTTGTATTGTTATTTTCATGACATGTTTATTTTAAGTCACTTACATGTCATTCTTACCATATAAGCATTGCTCACCTTTAGGAGCTACTACATTCAAATATTGTTTTAATGCTATGACATGCTTATTGGTATAACATGTTTTTTCATGACATGTTTCTTTCCATAACATGTCTTTTCCATGTCAATTAACTGTAATTTATACCACCATTGCATAACTTAACTAGAAATTTAAAAATATGTGATCTTGTCTTTACAAAAAGCCAACCTTTGTAGATTTCATCATCTTATTCCATTTGGAGTTATTACATTTCAATTCTTTTTATTTCTCACTATATCATGCTTATTGGTATAACATGTTTTTTATGACATGTTTATTGAAAATCATTTAGCTATCATTCTTACCACATTCACATTGCCTACCTCAACTTGGAACATAAAAATATGTGGTCATGTGTATAAAATATTAAAAAATGCTCACTGTTGTGTAATTTCACAACAAGCTTCTTGAAAGAATTTTAAAATGTTTTTGTCCTTATAAATTCCTATCCCTGCCGTTGAATACATTAGCCTTCCCATAATTTATAAGTTCTATGAGAAAAAACAGCTTCAATGGAGTACAAGGTTACAAACAGAACTCTCATCAATGGACCACAACTCTTGTTCCCAGCCAAACGTCTAGCTCCATCCATTGTCTTGCACGCTACCACCCACGGAATTAAATGAAAAAGTACCTATGCAGAAATCTGACCGGTTACCTCCAGTTTTGACGGAGGGCTTTCTTAGATGCTAAGCGTTTGGTAACTATGGCAGCTACAAGTAGACCAATCATCACGGTGACAATCAAGAGATAGTCAAAGTCCTCCTTCAAGACGTCAAACAAGTTTGAAGGAGAAGTTCTTGTAAAGTAATAATCTGTAAAAGAAGAAAAGAAATCAATGATAGAGAGAAAGTTTTGGTTTTTCTTGAAGGATTAGGTTCTTCTTGAACGATTAGTTGCTTTTTGAAGGATTAGGTTCTTCTTGAAGGATTAGCTTCTTCTTGAAGGATTAGCTTCTTCTTGAAGGATTAGCTTCTTCTTGAAGGATTAGATTCTTCTTGAAGGATTAGGTATTTCTTGAAGGATTAGCTCCTTCTTGAAGGATTAGGTTCTTCTTGAAGGATTAGTTTAGTGGTCAATCAAGTCCATCTCATATGAAAAAGACTACTGCATGGTTGGTGGAATTAAGCTTAAGACAGACATATGCTATTTTCAGTTTTAACCTCTTTAAAAAGCTTTGAATCTACAAAGCTTGAATTTTCCTTAAATTTGAAACTTCTGGCCCTGATGATATGCACTGTAACACAGCAAATGGTTGTATGTGTTAGCAAATGCACCATAAGATCTGTGCATGCTTATTTGCGAAGCAACTTAGCACTGACTCCCGTCCATGCTAATTTACACTTCCATCAACTCTAAACTTGCCTTTAATAATTTGATTCCTTTATTTGCAAAACCTTAATAGAATTTCATTAAACATCATTTCTAAAGAACCATACAAAAATGGAGTTAAATATCAAATATTTGTGTTTCTATTCTCCAAAAAATACAATATAATGGCAAAAACGATTATCAAAAGAAGTTGCCACTTTGATCATTGTAAATTTGATTTGACTTTGTATTAGAATTCCATACATTCTAATCTGGGTTTAGGCCATGGCATGAATGCTTTCAATTCAGGCTTTGTATTAGAATTCCACACATTCTAATTTGGGTTTAGGCCATGGCATGAATGCTTTTAATTCAAAGTGTGTACATGAACTTCTTGATCACTTGCAACAAAACTGTTGGAAAACTACATAATGCAGAAGAAAATTTCCTGGCCTATTGTGCTTTCTCATACAATAGATTAAAAAATAATAATAGTAGACAATTTTTTATGAATACAAACATTGTTAAAACCTCTTTTAAATTGATATAACATAATTGAACTCAAGTTACGTGTTAAATTGAATTATGCATAGGAGTTTTATTTCAATTCAAAGTAATTGTATCCTGTTCAAAATCAACCTAAACATTACATCCTTTCAAATTTCCGGAAAACTACGTATAATATTATTGTAAACTTACTTACAGTAATGCAGAAGAAAATATTAGCTCAATTTCTACAATATATATACATATGAAAGTAATAAGACACTTCATAAACATATTACTGGTTTTTAAGCTCCCAATATGCAAATTATTTATGTAAATTAGTGATGTATGACTCGTTGACCCTAGTACTTACTTTTGTTTTTTTAACTGTTTAGGACATATCTTTAAAAGGGTGCAACAAGTACCGAATTCAAAGACAAATCCACCAAAATTTTACAATTTTAGGATGTTTAACTATAGTCTATTAACTGTTATAGGTCTATATGGATATATAGCAGAGTATTAGAATCTGAGCAGATCAATTCTTTTTTCAATTTTCATTCTAACATTTGTGATGTATGACTAGGTTCAAAATCTGTATGTAATTCAGTTAAATTTCTTCTTAAATCTGTCACTAAAAACGTTTGTTTGTTTGTTTATGTTTAACAGACCTGCAACAGTCAAATGTGCCAAGAGGGTGTTAAAAAAGAATAGTGCAAGAGTTGGGATAGAGAGATAGGGGAGGTAGAGAGAAGGAAAGGGGGTAGGTATTAGAGAGAAGAAATGAAATAATAAAATAAAGATATAAATATTAGAATAAGAAAACTAATAATAATACAAAATAAAGGGAAAGTGGGTGAGGATTAGATCAAGTGGAATTAGTTGCTATTACGGAAGAAGGTTATGATGTTGGTGGAGGGATTTTTCTTAAAGAGGTCAGAGATAGAGATGGAGGTGGAGGGGGAGGAGGTAAAATCTGAAGTTGGAGTATAAAGGAGAGGATATTATTGATCAATCGTTCAGTATTGCAGGTGAGGCAGAAAGGTTTGGGAGAGCCTGATAGGAGGTAGGAGTGGGTGAGAAAGAAGTGACCAGGACGGATGCAGGTGCTTACAACGTCCTCTCTGATGTTGTGACTAAGTAAGGGGAGAGGGGTTGACTCCAATTTTGGAATTGTTGGCTGCTCTGTCAGCTCATTCGTTCTCAGGAATACCAGCGTGGCTGGGGATCCAAAAGAAGAAGATGATTTTCTTCCCAGAGGAAGAAAGAGAGAGAGACTAAATTTTGTTTAAGTTAGTCACTGAAAATAAAGGGAAAGTCTATTGCTAGAATTAGATTGGGGGCATGGCAAAGACTCAAAAACTTTTGTCAGAGATTGCTGCACCACTTCAACGAAAAAAAATCATTATGTCGCCCTGAAATACATTACAGTTTGTAACTGATTTTGATGAAAGGTCGTGTCACTTTCATGGGTTTTAATGGTCTTTAAAGTAATTTAGCTAATGTTGCCTCGACACGTCTTTTACCCTTAAAGGATAAAGTTGTGCAATTAGGATATCAAACCGTCAATTTTACCAACAGTTACAAAGATTATCAATTTGAATTTCGAAAAGAGGCCAATTTGATATGCAATCCACTCTTCAATGTATAAATGTATACAACCTGTCTTCAGAATACAAGTAACAGGTAATACTGAGTAAAAGGATTAGTTCAGTGGTCAAGCAAGTCCATCTTATATTAAAGAGGACTTCAAAAGAAACAAAATGGTGAAGCAAGCATTCAAAAATCTCATTCCATTTAATGAGATATTAAAGTTTAAATTGTGGTATCATTTATCTTGGATCTGCAAGAATGACATTACTCTGTATGCTGTAAGGTCATCTTTGTATGACATCACTCTGTACATAAGGTCATCTTTGTATGACATCACTCTGTACACTGCAAGGTTATCTTTGTATGACATCACTCTGTACACTGCAAGGTCATCTTTGTATGACATCACTCTGTACACTGTAAGGTCATCTTTGTATGACATCACTGTGTACACTGTAAGGTCATCTTTGTATGACATCACTCTATACACTGTAAGGTCATCTTTGTATGACATCACTCTGTACACTGTAAGGTCATCTTTGTATGACATCACTCTGTACACTGTAAGGTCATTTTTGTATGACATCCCTCTGTACACTGTAAGGTCATCTTTGTATACATCACTTTGTACACTGTAAGGTCATCTTTGTATGACATCACTCTGTACACTGTAAGGTCATCTTTGTATGACATCACTCTGTACACTGTAAGGTCATCTTTGTATGACATTAATCTGTACACTGTAAGGTCATCTTTGTATGACATCACTTTGTACACTGTAAGGTCATCTTTGTATACATCACTCTGTACACTGTAAGGTCATCTTTGTAAGACATCACTTTGTACACTGTAAGGTCATCTTTGTATGACATCAATGTACACTGTAAGGTCATCTTTGTATGACATCACTCTGTACACTGTAAGGTCATCTTTGTATGACATCACTCTGTACACTGTAAGGTCATCTTTGTATGACATCACTGTGCACTGTAAGGTCATCTTTGTATGACATCACTGCACACTGTAAGGTCATCTTTATATAACATCACTCTGTACACTGTATGGTCATCTTTGTATGACATCACTCTGTACACTGTAAGGTCATTTTTGTATGACATCACTGTGTACACTGTAAGGTCATCTTTGTATGACATCAATGTACACTGTAAGGTCATCTTTGTATACATCACTCTGTACACTGTAAGGTCATCTTTGTATGACATCACTTTGTACACTGTAAGGTCATCTTTGTATGACATCACTCTGTACACTGTAAGGTCATCTTTGTATGACATCACTCTGTACACTGTAAGGTCATCTTTGTATGACATCACTCTGTACACTGTAAGGTCATCTTTGTATGACATCACTGTACACTGTAAGGTCATCTTTGTATGACATCACTCTGTACACTGTAAGGTCATTTGTGTATGACATCACTGTGTACACTGTAAGGTCATCTTTGTATGACATCAATGTACACTGTAAGGTCATCTTTGTATGACATCACTCTGTACACTGTAAGGTCATCTTTGTATGACATCACTCTGTACACTGTAAGGTCATCTTTGTATGACATCACTCTGTACACTGTAAGGTCATCTTTGTATGACATCACTGTACACTGTAAGGTCATCTTTGTATGACATCACTCTGTACACTGTAAGGTCATTTTTGTATGACATCACTGTGTACACTGTAAGGTCATCTTTGTATGACATCAATGTACACTGTAAGGTCATCTTTGTATGACATTACTCTGTACACTGTAAGGTCATCTTTGTATGACATCACTGTACACTGTAAGGTCATCTTTGTATGACATCACTTTGTACACTGTAAGGTCATCTTTGTATGACATCACTCTGTACACTGTAAGGTCATCTTTGTATGACATCACTCTGTACACTGTAAGGTCATCTTTGTATACATCACTCTGTACACTGTAAGGTCATCTTTGTATGACATCACTTTGTACACTGTAAGGTCATCTTTGTATACATCACTCTGTACACTGTAAGGTCATCTTTGTAAGACATCACTTTGTACACTGTAAGGTCATCTTTGTATGACATCAATGTACACTGTAAGGTCATCTTTGTATGACATCACTCTGTACACTGTAAGGTCATCTTTGTATGACATCACTCTGTACACTGTAAGGTCATCTTTGTATGACATCACTGTACACTGTAAGGTCATCTTTGTATGACATCACTCTGTACACTGTAAGGTTATCTTTGTATACATCACTCTGTACACTGTAAGGTCATCTTTGTATGACATCACTCTGTACACTGTAAGGTCATCTTTGTATGACATCACTTTGTACACTGTAAGGTCATCTTTGTATGACATCACTCTGTACACTGTAAGGTCATCTTTGTATGACATCACTGTACACTGTAAGGTCATCTTTATATGACATTACTCTGTACACTGTAAGGCCATCTTTGTATGACATCACTGTGTACACTGTAAGGTCATCTTTGTATACATCACTCTGTACACTGTAAGGTCATCTTTGTATGACATCACTTTGTACACTGTAAGGTCATCTTTGTATGACATCACTGTACACTGTAAGGTCATCTTTGTATGACATCACTCTGTACACTGTAAGGTTATCTTTGTATGACATCACTTTGTACACTGTAAGGTCATCTTTGTATGACATCACTTTGTACACTGTAAGGTCATCTTTGTATGACATCACTCTGTACACTGTAAGGTCATCTTTGTATGACATCACTCTGTACACTGTAAGGTCATCTTTATATGACATTACTCTGTACACTGTAAGGTTATCTTTGTATACATCACTCTGTACACTGTAAGGTCATCTTTATATGACATCACTTTGTACACTGTAAGGTCATCTTTGTATGACATCACTCTGTACACTGTAAGGTCATCTTTGTATGACATCACTCTGTACACTGTAAGGTCATCTTTGTATGACATCACTCTGTACACTGTAAGGTCATCTTTCAACACATTGGTGAAATCTTTACAGTAATCTCTACCCTCTTATGCCCTTCTATAAACCAGACTTTAAACCGACTGGAATGACAAAGTCACATGCCCAAATAATTGAACGATTTGTTAGTCCAAAGTCAAAAAATATGGGGGAAGGAATGAAGTCTGTACAAAACATGTCTGATCCATGTGGAACAGAATGGTTTATACATAATCATTAATTCATATGGAAATTAATGATCCGTACAGCAGAGAATCTATATGGACAGAATGATCCACATGTCAGGGAATGATTTTACTAGGAATAACCAGGACAGCCACATTCACTCATTTCTGGGCTTCTACAGCCAAGGGCAAGAAAGCCTTTCTGCCTATATCATGCCCTTTCAGATCCTTGTTGGTGCTGTAGGAGTCATATCTTAATTATTTAAAGCTGTAAGAGAGATTTTGAATCTTCAACATAACCAGGTATAGCATTACAATTATTAACAACTCACTGGCTGAAGAAATGTTTACGTATGCCCATATTTACATATTACAGGAATGTCCTCTTTGTAGATTTTACGTTAGTGTCCTTTGGTGACACTACTTGTTTGAAGCTTTAAAAAAAAGAATGGCAAAAATCCACCTGATCTTGAAAACCTGGATCATGTCACCTTTTAATCTCTGTAATCAATTTGTTTTACTGTTTTACATATTTTCTATATGAGATGATTTGAAAAATGCTGCAATAACTTACCTAGGCCATAGGTCATTACTAAGCATGTAGACTCCAGGCCAGCAGGTGAAATATGTATTCCTTCAACATCATACACCTGCAGCAAAATAGAAAATGAAAAGTAGTCTCTTATCCTCTGGCACACACCCCTCCCCCAAACCTTGTGGGTTAAAAAGTAAACTCTTATCCTCTGGCACACCCCCTCCCAAACCTTGTGGGTTGAAAAGTAGTCTCTTATCCTCTGGCACACCCCTCCCCCAAACCTTGTGGGTTGAAAAGTAGTCTCTTATCCTCTGGCACACACCCCTCCCCCAAACCTTGTGGGTTTAAACAGCTGGTGCTTCTACCCGCTTTCCATTTTGCTAATCTAACAAGGGTACTTGACTCTCCCTGGATGGGACACCAGTCCATCACAGGTTAATTCCCCAGCCAAAACTGGTACCTATTTTACAGCTGAGTGAACTGGAGCAAATGGGATAAAGTGTATTGCTCAAGGACACAGCACAGTCCCCTGGATGAGATTTGATCCTGGTACCTTTTGAGCAGGGTTTGCATTAGCAGCGTGATTGTGAGAATCGCGCAATCAGTTCTCAGAATCCTGCACAAAATTAGAAGCTATGCGGGACGGTCGTGCACAGCTACTGGGAGCTGCTGTCTAAGACAAGTGTTCAAAACTGCACTAAGCATTCAGTAATAAGATGAGGCCTTGAATTACCGATATGAATTTCAGCGATTAGACATGAAATATCTTTCAACCAAAGATACCTAAAATAAACCGTAAACTTCTTTGATTTGCACAGGTGCCGCACAAAATTCTTCGCCAATTGCGTTGTCATTTTTGTAACAAAAGAATCTCAAGTCTTTGACCACATTGAAACAAAACTTTTTAGGTAGTCAAAAAAATTCCGGGTTTAGCCTCCGGGAACTTCATTTCAATTCTGGAATGTTCTGACCGATAGATATATATGGGAGCTATCATGAAACTATTTACAGTCAGTTTCTTCAGCATGGTAGCTGCTAGTAATAAGAACTCAGCCATGTACTACGATGGCCGTGTGCAGTTGAAGGTATGGGAATTTGCATAGATTGCTGGGGAGGGGAAAGGGGTGGAGAAGGGGGGTTTAGGGCGTAGTTAAATAAGTATTAGGTATCGTGGCATATGAAAACTCTAAAAAGCTTGGTTGTGATAGCACAGCATGTTGGTAGATGTCAGCGGGTCTTATTTGGTATTTCAACATTTTCTCAATTTTTCCCAAAACTTTAGGTCAAAGGTCACGTTTAAACAAACAAAAAATCGGCCATTTAAACGTTTAGGTCGCTTTAAACATAAATGCACAGCCGTAATATTTATGCAATATACGGAAATAAATATAATTTAAGAAGAGTTTTACCTTTTAAGTACAAAAAAAGTAAATGGTTATTTTTGGCATCATCTGCTTACATGTGGATTTTCACCACCACAATTTTGAAATTCCTAAAAAAAATTCTGAAATTCAGAAAGGTAAGTATAACTCTCGTAAATATTCCGCTATGCTTAGCGGGGTAAATTTACTTCAAGCTATATCTTACCTTTCATGCTAGCAATCAGATTGCAACCGACGAACGGAGAGAGTTCAGGTCGAAGCCCAATTTTCAAAAGGCTGGTCCTAATATTCGCACTAGTTTGATCCTACTTAAAGGGATATATTTCTTATCCTCTTATAGACGAAAAACCTCTTAATAGGAATTACTATAAGATAGTAAACCACTCCTACTTACAAAACCAAACAGGAACTACCCATTATCAGTAACTAAGGCAATTGCTGCATGAACCTGAGTTAGAAACTTAGAAACATGCCAATCGAAAGAGCGTTCGGACACGATATAAACATCATAGTAGTGTCTAAAATGGTGCAACAAAACTCACTGAGTTCGACCACGAGACGGAACTGGTTAGTAATTACACAATCGGGAAGGGGGCCATACCTCTAACCTGAGTGCATACCCTGGCTGTTCCATGAAAAGCGCCGACCATTTTAAGAGATTGCTTTGAACGATCCATCGTGAGATAGTGTTTCGGCTGCGTACTTTTAAAGCAACTCTGTAAGACGCCAGACGGGGCACCATACCTGGTTTTCTGGTGGGTCTGAAGGTGTGGAAAGCAGCGGTACGAGCACCGGCTCTGGGCGGAAGATGAAAATGACCTTCTTTGGGAGAAGGTGCACAAATAGCACCTCTGCACTTAGTAGAGTCCATGAAAAGCAGAAAACTCTTTTAGACAGCAACTCCCGAAGTGGACACGTGGAGGTGACTTGAGCAGAGCTTTCCCTGGTGTGCCTAAGACAACTTGCATGACCCACAGGGACGTAAGAATATAGGAAGAAGGTTCTTACAAAAAGGTTCCTTTGACTAATTTCCCCAGTGGTTGTGAGTCTGTGACCATCAACCCATTTGGAAAACCTCGATGGATGGCTGCTACAGCTATCCTAGAGCCCTTGACTGAACCGAGTCTGAGAGAAGACCTCCCCAAGACGGGATGGGGTCACCCACTCCTCAGAAAAGCCTTGCTACGCCAAGGATTGGCGGACAGAGGCCACACAGTCCAACAAAGTGCTCTGGGACTGTGGTGCAGTTTGCCGGAGCCCGGGAATGAGACATAAGTCATCTCTGACTAGAGGCTCATACGGGAAGCCTGCAAAAAGTTTGAACAGCTGAGGGAACCGCAATTTGCCAGGCCAACTAGTTGCTTCCCGTTGGTCGTACATCGCCCTGCTTAGTACCCTCAGCACCAACGTGAACAGCAGAAAGGCGTGACTCATGTAGTGAGTCCCTTTGAAGGTGAATGCGTCGGCTCTGAAACTGGCGGATTAGGATGCAGAGAATCGGTAGCGTGTGTTCGTCCATGGACGCAGACTGACCTACATCAGGGAGGCAGAATGTTGTCCAGATCGCTCTGGTCACCTATGGTAAGCATGCCCATCCTGTGGGGGTTCCACTGAGGCAAGATGATAGATTTGTGATCATGTTCTCTTAGCCTGAGAGGTGAACGTCCTGAAGGCTGACGTAGTTCGTCTTGCACCAAGACGAGAGGAAGGATTCCAGAAACTCCTGGACTCTGTTCCTCCCTGTCTAAAAGAGGGAGACCACAACATTGGTGCAATGTCAGTGCATATCTGAACTGTTTTGCTCAGCACTAGTGGTAAAAATGTAAAAGTGCCTGGCATACTGCCTGTGATTTCAGCATAGTGAAGTGCTGAATATGCCAAGTACCTGCCCAAGTTCCTGCGATTGGGGACCACCCTGTCCAAGACGCATCAGTCACCACTGATGGTGAAATCTAACGGGTGGAAATTTTGCTCCTCATGACAGTTGGGAGTGCCAGCACCACCACTACACCCACCCGTATGGACCCATAAAGGGCCGTTCAACTGACCCGTATGGGGCCGTAGAGCTGTGGCACGGACCCGCACAGGCCGTGAAACCCCATTCAATGGAGCCGTTCACCGGAGCCGTGAAAGTAATCTTATGGCTCTACAGCGAACGTGAAATTACTTGTAGCTTTCTTAAATACCACCCTTGTGTTTCTACCGGTACCATCACGGAACAGTGGCTCAGTAGTGTCTAGACGTGGGCAGTAGTATTATGTTTGTTTGTTTGTTTGATGAGGTCTTAACGGCACCACGACAACGAAGGTCAAATTGTGCCTGAGAGGTCAGATCATTTTAGAGGTAGTAAGGAAAGAGACCAGGGGAAGAATGAGAGAAATTCAAGAACAAAAGCCAGAAAGCTGTGATCGAGAGAGGAGGTGCATGGGTAAAACTAAAAACAGAGTAGAGAGGGGGTGGAAGAGGAGGATTAAATATGATTGTAGAGGGATGCATGCTGGAGGAAGGAGACTATTTTAACTGGAGGATTTTTTTGGAAGAACTCAGCAATTGAGTTGTGGGGAGCGAGAGAAGCTCTGGGAAGGTCGTACAGGGGGCAAGCAAGGAGAACGTGATGGATTGTAAGGATGCAGTGGCAATTGTTACAGAGGGGTTGGGGGGAACCAATAAGGAGGTGGGAGTGAGTGAGGTGGGTGTGACCAATTCTAAGACGGGTAATATGAACGTTGTCGATACGAGAAAGGTTGTTAATGGTGGATTTGATCGATTGTGGGCTGGATAACATGGAGTTTGTTATCAATTTGGAAGTTCCATAAGGTTTGCCAGCGGTCACGAACAAGAGAAGCGATAAGCGGTTTGATGTCAGAGAGGGTTTTGGGAAAAGGGGAAGGGAGGAGGTTAAGGGCAAGCTTAGCGGCTGTATCAGCCCTGTCATTGCCAGGGATGCCAACATGGCTGGGTATCCAGAAGAAAAGAACACTTTTCCTGCAGAGGGTGGGAGAAAAGAGTTTCCGGAGGAGGAGGTGGCAGGTGAGGTTATCCCATTTAAGATTGAGTAATGAAGTAAGAACAGCCTTTGAGTCAGAGAAAATGGCAAAGTGACTAAGAGGAGAGTACTCAATAAAGTTGAGGGCGAGGAGAATGGCCTTAGCCTCGGCTGAAAAGATGGATGAGTGGTCAGGAAGTCTGCTACTGAGGGTGATGTCTTGGATGATGGCAGCAGCAGCTGTCTTGTTGCCTTCCTTGGAGCCATCAGTATAGATGGAGGTGTAATTTGAGAGTTGGTCTTTGATTTGGTTGTGGAGATTGATGAAGAGATTAGGGTGAGTTTGAGATTTGTTATAAGTGGAGAGGTCTAGGTGGACAGAAGGAAGAGGGGTGGCCCAAGGCGGAAAAGTGGGCCAGGAATAGGTGCCGAGAGTGGCGGGGTTGATGCCAAGTTGAAAGAGGTCTGATTTAATGCGTAAGCTGAAGGGGGGCGATAGGGTTTTAGTCCTATCAAAGAGGGAGGAGAAATTGGGGTACCTAATGAGGTTGTAAACAGGGTTCTGGGTGTTGGTGAGGACTCTAAAAGCATAGGAGAGGCTAAGCTTTTACATCTAAGAAGAAAGGGGGTTCGTTGGCTTTTCAACATGAAGGCTAGTGATTGGGGAGGTCCTGTAGGCTCCTAGACAAAGCCTGAGGGCTTCATTTTGGATGGTGTTAATGTGGTTGAGGTACGAGTTGTGAGCGACACAGTAAACAATATTGCCATAGTCAAGCTTGCTGGCACGAATGGTGAGCCTGAAAATTTTGAGGAGAGCATAGCGGTTCGCTCCCAAGTAGTGTTGGAGAGCAGTCGGAGGAGGTTGAGGGAGCTATTGCATTTTAGTTTCAGGTTGGTGATGTGTGGCTTGTAGGTGAGCTTGGGGTCTAGAGTTAGACCAAGGAACTTTGTGTTTTCAACTTTAGGGATGCGATTCCCATTGAGCACAAAGTTCGGGTTGGGGTGGAGGTTGTTGAAATGACAAAAGTGCATGCAGACTGTAGTATTATGTGGCTTATTTACCCTGTGGAAGTAATTTAGCGGCTCTACAGTGAGCCGTGAAATTACTTCTGAGTTTCTTAAGACCCGTACGGGGCCGTGAACCCGCTTCACTGGACCCGCTCCACCGAAACCGCTCCACCGGACCCGCTTCACCGGACCCGCTTCACCAGACCCGCTTCACCGGCCCCCCTTCATCGGACCCGCTTTACTGGACTTCACCGGAGCCTTTCACCGGGCCGTTCACCGGAGCCGTGCACCGGAGCCGTTCACCGGAGCCGTGCAGACCCGTAAAAGTAATCTTATGGCTCTACAGCAAGCAGTGAAATTACTTGTAACTTTCTTAAGATGCCACCCCTTGTGTTCCTACCAGTCCCTACATGGAACTGTGGTCCACTGCGGTGTAGTAAGGAGTCACCCACCACTATCTGCGCCCCACCAGCTCAGTATCGTCAAGACGTGGGCCCCGGGGGTAAGTCAGTACAAATTAACAAAGTAGACTACTGTCTCAGACCTTCACGGCTTAGTATCGTCAAGCAGTGGGTCGTGGCGTAAGCAGAAAACTCTGGGAGACTGTATTGAGACATGATATATATAACGTGAAGCGCTGCTTGGCATTTAAAAATAAGATATATATATATATATATTATATAATATATATATATATACTTACACCGGTATATATATATATATATATATACTTACACCAACGCTCCCCTACGGCGGATGTACTTATGACCCTTACGCAGGCGAGACAGAACTGCGGAAGACGTCAAACATGGTATGAGGCAAGCCACAGCAATTGAGTACACCAGAAAAATAATCTGATAGACTTATACCTAAAATTTATTTTAACCTAGGAAAATGCACAAAATGTAAAAACTTTGAATGCGCAGGGGAAGTGTAGAAAACACAAACTACTGTAATCTTGGTGTCTGTGGAGATAAAAAGAAAGGTGAATTCTATAAAAGGAGACAAGAGAGACCCCCAGGGTCTCTCCTGCTCTTAAATCAAGCTCTTAAATTAAAACTCTGTCTTAATTATATGTGAGAAGTATGAACTCATGTATGGTAACATAAAATAATGTATAGTCTCTCTTGTAATAATTGTAGCATTTGGAGCTAGGTGAAGGCCAACTCTTCATTCATTCTGTGGTGACATCAACCTCTTGCACATGTGCCAACATCGAAATGAAAAATTGGCCTAATGCATATAAGAACTTGTACTAAAGATATCCTAACAAGTTAATACATATGCACTGTATAACACTAGGCTATCCTCGTGGTAAGGGGCCTATGAAAACCACTTCAACCCGAGGGAATGAGGTCCTCTAATTTAGCACATCAAGTGCCCTAGGGACTAAAAACGCCTGCCGCAAGAGTGGGACTCTCGGATGGAAGCAAAAACACTCTTAGGTGCAAGCTTAATGGGGAAAATCCTGTGATTTGGACATGATATTTCCCAGTCCCATGACACCTCGTCTTACAATGGGTGACTGCAAAAGATAATGCCAAACAGCATAAAAACCTGGGTGGTAGGAGCTGTAAGGAAAAAAATTGTCAGAAAAAGTTGAAAATTTGAAGAAATTTTTCAGCTAGTTCCAGCAATGTTGCAGGCCTCCAGTGACTCTTTTTTTAAATAAAGGTTTTTTTAAAGGTTGGAAAAGTTGAAATAAAGGTTTTTAAAGGTTTTGGATTTAAATAAAAAGGTTTATAAAGGTTAACTCATGGAATAAATTTTCATACAATGAGCATATTCTGGGGCAAAAGGCAGTTAGTTGGTGGCGCCAAAAGTCCATTACTTACGTGAAGTTGGAAATTTCATTTTGGTCCTGCTACTTTTAGATGTGTGTTGAGAACAGATATGCTATTAAATAGATGTGTATACTTACCAATGAAGCTAAAACCTTGGCACTCGAATCATTTACCTTACTTAACTTTGAAAATAAAGGTTTTTAAAGGTTTTAAAGATTATTTTGAAAGGAATAAAGGTTCAATTTGTCAATAAAGGTTTTTAAAGGTTTTAAAGGTTTACCGGGAGGCCTGATGTTGTGACATCAACGCACTGAAAAGAACTGAGGGATGTTAAAGGTATAATGGAAGTTAGGGCTGGCTGCATGGTAACTACATTTTTAAGGTCCGTTAGAAGTGCATTAGAATCAGGTCATTGGACCAGATTGTATATTTATAGTATGGGAGGTAAGATATAACTTGAAGTAAGTAAATACAGTCGTTATTGTTTTTGACATTTGTCACTAGTGAAAAGAGAGACGACTTGCAAAATACTAAGTGCTCATTGGGCTATATCCTGATATATCTCCATTGGGATATGATATCCTGAACAAGATATCAAAGCTGTCCAGGCTTCAAGCTTTGCTTTATTTTTACATAATTTAGGCATGATTTGTAAAACCACATGAGGAAACCTTCCTTTTGAAGAATTTCAATCATTCATGGGTTTTGCAAAAGTCCAACAAATAATGTAATTTATAGAAACTAATCTGAAACTGAACAGCAGTAAATCAAATATGAATATTGTAATAGTAGCATGAACTTTAAGTTTAGAAGATAGATTACCCCTGTGTTGTGTTGGTGTAACAAAAGCTGGTTGCTAGTCAATGAATTGTGAAGAATCTCTCAGTTTTACCCTGATTTTGACAATGAAAATCAGTTTTTATAGAAACTTTTTAACTATCAATATTCATGCCTTTAATTACAGACCGTTCACTAGTTTTGCTATGCTTTGATGGATATTGCTAATCTCTGGTAATATGAAAATTCCCCTACTTGTGCACAAATTTATTTGAATGATTTATATTCTAAGCACTAAAATATTCAGGTTGATATATCAATAGGGATATATTTGATATCCCAATGGGATATCATAGCCCATTTGGGATATAATTGCAGAGTAAGATGCAGCTGTATCTCAATTGGGATTTAATAGCTCAATTGGCACACTTGTCCATCTTATATGATAAAGGACAAAATGACAAACAGACCTGTTTACAAACTCCTGTTCATGTTCTGTTTAGGAACACAGATCTCACAATAGTTTTTTGTCTGGTTCCAGTAAGTTGTACACAAGTCTGATGCAACTTAAAACTTCACCCTTAAAATTCCCAAGGTGGATCTTGATAAATTGGTGTAAGATTAATTGCTATCCCTGTTTTAATTCAAAGTATTCTTCTACTTTGTTTTTAATTGGCAACAAATTTTTGATACTCAGCACTTTTATCTAACAGTCAGTCAGTTACTGAAAACTCACATCTACTTGATTTTGGCCTAAAGAAATTGCATAACAAAAATGCATATACAGTGTAAATTGCAGTTGTGTAGCAAAGCAATAGGGGTATGTTTGTTGATTCATATACCGTTGGAAAGACCATTCGATTTCCTATATAGGGGTAAAGAAAGTTTCTGTTTTACTGATATTCCGATGCTGTTTTGTTATCTTTCAAAAATTGATTGTTCAAAATGCACTGAAAATCACCTAATTTTGCGCTTTTTATCCAAAATTAAAAATTGTGGCCAAGTATGAGCAACATTTAATTCTATTTGAACAATTTCACTTATCTAAATAATATTGACCAAAATTATTATTATTTTTTTTTTTATAGGCTGTTGGTGATCTTTTTACACAAAAAAAGAAGTAAATTATGTATTTTGACCTTAAATTAACCTCCCAAAATTCTATATAAACCCACAGGAACAATACAATATTTTGGAATTTCAAATGATGCTAAAAACAATTGCGAAAAAATTGGCACTTGGTGGAGTAAGAGTTAAAGGTCGGAGGCTGGATTGTGATTAAAGCGGCTATTGCTGAATGTTCTAAAAGATGGCCGATTTGAGTTATTTGATTTCGTATTTTGCCATCACAAGTGTACATTTTTGGAAAGCTATGATTTTAAACATTTTATTGGTGTGCATAATATTTCAAATGAAACTACCATTTATACTAATAGTAATACAGTAAGCAAGATCTAGTCATGTTGATTGTGGCAAAAAACTTTGAACAAGTTTGAACCCATCAAAAGTTCATACTTTTTCCCCATTCCGATTGGGATTGGAGATTTTGCAACTTCCAGTCAAAAGTAGCTGCTACAAGACTTCGAGCAAGTTTGAACCCATCAAAGATTAATACTTTCTTCCCCATTTTGATTGGGATTGGGGGCTTTTTCAAGGTTTTGCAACTTCCGGCCGAGAGTGACTACTGCTAAGAGACTTGGGACAAGTTCCGAACTCATCAAAAGTAATATTTCCTTCCCCATTTTGTTCCAATTAATGAATTCTTGCATATAAATATAAGATGAACATGTTTAATTAATTAACCTATCTATTTTTATCTCTTATAACTTCTTTGCAACTCACTGATTGGTTATAGTTAATGAAGTTCATGGTGAGTGTCTTGATGTCGGGAACGTAGGGGAACAGCCCCTCTTCCTTTTGTTCTTGGGTGAGGATCAACGTCCGCCGTGGGTCCAGAAGCCTCTTGGGTAATGCTAGGATGCCACCTGACTGCAAGACGACTAGAAAACAAACAAATAATATACAATTAAGACAATAATATAATCATAATATTTTGTATTAATTATTACATTTTTTGATAAACCAGATTGGGCTGATCTATCTACCAAATCAGAATGAAAGTTCATTGCAGATTAATTTGGACATTATCATAAGTCTATTATCTGTCCACTCTATTTACACAAGTACTTATTGTTTATAGTTCTATTCATGCCCAAGGCACTTAACTACAAATTCTTTTAAGGCATCAGGCTCTACTGTTCAACCTTTTTTTTAAGTCAAAACAAATATTCTAATTGCTATTCATGTCAGGATTACATTTGTTGTAAGTTCTTTGAAGGCTAGTCTCCTTTATATAAATTTCCTTTCATTAGAATAGTTGGAATCCCTTTCCAAGGACAGATACCTTTTGTTCCCGTTAGTTGAACAATGCATGAGGTCAGAAGGACAATGGATGTGGACAAACGGATGAAGGGTAAAGATGCTATATCACCTACTCACCAACTTTGTTGGAAGGGCTGTGACGATTACACGTGTAAACACTTAAACAAACAAACCTTCAATTAAACGTTGAGTCTTAGCCTCCCAAAAGTTTAAACGTTCACACTTTGCCATTGAAAATCATTAACATGCAAACTCTCACAAAGTTTTAGTCAATGACTTTTACAATTCAAACTTTACATGAATCAACAAAATCCCTTTCAGGCAGGAGTTTTAAATTTGCACTAATTAGCTTTGAATAGGTTTAGATTTCACTTTGATTTCCCGAATTTAGAGCTACATGATGTGAAGGCTTAATGTTGGCCTGATTAACAACATTGTTAGGCATTAATCTGCATTAGATTCACACCTGTTTTAAAAGTCGTAAAACTGACCCAGAAATTCATGGACAAATAAGCTTTGGTTGTTATTTTCACCACAAATAAATGCAAAGATTACCTGTTGAATCAACTCAATTGCTCAAAAAAGAAAAAAAAGATTGCAAAATAACAAACAAAAATGTTTCCAATTTGCTGAGATTTCAGCATGGTTCACAAACATTGCGGCCATTTACCAGATAATTGTACCAAATGCAGTACAGCTGGGAATATGACTGGGTTGAAATATTTTTCTATGGTGTAGCTGGTCCACGGTGGCACACTTTTGAAACTTGTGCGGCACGATTATAAGTGTTGAAAACATATCAAAATGCTTGCAAGATACACCAAACTTACTGTACTTGCTAATATGTCATTTCTGCATCTGTTTAAAGTGCGTTCAACCATTGATCATTATTTTTAAGCCTTAGGGTAATTTGAAGACTTATTGTCAGGCCCTACTCAAATTTTGTGACATTTCTTGCTGAGTTTTGGGCAGGCCACCATGATGGTTATGCTGTGATTATTGTAGGGCTACTGTAAAACCAGTTCTGCAAAAATTGCCCTTTTTTTTTTCCTCAGCACTTTTTTTTTTTTAAAGGGTTTGGTGGATGTCTGTTTAAATGTTTAAACGAATGAAAATTCGTTTATTTAAACATTGAAGGCTATTAAATGAAAATGCATGGCCTGATTTGTTGGTAAAGGGACAAGAACTTTTAAGCACAAAAGGTTCGAAGAGAAAGAGTGAATAGCGCTGCATAATGTTGACACAATATGAAGTTGTTGCGGACTTCCCACTCGCAAAACAATCGTTGCAAACAAACAAACTTCTTGGAACTTACATAATACGTTTTTACTAGTAATGCCCTTTTCAGTGTGGGTTGCTGTCATGGCTTGGATGGCTTCTGGGAAAATGTAGGACTGCCTCTCAACCAATGGTGTGCTTGGAGGGTCCAGAGACGAGAATGTTGTACTATGGGAAATGAAAGTAATATCAAAGTGATAGGAAGATATCATATACTTAGAAAAATGAAAACTAGCAATTGTAACATTCTGAAGTGCGATTGAGATGCTTCTCCATGATGAGAATATCTTGATAATGAAGAATCTAGGGACTCAGAATTTGATTTAGTTAGTTTCTTGAAGGAGATAGGATTCAGAAGCTGATTTAGTGAGTTTCTTGAAAGAGCTAAGATTCAGAAGCTGATTTAGTGAGTTTCTTGAAAGAGCTAGGGACTAAGAAGCTGATTTAGTGAGTTTCTTGAAAGAGCTAGGGACTAAGAAGCTGATTTAGTGAGTTTCTTGAAGGAGCCAGGGACTAAGAAGCTGATTTAGTGAGTTTCTTGAAGGAGCTAATATTCAGAAGCTGATTTAGTGAGTTTCTTGAAGGAGCTAAGATTCAGAAGCTGATTTAGTGAGTTTCTTGAAGGAGCTAGGGACTAAGAAGCTGATTTAGTGAGTTTCTTGAAGGAGCTAAGATTCAGAAGCTGATTTAGTTAGTTTCTTGAAGGAGCTAAGATTCAGAGGCTGATATAGTGAGTTTCTTGAAAAAGCTAGGGACTAAAAAGCTGATTTAGTGAGTTTCTTGAAAGAGCTAGGATTCAGAAGCTGATTTAGTGAGTTTCTTAAAAGAGCTAAGATTCAGAAGCTGATTTAGTGAGTTTCTTGAAAGAGCTAGGGACTAAGAAGCTGATTTAGTGAGTTTCTTGAAGGAGCTAAGATTCAGAAGCTGATTTAGTGAGTTTCTTGAAGGAGCTAAGATTCAGAAGCTGATTTAGTGAGTTTCTTGAAGGAGCTAAGATTCAGAAGCTGATTTAGTGAGTTTCTTGAAGGAGCTAGGGATTCAGAAGCTGATTTAGTAAGTTTCTTGAAGGAGCTAGGGACTAAAAAGCTGATTTAGTGAGTTTCTTGAAGGAGCTAGGGACTAAGAAGCTGATTTAGTGAGTTTCTTGAAGGAGCTAAGATTCAGAAGCTGATTTAGTGAGTTTCTTGAAGGAGTTAGGGACTAAGAAGCTGATTTAGTGAGTTTCTTGAAGGAGCTAGGGACTAAAAAGCTGATTTAGTGAGTTTCTTGAAAGAGCTAAGATTCAGAAGCTGATTTAGTTAGTTTCTTGAAGGAGCTAAGATTCAGAGGCTGATTTAGTGAGTTTCTTGAAAAAGCTAGGGACTAAAAAGCTGATTTAGTGAGTTTCTTGAAAGAGCTAGGATTCAGAAGCTGATTTAGTGAGTTTCTTAAAAGAGCTAAGATTCAGAAGCTGATTTAGTGAGTTTCTTGAAGGAGCTAGGGATTCAGAAGCTGATTTAGTAAGTTTCTTGAAGGAGCTAGGGACTAAAAGCTGATTTAGTGAGTTTCTTGAAGGAGCTAGGGACTAAGAAGCTGATTTAGTGAGTTTCTTGAAGGAGCTAAGATTCAGAAGCTGATTTAGTGAGTTTCTTGAAGGAGTTAGGGACTAAGAAGCTGATTTAGTGAGTTTCTTGAAGGAGCTAGGGACTAAAAAGCTGATTTAGTGAGTTTCTTGAAAGAGCTAGGGACTAAGAAGCTGATTTAGTGAGTTTCTTGAAGGAGCTAGGGACTAAGAAGCTGATTTAGTGAGTTTCTTGAAGGAGCTAGGGACTAAGAAGCTGATTTAGTGAGTTTCTTGAAGGAGCTAAGATTCAGAAGCTGATTTAGTGAGTTTCTTGAAGGAGTTAGGGACTAGAAGATGATTTAGTAAGTTTCTTGAAGGAGCTAGGGACTAAGAAGCTGATTTAGTGAGTTTCTTGAAGGAGCTAGGGACTAAGAAGCTGATTTAGTGAGTTTCTTGAAGGAGCTAGGGACTAAGAAGCTGATTTAGTGAGTTTCTTGAAGGAGCTAGGATTCAGAAGCTGATTTAGTGAGTTTCTTGAGGAGCTGGGATTCAGAGTTTAAGTGATTTTCTTGAAGGAGCTTAGACTGATTTAGTGATTTTCTTGAAAGCTGGATTTGATTTAGTGAGTTTCTTGAAGGAGCTAGGGACTGATTAAGATTTTCTTGAAGGAGCTGATTTGATTTAGTGATTTTCTTGATGGAGATAAGGATTGAGAAGCTGTAGTGAATTTCTTGAAGAAGCTAGGGATTTAGAAGCTGATTTAGTTATTTTCTTGAAGGAGCTAAGATTCAGAAGCTGATTTAGTGAGGTTCTTAAAGGAGCTTGGATTTAGAAGCTGATTTAGTTATTTTCTTGAAGGAGCTAGGGATTAAGAAGCTGATTTAATGAGTTTCTTGAAGGAGCTAGGGATTCAGAAGCTGATTTAGTAATTTTCATGAAGGAGCTAGGGATTAAGAAGCTGATTTAGTGATTTTCTTAAAGGAGCTAGGGATTCAGAAGCTGATTTAGTGAGTTTCTTGAAGGAGCTAAGATTCAGAGACTGATTTAGTGAGTTTCTTGAAGGAGCTAGGGATTCAGAAGCTGATTTAGTGAGTTTTTTGAAGGAGCTAAGATTCAGAGACTGATTTAGTGAGTTTCTTGAAGGAGCTAGGGATTCAGAAGCTGATTTAGTGAGTTTCTTGAAGGAGCTAAGATTCAGAGAGCTGATTTAGTGAGTTTCTTGAAGGAGCTAGGACTCAGAAGCTGATTTAGTGAGTTTCTGAAGGAGCTAGGGACTAAGAAGCTGATTTAGTGAGTTTCTTGAAGGAGCTAAGATTCAGAAGCTGATTTAGTGAGTTTCTTGAAGGAGCTAAGATTCAGAGACTGATTTAGTGAGTTTCTTGAAGGAGCTAGGGATTCAGAGGCTGATTTAGTGAGTTTTTCTGAAGGAGCTAGGAATTCAGAAGCTGATTTAGTGAGTTTCTTGAAGGAGCTAGGATTCAGAAGCTGATTTAGTGAGTTTCCTGAAAGAGCTAGGGATTCAGAAGCTAATCTAGTTAGTTTCTTGAAGGAGCTAGGAATCAGAAGCTGATTTAGTAAGTTTTTTTAAGAAGCTAGGGATTCAGAAACTGATTTAGTGAGTTTCTTGAAGGAACTAGGATTCAGAAGCTGATTTAGTAAGTTTCTTGAAAGGGCTAGGATTCAGAAGCTGATTTAGTGAGTTTCTTGAAAGGGCTAGGATTCAGAAGCTGATTTATTGAGTTTCTTGAAAGAGCTAGGGATTCAGAGGCTGATTTAGTGAGTTTCTTGAAGGAGCTAGGGACTAAAAGCTGATTTAGTGAGTTTCTTGAAGGAGCTAGGGATTCAGAAGCTGATTTAGTGAGTTTCTTGAAGGAACTAGGATTCAGAAGCTGATTTAGTGAGTTTCTTGAAGGAACTAGGATTCAGTAGCTGATTTAGTGAGTTTCTTGAAAGGGCTAGGATTCAGAAGCTGATTTAGTGAGTTTCTTGAAAGGGCTAGGATTCAGAAGCTGATTTAGTGAGTTTCTTGAAAGGGCTAGGGATTCAGAGGCTGATTTAGTGAGTTTCTTGAAAGAGCTAAGATTCAGAAGCTGATTTAGTGAGTTTCTTGAAGGAGCTAGGGATTCAGAAGCTGATTTAGTGAGTTTCTTGAAGGAGCTAGGAATTCAGAAGCTGATTTAGTGAGTTTCTTGAAGGAGCTTGGGATTCAGAAGCTGATTTAGTGAGTTTCTTGAAGGAGCTTGGGATTCAGAAGCTGATTTAGTGAGTTTCTTGAAGGAGCTTGGGATTCAGAAGCTGATTTAGTGATTTTCTTGAAGGAGATAGGGACTCAGAAGCTGATTTAGTGAGTTTCTTGAAGGAGCTAGGGATTCAGAAGCTGATTTAGTGAGTTTCTTGAAGGAGCTAGGGATTCAGAAGCTGATTTAGTGAGTTTCTTGAAGGAGCTAGGGATTCAGAAGATGATTTATTGAGTTTCTTGAAGGAGCTAGGGATTCAGAAGCTGATTTAGTGATTTTCTTGAAGGAGCTTGGGATTCAGAAGCTGATTTAGTGATTTTCTTGAAGGAGCTTGGGATTCAGAAGCTGATTTAGTGAGTTTCTTGAAGGAGCTAGGGATTCAGAAGCTGATTTAGTGAGTTTCTTGAAGGAGCTTGGAATTCAGAAGCTGATTTAGTGATTTTCTTGAAGGAGATAGGGACTCAGAAGCTGATTTAATGAGTTTCTTGAAGGAACTTGGATTCTGAAGTTGATTTAGTGATTTTCATGAAGGAGCTAGGGATTCAGAAGCTGATTTAGTGAGTTTCTTAAAGGAGCTTGGATTTAGAAGCTGATTTAGTTATTTTCTTGAAGGAGCTAGGGATTAAGAAGCTGATTTAATGAGTTTCTTGAAGGAGCTAGGGATTCAGAAGCTGATTTAGTGAGTTTCTTTTGCTTGAAAGGTTTATGAACAAATAAATAAATCTGCATATATATCTTTCATTAGAGGTGTTGCTACTATCTATCCTTATGGCATTTTTCAGTATTAACTGTTAACTCCCAACGTACCATGTTTTGCGGAATTTTTCATTTATAAGCTTGCAGTGGCTCTCCTCAATATCTACCTCTGCCAATGAAATACTTCCAACACTTATCTCTGCATCCAATTTTTGTTCGATATGTTCTTAACTCACAAATATTTTCATCTATTAATGTACACTTGATTATTGAAGTGGAAATACAAATTAAAACTAGAAATTTGCAGGTTGAAAGGTCTTGCCTACTAAAGACAGTTTCTACTCCTCAGATATAGTTCGAAACACTATAAGCAGTTTTGTTTACAAGACATCAAAGCAACAATTCTCTTCTATGTTATGTAAACAACATATGATTTTATCTGAACCAATTATTCATTTCCACAGTGTCTTTAACAACTATGAGGATTAACATTGTTACTGTAGATATGTTCATAACATAAACATAGAAGAAAAATATGACATATTTGCAAAGAACATTACTACAAGAAATGGACACAGTATGCAGCGGGTTGGACCTACTGTACATGAGGTGGAAGCCTATTAAGGTTAGGCCACAGTAATAAATGCACAAACACAACCTGCTATCAATGAATGCAATTACCAAGATAACCTGATATTAATGAATGCAATTATCAAGATAACCTGATATTAATGAATGCAATTATCAAGATGACCTGATATCAATGAATGCAATTATCAAGATAACCTGATATCAATGAATGCAATTATCAAGATAACCTGATATCAATGAATGCAATTATCAAGATAACCTGATATCAATGAATGCAATTATCAAGATAACCTGATATCAATGAATGCAATTATCAAGACAACCTGCTATCAATGAATGCAATTATCAAGATAACCTGATATCAATGAATGCAATTATCAAGACAACCTGCTATCAATGAATGCAATTATCAAGATAACCTGATATCAATGAATGCAATTATCAAGATAACCTGATATTAATGAATGCAATTATCAAGATGACCTGATATCAATGAATGCAATTATCAAGATAACCTGATATCAATGAATGCAATTATCAAGATAACCTGATATCAATGAATGCAATTATCAAGACAACCTGCTATCAATGAATGCAATTATCAAGATAACCTGATATCAATGAATGCAATTATCAAGATAACCTGATATCAATGAATGCAATTATCAAGATAACCTGATATCAATGAATGCAATTATCAAGATAACCTGATATCAATGAATGCAATTATCAAGATAACCTGATATCAATGAATGCAATTATCAAAATAACCTGATATCAATGAATGCAATTATCAAGATAACCTGATATCAATGAATGCAATTATCAAGATAACCTGATATCAATGAATGCAATTATCAAGATAACCTGATATCAATGAATGCAATTATCAAGATAACCTGATATCAATGAATGCAATTATCAAGATAACCTGATATCAATGAATGCAATTATCAAGATGACCTGATATCAATGAATGCAATTATCAAGATGACCTGATATCAATGAATGCAATTATCAAGATAACCTGATATCAATGAATGCAATTATCAAGATAACCTGATATCAATGAATGCAATTATCAAGATAACCTGATATCAATGAATGAAATTATCAAGACAACCTGCTATCAATGAATGCAATTATCAAGATGACCTGATATCAATGAATGCAATTATCAAGATAACCTGATATCAATGAATGCAATTATCAAGATAACCTGATATCAATGAATGCAATTATCAAGATAACCTGAAATCAATGAATGCAATTATCAAAATAAGCTGATATCAATGAATGCAATTATTAAGATAACCTGATATCAATGAATGCAATTATCAAGATAACCTGATATCAATGAATGCAATTATCACCTTCAAAAGCATACATCACATGAACAAACAGAAGTCACTCTTAATCAAATTTAAAGCATCACCACAATATTTTGGAAGTTATCCTATTATATCTAATTGTGTCATCTCTTTTTAAGCCAGGTTTGATTGTTTCAAATGCAACTCCGACCGGGTTGTTTTCAATTGTTCCCATTTTCTTTCATGCGAGCTACAAATTGAGAACAATGCTCATTGTTTTCAGTTCTTTTGATCGCCAAAATTGTTAAGTTACTCACCAGTACAAAAACCTGTTTTAAATTATAATATTAAATGAAAAACCTCTGCTTTCCTCATGATTTTCCTACATGAATTTCACACTTAAATAACAACTTTTTTTTGCAAATAACATTTGCAAATAACATTTTCTACTCAAAGAACTTTTAGTTTGGTCGCCAGGTGAAACATAAAGTGTTATTCCTCTGGCGAATAGAATCGTCAGGTTTCATTTTTGTGGTCGTCAAAATTGCCAGTTTTCTTATTTAATGTCAAGGGTTGCATAGCGAACATTATGTTGTTGTGATCTCTCTTCGGTGGCAGTGACCATACAAATTTAACCTAATGGAATGTTGCTGTTATTTGGAGACAAAAAAACAGGGCTTCTTGTTCTCATTTTATTTGAGGCAAGCAACACTCCATTGGGTTCAACTTTTTTGTTTTTTGTGGACGCAGACAGATGGCAACAAAAGACTGTTTGCTTTGCAGGCATGACAAAAAGGAAGCCTTCCCCCATCAATGTGTACAAGACTTTCTCTCACCTGTTCTTCTGGGAATTGCCCTCGTAAAGTTCCAGCACCGTGACCTCGTTCCTTCTGTATCTGTTGTTCCAAAAGTGATACTGAAAAATACAAACAATGAGAACTTGACAGGTTTGTTTTAGATCCTAATGAATTACTTTCAATATGATAATAAACCATTCAAATCTGAATTGGCAATTTCGGGAAAACTAATTTAAAAATGTCACATGGCAAAAATTCACTTGTCCATATTGGACCAATCATATACTGGGGGAATCTAATTGACCAATCAAATACTGGGTAAATCTTGGCCGTCTGCACAATTCATGCATGGTGTGGGACCAAGCGTATAAACAAATCACTTTTAAATGCTCATCATTAGAAATGGCTCTGCTTAAAACCAGGAACATCTCAACCTGCCCTCGAATGGAGCAGGGCCGGTCGAATAAAAAGTTATATACCGTATTTTCTCTAATAAACGCCCCCGGGCGTTGCATTTGGAAAACAGGGGGGCGTTTATTCGAGGGTAAAGTATGAAGAAAAAAATGTAACTTACAAAAGAACGGCAATTTCTTTTAGGCCTATGATATTAGTTTCTTAAAGCGATTTTTGTGTTTTTAGCATTATTATGCATGGATTATTAATGGAATATACTCTTTGCATATTTTCCACTTGGTTACGTTCGACTTACAGCCTTTTTAAGTCACATTCGGTAAGTTAAACGTGACGTTGTTACATCCTGAAAGTATGAAAAATGACGGGGGCGTTTATTAGAGGGGGCGTTTATTAGAGAAAATACGGTTTCTTTGTTTCCCAAACCACAAAACTGTATACAAATTCACCTTTTCATGGCTCCTTCAACATAACAAGTACTCCCACTGGTGTTATATGGTATTTTTAGTGACACACATCTGAATATAATGGCAATCCTTTGTAATATAAGTAGTAACTGTAATCAATGCTGGCATTGTTTGTCTTTGCTGCTGGGAAAAGGTGATGTGAACTATGAGCATAGAAGTATTTATACCTCAATGTTACGATGCAAAGTTAACCCTTACTCTACCACGCCGCGATACTATCGCCGTTTTTTAACCACCTTTTTCTAAAAATAAAATCAGGACTTTACCACAGTTTTATAAGAGTAATCTCGGTATCATTTTAAAGTACTCAGATATTTTTTTCACAAAATGAACCTTTTTCATAGGGGTCATATTACATAATTTTTAGAAAAAGTACACAAAAAGGGTAAAACTCAATAATTGCTGCAAAATTTACAATTTTTTTAAATTTTTCTCTTTTACATCTTACGATAACTTCAAGATCACATTTTTGCTTCAAAATCAAACACGCAAGTCCTAAGACATGATAGTATTGGTTTCTGGTATAATTTTTATAATTCCTACCTGCAATTTTTTGTTCTGGAGAAATTTCTTCAAAATTTCATGAATTTCTGCCATTTTTGAACCGTTTTGTTCAAAAAATCGTGTAAGCCAAACCGTACATCATACATGCTTTGTTGAACCGCCGTTCGCAAGCGCTTGAAATTTCCTTTCATTTGATATATGAATAAAGGCATACCCCCCTCTATTTAGAATCTATCCTATAAGAAATAAATTACACCTCTCCAATTTGAACGACTACGTGGTGCAGAGGAAATGTACGTGACTAGTATGGGAGCGCTCTGGGTTCGAGTCTCACCGTGACCACTGCGTAATTATTTTTCTGCTGCAGCTTTCAGGGGACGTTTGACTTTTATCATTTTTGATGTTTTTCATCTTTCCTTTCTTTCTAAAAATTATAGATTAGTATCATTGGAAAGAAAATTTCAAAAAGAATCTCTGTTTTCAATACTGACAAGAAGTTATAGTTCTGCAAGGATTGACCATTTGTTGACCAAATTTAGCCAAAAATTGCTTTTAATTTGCATAATTTTGTCCAATATTTCCTAAATTGATTTTAATTACTCAAAAGATAAATTTAACATCTATTCCAACCAAACATGTAACGAAAGAAAATGAAAGGAAAGTTGTCAAAAATGCATATGAAAAAAGTTACGAAAATTGGGGTCACTTTTTTAAACCCTGGTAAAGTAAGGGTTAATCTTGTGTAATGATGTCGTTAATTTGTTGCTTCAAAATTGCAGACCAAATTTTTAAGCAGTGCCTTTACTAATGTTGTATGTGCGTTGCACATGAAGGTAATACGTGCACAACATTGCAGCTTACAATTTTCCCTTCAGCAAATGCAGCTGATTGGATGGGTAACAAAGGAAAAATTCCCACAGTAGTTAATTGGTCAAATTTTCGATAATCACATTTGGCTAAAATCAGTTTGAAAAGGTTTAAACATGATATAAGATTTAACGATTTCAATCTTTTTTTGAAGATCTACGAACAGCTAGCAACAACTTGAGTTTAATTGGAGGTAGAACAGAAATAATTAGGTTTTACTATGCCAGTCCAAAATAAGAGCCCCCGAGGAAGCACTAGTAAAATATTTTTGAGAGGTTCTATTATTTAGGCAGGAAGCTTAGAAGTTGAAGCTTAGAAATTGACAATTTCAGGAACGGTAGAGAAGGATAGGTCTTGACTTTCTATTCAAACTTGAGGAGATCTGCTTCAGAAAAAGTTGCATGAGGAACTACTTCACCATGAATCCATACCAAAATTTGAGTCATTCTGTGAGGGTGCACACCACCTTTTCACTTTGCCCTAATAAGGGCCAAAACCTCCGTGACTCCCTGTTGAAATTACCTCATCAGAAAGATATTACATAGTACTTTTCTGAAAACAACACAAATTATTCCATATCTATCAAATCTATCACATTCTGGTGCATTGAACTTAATGCTTTTATTATAGGTTTCAATGGGGCAAAAAATTAGTTCTGTACTACCTGGAAGACAATGTGCAGTCAGAATTTGTTACAAATTGACCAAGTTATAGCATTTCAATTTCCAAGCCTTATTATAACAAATTATGCTAATTTTGTATGCTAACTTGTGACATCAGAAAGGGACAAAGCATTTTTGTAAGCATTATTAAAAATCTTCAAACTGAGAACTTATGCTTTTGTCGTAATTTGTAGACTATGTTCCAACTTTTAAAACTCTTCCTACATCATACGTACAATCCAAATTAAGAAACAACAAAGACAGCTCAAGACTTCTAAATCTTCAACAAATGTCTAAATTAGTACTCATTTAATACATTCCTTCAGCAAACAGATCCTTCTGTTATTACAGTCACAGAACAAACTACAGTACCTCAAAACTTAACCCATGGGTGGACATGGATTTTGTAACTGTGACGGAAGTGGATGAACACCGCGTTTTTATCATGCTCTTTTGGAGAAGTGACCAGAGAATCAAGCAGGGGGTGGGGAGCCCTGGCAGGGGGTGAGGAATCCTGGAAGGGGGTGAGGAACCCTGGCAGGGGGTGAGGAACCCTGGCAGGGGGGTGAGGAGCCCTGGCAGGGGGTGAGGAACCCTGGCAGAAAGTGAGGAACCCTAGGAGGGGGTGAGGAACTCTGGCAGGGGGTGAGGAACCCTGGCAGGGGGTGAGGAACCCTAGCAGGGGGTGAGGAACCCTGGCAGGGGGTGAGGAACTCGGCAGGGAGTGAGGAATCCTGGCAGGGGGTGAGGAACCCTGGCAGGGGGTGAGGAACCCTGGCAGGGGGTGAGGAACCCTGGCAGGGGGTGAGGAACCCTGTCATAGGGGCTGCCATGTAACATCCTCATCCAATGGATGGTGAGCATTCAACAACCATTGGCCACTTTTACATCAGGTTCAATAGGAGAGAAGGTGTGAGGCAAAAGGCAAACCTCTGCATCTGATGCCAACGAATCATTCTGCAAATCTGTGGAAAAATCGTAGGTTAAACCCTTGTTGGAATCAAACCTGGGACCTCCAGCATCTCTGTTGTACGTTCAGCTGACTCAGCTACCTGCCTCCCTTTGTTTGATTTCTGAAACAAATTTTAAAACATTACCTACTTCCACAAGCATATCTTGGGTTTCAATACCATTGATGACTTTCAAAGGAATTTATTTTCTATTCTAGTGCTTGTCAGACTCTTGACTGATTGAGTTATCAATCAGATGATGATATAGGCAGGAACTGCAGTAAGAAGACAAATAACGGCCAATTCATAAAAGCTATACAACTTCTTTTTCTGATATTCTGGTGCACATAAATCAAAAAGTGCAAGAATAGGTGGTAGCAAACACAAGAGTATTAAACAGGTTAATAAAATGACGGTCACTCACCACCACCCAGTTTTCCGAGAGGACCACATGGATTGGTCCATTGACTCGTTTGTGGTCTGTCTGGAAGATGATGTTACCTGTCACAACGTCAATCAGGTAAACCGTTATGTGACCTGTCAGATAAATGGGTTTTTGTTATGAAATCTTTAATAATAATAATGATAATAAAATAATAATAATAACAATAAGACTTATAATGCGCACAAACCGCCTAAACTAGGTGCTCAAGGCGCCATACAATAAATACAACAATACAAAATAATTATAAAACAAAACAACAATTATTGAACATTGACAAAAGCCTTAGACATTAAGTAAGTCTTTAAATTCTTTTTAAAGGAACCAATAGTAACGGAAGATCTGATGTAAAATGGCAATGAGATATCCCGGATCTACTGTCTAAATCTAATCTTAAATATGGATCCACATTCTAGTGTGTCATCGCACAACAAGATGCTGAAAAACTGACATGCCAGATCAAAACGGACACAGCAAAAGAGAATCGTAAGTGGTCAACTGGGAATTTCTAAATACATGAGAGTTTGAGTACTTGAGTACAGGTCATGATAAAGTGGTGAGTTTTGAGTACTTGAGTACAGGTCATGATAAAGTGGTGAGTTTTGAGTACTTGAGTACAGGTCATGATAAAGTGGTGAGTTTTGAGTACTTGAGTACAGGTCATGATAAAGTGGTGAGTTTTGAGTACTTGAGTACAGGTCATGATAAAGTGGTGAGTTTTGAGTACTTGAGTACAGGTCATGATAAAGTGGTGAGTTTTGAGTACTTGAGTACAGGTCATGATAAAGTGGTGAGTTTTGAGTACTTGAGTGCAGGTCATGATAAAGTGGTGAGTTTTGAGTACTTGAGTACAGGTCATGATAAAGTGGTGAGTTTTGAGTACTTGAGTACAGGTCATGATAAAGAGGTGAGTTTTGAGTACTTGAGTACAGGTCATGATAAAGTGGTGAGTTTTTCAGTACTTGAGTACAGGTCATGATAAAGTGGTGAGTTTTGAGTATAGGTCATGATAAAGTGGTGAGTTTTGAGTACTTGAGTACAACTTAGATAAAGTGGATATCATGGAGATCAGAAATATGGTCCAATGAAACATTTCTGATTGGTGAAAATGTTTACACAATCACCGACTATGCACCGACAAGCCAATTAATTACCGCCGCGGAAGTGACCTTACTAGTATGATCAGATTTATTGGTAAAGATCAAGCAATTTTTTGAGTTGAGATTCTCTCTTTAATTCATGTGACCTGGCGCCATTACGAATACCAAAAAATTCCTAGAAATGCCACTGACTTGGGTACATACACCACACCTGCCTAACTGTGGTCTAGAAGTCATGTTTGCAACATTTTTTCCGTTATGATTTACACTTAAACATCTCATTCACCCATTTCTACTCCATTGCCAACAAATTAAATGTGTACCACCATGAGAGAAACTTCCAAGCATGGCTAAAACCTTTTTTAAAAGGAACCAACCACTTTGCTGGGACTTACTTTTAGCGGTGACGTCCTCTCCTTCCATTATCACGACCACCAGATTAGGATTCAGATACTTGTACAAGACGGATCGGTCTCCGAGAACTCGTCCCTGTGAGTGAACCTCCTCTGCAGAGAAAATGGGCATTTGGTTACAACTGACTTTACTCCTGTATTTCCTACTTAGGATGGGTAGTGTACATAAAACAATTAACTACACATTCTTTTAAATTCTTGTACTTTCTTTATGCTATTTGCACATATAACAGGAACAGTCAGAAGGACAGTATGCTTGACTATTCAAAGTATAGAGAATAGGCTTATTGAGGGAGGTACATACAGAAATAGGATAGCAGGGGCAGATAATTTCAAACTACTTGAGCTTTGAAAGTGCCTTTACATTTTCATTTGCTTTGTTAATTTTCACAAGATTTTACAACAAACTTCAAAATATCTTTCAGTTTCCCAGATATTAAAAGACAAAAAAAGCTCAAGGTTACCTCACCCAGTAACTCAGAAAACATGTAAAACCTAGCAGTCTTTATAACTACAACAACTCTCTTTTAATTCTATCAATTTAACAACAAAGAAAGGAGAGGCCAAACTTGCCAGTGTCAATAAAAGAATGCCATTCAACCCCCTTTCCAACCTCTACCCTCCCTCAACCCCTACATATCCCAGAACTACATCCTTGATTGTAATACAACTTCCAATTTAAGAAAATATGTGTGTCAAGCAGAGTCAAGCAGCATGAAATTGTACAATAACATATACTATACTACATGCAATCACACTTGAAAACCAGATATTGTATGTCATTCCACCACATGCATGACCCACATGCCATCACAACTGAAATCCAGATGACACCCCACATGCCATTTGACACTGTTCCACATGTCGACCCACCCTGTTCCACATGCCAAGCCACCCTGTTCCACATGCCAATCCACCCTGCTCCACATGCCAACCCACCCTGTTTAACATGCGAACGCACCCATGCGAACGCACATTACCATTATAATCCAATTCCACCCTGTCCCCCATAAAATCCCACCCTCATCCTAATTCCTTCAGCTACTTTATCATCATGTTATCTTCTATCTCACAATCCACTTATTCTTTATATTTCCCAAACCCCTAATTCAAAATTCTTTAGAGGCGAGGAATCTTTGATTTGCTTTTTCATTCATCCCAGAACTAATCTTTTAATTGCTATTCATGTCAGGAATGTCATTAGTATAACAAACTCATCCCAAAACTTAAACCAACAAACAAAGAAAAATTTAACCAATAAACAAAGAAAATTTTAAGCAAAAACTTTGAGTGGGCGCCGACACCAACACCAAGGGTAGTAGAATAGCTCTAATATCTTTGAATAGTCGAGCTAAAAATTGTAACTCTTTTAAGGTAATAGAACAGAACTCCTGCAACTGCATAGTTTATGCAAATACAGTTTACTCCTAAATTAGTAACCATGTATGGTACAGACCACACAAACCAACTCCTGCATGTGATATATTCCATGAAAACAGTTAACTAATAATACTAATAATACTAATAATACTACTACTGATGATGATGATGATGATGATGATGATGATGATGATGATGATGATGATGATGATGATGATGATGATGATGATGATGCTGATGCTGATGCTGATGATGATGATGATGATGATGATGATGATGATGATGATGCTGATGATGATAATAAAGAACATCTGCTATTGCGCTTTTACCAGAGGATACAAAGCGCATTACAACAATAACATATACAAATTAACAAAGAAATACAGTCAACAGAATATCATGTGTATAAGCAAGCAATTGTTCAGGCAGAGTTTGAAAATAAGTATATCTTTAGATTCTTTCTAAAAGACAGAGAAGAAGTACAGTTCCTTAAGTCCAATGGAAGAGCATTTCAGAATTTTGGAGCTGATGCCAAAAAAGTCCTGTCGCCAGCAAGTTTCCTGGTCATGGGACGATTTAGTGTAATAGCAGCAGCTGAGCGAGTGGGACGCGTTGGAACGTGGACATCTATACAGTCTGAGATATAGCTAGGAGAAACATTGTTGAGTGATTTGAAGACAAGTAAGAGTACTTTAAAAATGATTCTTTTATTAGCAGGAAGCCAATGAAGTTCTTCGAGAAGAGGCGCGGAGTGCATACGTGGAGGGAGAGCAAAGACGAGTCTAACAGCCTTATTTTGTAAGCGCTTGATCATATAACTCTGAATGTTTCACACTCCAAAGCACTCAAAAGAATCTCTAATAAAATACTCAAGATTTACCACAAAATTCTCCAGAACTGCAAAATTACACAAAGGTAAGAAACTAATCCAGAATCACTTAAGACTATTCTAAAACAGATCTAAAATATTCTTCAAAACTACTCATAAATATTCTTAAATACTCCAAACTACTGAAAAGCTACTATTGAATAATTCCTACCCGAGGTGGTTCTTCCAACCACGTGAGTTATTTTCTGCAGGAGCGAGGGCAACTGAACGTTCCAAACTTCAACTGCTGTGAACATCACAGGCAACGCATCCACGTCCGATTGAGAATCGCTATGACTTAACTTATACCCACTGAGGGCACCGCTGTCGGTATCGGCGGTAAAGAGATATATTTTATCTTGATAGCTTTCGACCACTGATTTGGTTGACGGTGGATACAAATAAACCTGTTGATTTAAGACAAAGAAACAGATCAAGAAAACCATAATTAATTTATATAGCATCAGTATCCACTAAAAATAATATTCATGGCAGGGTTCAAACTACGTACCCTTACTACTACTGACCCTCATGGCCTCCACCCTGCCTTTGTTTCACTAAGAACTTTATATTTCGTTCACAAATACATACTGTTGAGACTATACTGCCTTCTTTTTATGCTGATTATGGTTCCCATGACAATATAATAAGATGCAGGGACACTGCTTGTTGCATTCATTACTCCCTTATTTACATTTCAACTGCCCTCACACCTGCCCTAAAGGTGCCCTTGATGCCTTGTAAATGTCCCTTTTGGTCAGTGACACCCTACCCCTTTCTGAACCAATCTAGGGGTTTAAAAATTTTTAGGGGGAAGGGAGGGGGAATTATCTGCCCTTCATTTTGGGGGGATATGAAAAAAGAGAGAGCTTTTATTAATTGAATACGACCATGGAATGAGCTTCAAACTGATTCATACCTTTCCAGTCCTATTATGGTTTTAATATTTACACATTAAAAATTGGTACAGTTAAAAGATTATCTAAACTGATGAAAGTGTGACTTGCAGGAAGCTGATCATGTCATAACAAATTTCAAACCTTGTTGTCATTATCCAATAGAAGGATGACTTTGAGGAACTCATCGTCCACCATGTTCTGCATGGTCACCTGCTTCAGCTGGAATGGAAGGACCTCGCCCTGTTGACCGTCCTCGGAGAATGACTGTCCAGTGATGGGGTTGAAGGTATACAGGACAGTGTTTCCAGTTCCCTGGATACACAGAAGAAAATTAAAAAAACAGAAGTATGTATTTATTGCTAAATTGTCTTTTGCTGTATGGCAGCGATGCCTAAAAATTGCTGGACACTGCTTGTGCCCAAAAGATCAACCGATATCTCATTTGATCCTCTGGGAACCTTCTGATGGACACCCAAATCATGGTAACAGGAAAGTGTGTTACCCTGACATCAATGCCAACACCATGGATAATGCAAACTGGTACCACTTTGTCAAAGCTGCTTCTATTGATCTGACGACGACAACAATGATAATGATGATGACGACGATGATGATTTAATATTGCAAGACAAACATATGGACATTATACAAGGTCAAATACCTTGCATCTTGGGTCATGCTCATATACATGTATGTCACCGAACCCTATACCTGAAAGTTTAAAAGGTAGTCTTCATTTTATACAGAAAAAATGTTGCACTTTAAGTGAAAGGTTTATGAGCAGATAGGCAAAGTAAGTTCTTACAAAGTGCATATTATACCCCATTTCAATAAGTAAACACAAAATGCTTTTATCATTTAAAGGGGCAACAAAGTTTAAAGAGATATATAAAAATTGTCTTGGATCTGCAATTATAACATCACGCTGCAAGGTCATTTTTCAACACACTGGTGAAAGTTTTGAAATGTAATAACTCCTAAACAGAATAAAATATTTCAAGTCCAATTTGATTATGTAAGTGGGCAATCTTAAAAGTCTGTTACGTTGCGCTACATCACACCGACAAATCCATCGAGTGCCTCAAAGAACCTGTTAGGGCAATACCATGAGAGCCATGTCCATTACAAAGCACAGAATCCCCTGTGCTAACATCTTACTTCATTCCACTACTCACCCCACTCCCTTCTCTCCCCCCCCCCCCCTTTTTCCCCTCCCACCACATTTCCATCTCTATCACAGCAAGCGATTACCTTTTCCCTTCCGACAAGGGTACACTGAGCAGGATGTGGAAAATGGGCTGTCGTCCTCTGAATCAGTAACGGGAGAATGGACTTCCCGGCCTTCTCAAATGGTTCTAGATTGGGAAAGTATCGACTCCAAACGATGGCACCGCCTTGGGAGTCTAATCCATACAACTGTCAAAACAATGATGATTTATTGATTCATTGTTTGATTGTTTGATTTATCAGAGATTTGATAAAATGATTAATGAGACTTGATGGCTAGTATCTCTAGCCCCAATATGGGTCAAAGCTACAACTAATTGCAACATAATTTATTTTATTTCAATACATCTCTTTCAGGTCCCCAGAGAAAAAGTGAAAAATAGAAATCCAGAAATGGATTTGCATCAATCTCAAACAAGCAACATATATATGGTACATGCTATATAGCTTGTTTAGGAACAACATATTTACAGTTATAGGGATTTTTGGGGATTTTAATTCATATGTGGTATGTTTCAGCTCACCTGGCACTGAATACCAAGATGAGAAAGTATACCTAATGAAAAAATCCCAAATAGACAACAAATCCAAAATGACCACCAAATTCAAAATGGCTGCCAAATGCAGTGTATGTACTCTAGTTTATTATAGAAACAACTTTTTTACAAGATTTTAAATTATCATAGGAGGTTACTGACATGGAAAACCATGTGAAATATGCCAACTTTACTTGGTCTTGCATATTAGGAAGTAGAAATGGCACATCAACAGTGAAGGCAGAATAGTGCCTGAGGGATTAGGCAATATAGAAGAACAAATGGTGCATTCTAAGAGAAGGAAGTAGGAGGTGTAAAAGTACTACTGGTCAGGGATAAAAAAGTAGGCACGAAAGAGTTTTCAGTTGTAAAGGAGAAGAGAATTCAAACACATTAGAATGTGGTAGTTAAAATTTCATGAGATATAATTATTACAGCATCATAATATGTATCAAACACTTCTGCAGATACCATTTACAGAATTTGCAAGAAGAAAATAATATTATTATCAGGGATTCTTAAATTGATTTTCATATCTGTTATAAAATTTGTGTCTATTTTGTATAACTCATTGAATAAAACAAACCAGAACTCAACAAAATTTTGGTGTGGTGTATACATGTCAGTGGTGGGTGGGTGGTGGTTGTTTTAGTCGTTAAAACAAGTTTTCTTATTTTACTACTCTTCATCAGGCTTACCAGCATGTTGATTCCCTTAGATAAGTGGGGGTGCTGCCAGGCATAAATCTTGGGGTGGGGTGGGACTCTTAAATAAGTGGGAGTACTGCCAGGCATGAATTTAGAGGGGAGAGGAGGGAGGGGGTGGGTGGGTAGGACAAAGTCAGCAGTATAAAAGTGAGGCATTTTCACATCACAATGTTAAATGTTAAATATTTACCTTTCCTGCGTGCAAATATTTTTTCGAAATCAATACACATATATAAAATTACCCTTACTCTCCCAGCATCACGGTGACCGTGGCAGTTACGATCCATTTTCCAAAAATGTTTTTGAGTACCTTCCCAAAATCCTATAGAGCTGCAAATAAGTTCATTCAAACCAGATTGAATAGATCTTCCATAATATGGTTATTTTGTTGGGGGATTACATTGAAATTTAAAATCGTTACAAAAAAGTGTATTTTTTTTTTTTTTTTGAAAGACGAATGTCATACGTGAATATTTTTTCTATTTTTTTTTTTCAGGTAAAGTATAAAGATAGTTTGAATTGTTGGTTGCTACACGATTTTTACTTGTACTTGGTCAATGTTTGTGTTTTGTTGGAGAAAATATGCAAAATTTGTGATTTTGGACCTTTTTTGATAAAAAAAATATAAAAAACGGCCCAAATATTGTATTGGAATTTTTAAAACCTCTACGGGTAGAGGAGAAATAGATCTTTCAGACGAACTATTACAATAACAGATGCACTTCCTCTACCTGCCTAAAAGGTCTCTGATGATGACGTCAATTTGCGTCTTTTTTTTTTTTTCTTCGCACATTCAACATCACAAAATGGCGAAATACAAGTTACAACGTCGAACGTGCCTTCCGACTCCTATGTTTTCTTCAGAATAATGATGACTCAGAGGGGTCGGAAGGTACTTCTGATGAAGAAGATGTACCAGAACTCGACCAGATTAAGGAAGAGGAGAATATAGAGCCTGCTGAGATGGATAGTGATCTGTTCCAAATTACGGAGTTGGTGAGTGTTTTCTTCCAAAATAGCGAAAGTACTACATTGTAAATGTGTAGTAATAAAATAAGGCTTATAGAATTCTAATGATAAATTAGCGTGGATTTTTGCTTGTTACGATAAACAAGTAAAGGGACACTAAAATCACATATAAAAAAGTATTTAGGTCCTTTCTATAATAGCCGGATGAAACAAATGAAAGCTGAACCCCAATAATAACATTTCTAAATGGACTGAAATATATGTATTTCCCAATGGCAAAATTGTCAATTTAGGCCTACTGAAATATGTGTATTCCCAATATCACAAAATCCAAGTTCCATTATTTCAGGGCCGAAATCACAATTTTATGGGGAAAGTGGAGTAGGGGTTCCATGTTAGGCAAAATACACATGTTGGGGTGCCCCAGGCCCATTTAGAGGAAAATGCTTGTATATAGGCCTAGTACCGGTACATTATTTTTATGCCCAATTTTTAGGACCATGATCCTTTTCCCCTCCCCCTGGCTATGCCACTGTTGTGGTGATGACTAGATCAATAAAACAAACATTTTGGACCCCTGTATGTATCCCCGGGCTTCCCGGCTGTAAAAGTCTGTCCCCACGGTTACCACAAAATTGTGGGGCAGGTTAGAAACCACAATAACATGTTATGCGATAACATGTTATGCGAATGCTTGAAGAGGACGAGCCGCCCGCTACTAGAAACCACAATAACATCTTATACGATAACATGTTATGCGTATGCTTGAAGAGGACGAGCCGCCCGCTACTCCCCAACCCAAGCGGAAGAGGGACAGACAGTTGAAGATGAGCCCAGGCCCCTCTTCCAGGCCTTCCGCTGCAGTCTCGCCACCATCACCACTCAAAGAAAATCCAACTGCAGCGGAAAAAGCTGCCTTCAAAACCAGGGAGGAAGAGCGGAATGCTCGACTGCAGGAGATACAACGGTCGAAGGTCATCCCTGCAGCCGATAAAGACTATCATCTGTGGGAAGTACTGGTGGAGAGTGACCGGGATCGACACGAGGTCTTCGGTAACTGGTTATGGGAAGACCAAACTAAAGTAAGTTGAATGAATATAGTTGCATTTTTTTAAATTTATTTTCTATTCTATTTGCAGCAACAAGGTATAGCAGAAGACTTTACAAATTTGGACCTTTTCGGCAAACATTTCTTATGAATTCCATGTGGAATGAACAGAAGTGTCCAATAGATAATCAGCATAGTCTATCAACATAAAAGTAGCTGTGAAGCTTGTAATGGCTGAAATTGGGTCAGAAATAAACAAAAAACACTTTCGTGCATAATAAATGAGGTAAATGACCTAATTTGCATATCATTTGCATAATTTCTTATTTCATTTTTTGCAAATGATGATGTAAACATCTTGTTTTTCTGCATTCTATTAGTTTTGGACATCATAGAAGGGGAAAATGCATTTTTTTGGAAAATTTAGTGCCATTAGATAGATTATTCACAGAATCGGGGGATAATTTTTAGGTCAAAAAGAACCCAATTTTTCATATTTGCGTCATTTTTTTTCTTCTGATTCCTAAAAATCCATGAATAGTATCAATTGAAAGGTCTTTTCAAGGACGATTCAGAAATTCTATCCATATTTTTTTGCTATTTAGCCACAAGGCACAAGCGTGTCATAAAGATAGAATGTTTGGAGACCTAATATGCTAATTCAATGACCTAATTTGCATATTTGAGTTCGGAAATATGCACATTTTTAGAAAGTTCAACATGTTAGCTTTCATGAAAGTCGAACTTGTTTTGGTACAAATGGAACAGAAAGTGCTGAAAAAATCCTCTTTCCAAAAATTTCAGAAATAGTTTATTCTATTTTTGGAACCTTGGGAGAGTAAGGGTTAATGAGTTTCCTGATTTTTGCTTCATAGCGATGTCTGAAAAATAATGCTTCTAACAAGAAGCTTCAAGCCTTTTTGTATAAATTAGAAAGTGTGGTGTCATCATGTCCCGGTCAATTAGGCTCCTGATGTTGCGCGAGGGCAAAGTCAATTCCACCACAACATATGGTGATAATTTTTTTAAACTAGAACAAAATGTTCAAAAAATATTACGTTACTGTCTGTCTTTCTCAGCACATTCAACAAAAACAAAGATAAAAGCAAATATTTTTTTTAACAACCAGCGCTAAAGAAAATGCAACAATTAGCAATAAATCACTTATAGCGATGTCTGAAAAATTATGACTCTAACAAAATTGATCAGTCTTTTTGTATAAATTATAATGTGTGTTCCAATAGGTGATGCCATTATGTCTTGGTCAATCACTGACGATTGGTGAAAAATACATTTTGAAAACATTACCAAATTTTGAACATTTACACATTAATGTTCATAAATTGTTAAGTACCTCCTTCATTGCATATTTTAATTACATTGAAACAAACAAGAAGATAAAAGCATTACCAGTTAAAGTATTACAAGAAGCTATACCTAATGCTTGTTTCCCTCAAACTAGCCTTTGTACATTTTATAAACAATAATATTTGAAAATAATTCCATCACTTTAAACTTCATTACCAAATTAACTTTCCAAACATAACAAGATGAAGGGCTAAGAAGGTTTAGTCACCCCATAAAAAGCCCAAAATGACACCACCACCACCACAAAAATAAAAAATAAATATCAAAGATGCCCAGAGTTAGTAAAGAACTTATCAATGTTGACTTTAAAATTGTAACAGAATTGAAGCTAACTACCCACTCAGGCAAACCATTCCTCTAGGTTAAATTAAAAATAGTTATAAACCGTTAAAATCAAAATTTAAAACTTATAAGATTATCTGAGGTTACGTAGGTCCTGCAAGCCTTGAAAAAGTGATAATAATGAAGTTTTTGTACCTTCAAAATGTCGCTATCCCACAATACATTGAAATGTTTGAAATGGAAAAGTAATGAAGTGCCACTTCAACAATTAAGGAGGGATATTGCATTTTTTTTATCTCAGCTAACATATTAAGGAACATCTTTCATGCAAGGATTCCATTCTTATTGACAATGCAAAATAATAGTTACATTAGTTCTTGACCATTCTATACTACAGCCAACCGTAGTGAAACATTTGGAACATTTGTATGGTAACATTTTCTTCTTTTTCTTAGTTGTATTCAATTCCTTAAAAAAATAAGAGCCACCGCCTTTGGGCCATTTACCTAATCAATAATGGTCTTCAAAGTCCCCCCCCCCCTCTTCCTGCAAGACATGATTTTAATGTCCCCACTTTTTAATGGATCATATTTTCTTCTTCGTTAGGGTCTTATTTAATCCCTGACATAGGAGCCACCACCATTTCTTGCCATTCATACTCAAGAAAGGTCCTCAAAGTTCCCCCCCCCCCAAGTTTGCCCCTTGTCCCACTACCCCACCGAAAGACATGATATTTGGAAGACAAGACATGTTTCCATTTTTGAACAGACCCAAATTTCTTTCTTCTTCAGAGTTTTATTCAAGTGCCATTGAGGTTTCTTTCCATGTATACTCAGAAAAAGCTCCAACGTTTTTATTTAGATTATTTAATAAATAAGGGCCGTAATTCTCAGCAATTAAGTGGGGGTGAGGGATTTTTCATTACAGGTGGTTGTAGTATAGAATGGTCAAAACTAATATAACTATTATTTTGCATTGTCAATAAGAACAGAATCCTTGCATGAAATCCTTTGTTTGTTTGCTTGATGAAGGCTTAATGGCACCACGACAGCAATGGTCAAATTGTGCCTGAGAGGTTAGATCATTCAATAGATAGGAAGGAAAGAAACCAAGAGGAGATTGAAAGAAACACGAGAACTTAAAGCCAGGAAGCTGGGATCGAGAGAGGAGGTGCATGGGTGTAGAAGAAAAAGTAGAGAGAGGGAGGTGGGAGAGGAGGACTAAATATGGTTGTAGAGGGAAGCATGATGAAGGAAGGAGATCATTTTATCCGGAGGGCAAAGAAATTGATGCTGTGATGGCAACCAACAGCTTCATCCTCACCTTTCCTGCTTTCGTTGCGACGATAATCATTTTATGAAGATTGAAATCATCACGGGTGAGGTAGTCCCCATCATCTTCTTGTACGTAAAGCTGTGCGTACGCCAGCTGCTCCACACTGTGGTGGGAGTGATCATGCTGAAGCATTTCAATTTTCTTCTTCAGGTGTTCCAGATTGGACTATCAAGAGTAACAACAAGGATTTTTATTGGTTAGATGAAATGACAAAACCTTATAACCTAATCATAATTTTTTACTGACCTAAAGTTTTGATTTTTCCCATTACCCCAATCAAAGAATGGATATACTTTTGCATTATTTTTATGGCAGAGATTTAGGAAACCATAACATTGATCGATCATCACTTGTAAACTAAACTCTTTTGCAAAATTAATTCTTCTTCCTAAAATTTACATCACGTTGAAGATGTCAGACAACTAGCTTGATTTGAAAAGGGGCAGGGTGCTAAGATTTGTTGAGGGGCACATTAATGCGCTGTGACTTGGGGTCCAAGCCCTTAAGGCTTTGAGCCCCTGTGAAGCTCTGGGATTTTAGCTATAATCATACCTCAGAATGAAACTAGTCTGAATGATTAGGGGCTATTCATGAGCCAAACAGGACAATTGCTTACAATGCTATCATTATGTGATCTGTATCCATGTAAGGTATTTCACTTATGAGGATAAGATTAATAAGTTTTAAAAAAGTTGACCTATAAAATAAAGCATGTGTCATTAAAATTGTTTTTTTCTGATGAGGGGCAGGGCAGACCAAACAGGGGCGGTAGGTGGACCAAAAGAGGGGCAGGACGAGCCGCCTCTCTGAAACAGCAAAGCTAGGGTACTGGATGTCCATAGCACCTACTTGTTTTCTGGGAAGTGTGTCAAGACTAGTGGTTTTAAGTGAGGCACAAGGTAGATGAATATACATCAATGCTGTTTGAATACCAGTTGCCTATACATCTTTTGAAATATGATACAAATATATAGAAGCTTAGTGCAGTATGCAATTTGTGTATAAGTGTGTAAGAAAGAGTGTGCAACTTAGTACTATCACCTTCTTACACACTTTCAGGTATTAAAATATGGTTACCTTCAACTGAGCCACCTGGGTGCTAATCCTCCTGGCAAACACTGAGAAAATGTTATCTGCAAAAAAAAAAGAAAAAAAATGAAAAATGAAATTACTGGCAAATAATGTAAATGCAAATTCCTCATTAAATTAACATTTTTCAAGAATGATACCAAACTGATATATTATAAGCCTGCCCCGGAAGGCAGGCCTGCTGTAATCATACAACTTGACACAAAGTATAAATCATAGCCTTCCCATGTTCATACAACTCCAGCAACCACACATGGACATTCTTTAAGGAAAGAGATCCAGTTCATGTAGTAGAGTTAGTTTGGTACGGTTTAACGGCACCATGACAGTGATGGTGCCACAGAGATTAAATTATATCAGAGGTGAATAGAGGTTGAGTAGACAGTGCAAAGCGCAGGAAAAGTTTAGATATAATAATAGTAGTTGAAGTGAGAGAAATTTTTTTGGGGGGTGAGTCTTTGCGGAAGAGATCAGAAATGGAGTTGAGGAAGCTCTGGGGAGGGTGAGCAATGGGCAATATATGCACTTGTGTTTGGCAGTGAGAGGCTCTTGGCAGTTATTGCAAGGGATGAGGAGAGACATTAAGGAGGTGGGAGTTCTAGAAGTGGGTGTGGCTTATTCTGAGGCGGGTAATGTAGTTTGTTTGTTTGATGAGGGCTTAACGGCACTATGACAACGAAGATCAAATTGTGCCTGAGAGGTCAGATCATTCTAGAGGTAAAAAGGAAAGGAAACAGGGGGAGAATGAGAGAAATGGTCAGAAAGCTGTGATCGAGAGGGGAGGTGCATGGGTGAAACAAAAACAAAGTAGAGAGGTGGTGGAAGAGGAGAATTAAATATGGTTGTAGAGGGAAGCATGATGAAGGAAAGAGATAATTTCATCCAGAGGATTTTTCTGGAAGAACTCAGCAATTGAGTTGTGGGGAGCGAGGGAAGCTCTGGGAAGGTTTTACAGGGGGCAAGCAAGGAGAACGTGATGGATTATGAGGGTGCAGTGGCAATTCTTGCAGAGGGGTTGGGGGGAGATGTAGACTTTTCTTTATGGGAGAGGTAGTATAGGTAGTATGGCTATGGTGTCTTGGGGAACATGATTGTATATTTATAACATAGATGGTAGGATATACTTTGAAAATTTTTTCAAATCTTCAGAATTTTTAAAAGCTCTGTTTTTGGATTGTTATTCAAAAACATATTACATCAGGCTACTGCATACAGCATGACTGAAATCTGTCTCAGTTTGGTCAACTCAATTGCAAAACAAACCTATGAACAAAATCTATGCAGTTAGGCATACATACCGCCTTTCTTGGTCCCGAACTCATCTTCAAACTGAGCGTCTGTGTCAGACACAGGCAAATCCATCATGTCAACGGAAACGGCAGAGGACAAGGCTTCCTCCCTGGTCCAGCTTATCATATCTGAAAATGAATGATTTCAATAACAGAAATTCATTAAAGATGAATCAGCCATACTGTGAAAGCATATTATTAATGAGTTTTTAGAATATTTGAAATCCCTTTTTTGCATGGGATTGTATTGATAATGTTTGAAGTGTATTTTCAAATCAACCTTGCTCATTTCTAATGAATATCTAACTCATTTAACAACAATACTAGATTTAAAAATAAGACCTGTTTTTCATAAATTCCCATGCATTGCATTTATAAAAGTGCTAAACTCAAAAATAACTTTGCTCTGAAGTAAGAAATTTCTGGATACTTGTAAACATATGTAACCTTCCTACAGATTCTTCAAGGTGAAAAGTGAAATAATACTTCTGATGTAGTGAAACACTATTTGACAATTAAAAAATGATAATATTCAGAGTATAAAAAATATTGAAAACTAATGAGGAAAGATTGATCTAACACAAAAACATGTTGCTGCTGTTAAATCAATACTTAGTTTTTAGCATATTAAAACCAGACAACACTGTAAATATATAGCAACATGTGATGTGATATTTTGTTCACTCCTCTCCTACTGTGGGCAAACTGGCAAACTTAAAAGCCAGATATCATGTTAACATGGGGATAAGAACACAATACAATGAAAAGTTTCTGATTGATCGATATATATATATATATATATATATATATATATATATATATATATATATATATATATATATATATATATATATATATATATATATATATATATATATATATATATATATATATATATATATATATATATATATATATAGATATAGACATAGATATATATATATATATATATATATGTACATATATATATATATATATATATATATATATATATATATATATATATATATATATATATATATATATATATATATATATATATATATATATATATATATATATACATATATATATATATATACATATATATATTCATATATATATATACATATATATTCATATATATATATACATATATATATACATATATATATATATATATATATATATACATACATATATATGTATATATATACATACATATATATATATATATATATATATATATAAAAATATATATATATAAATATATATATATATATATATATATATATATATATCTATCTTGATCTTTTTTTTTTTTTTTTTTTCTTCCCACGAATTCCCAATTCCCAATAACTAACTGATGGAACCATAGATTTCTTGTAGCTCTGCCTACCGTTAACAATTTTCTTGGAATGAAATTCCTCTTTAACATTCTATACATTTTGAATCAGATTTGATTGTCAAGATATTTTAAAGAGAAATTATAAAATATTCAAATTTAGCAATGCCTCTAGCCTCAAGGTAATATCATGTCTTAAGACTAAAAACAAAAGGGGAACCTAGCATAACAAATGGTTTTCAAACAGTTTTCCTCAATTTCACAAAGTATTATTTTGTTTTGATTTCATTTTTTCCTATTCAAAAATCAAATGTTTAAAGGGCGGGTTAAACCCTTTTAAAAAGGAAGGCCTAAATATGGTGACAATGGATTATATCTAAAAAGTGGGGCCTAAAATGAAGAAGGGCTAAAAATGAAAAACTTTTCTTAAAGAAAAAATAGAGAAGGGTGTTTTTTTCCATGACCCTTCTTTTGTCTCCTGTTACATACTGTATGATAGCACATAACTAATTCGGTATTACTCTACCAGACCAAAATGAGAACCCGAAGTTAATAAACATGTTTTCAAGTGGTCCCATTTCAGCAGGGCCAATTGAACCCTCACCAGAACTGTGAGGGGGAGTCATAGCAGGGCCAATTGAACCCTCTTCAGAACTGTGAGGGGGAGTCATAGCAGGGCCAATTGAACCCTCTCCAGAACTGTGAGGGGGAGTCATAGCAGGGCCAATTGAACCCTCTCCAGAACTGTGAGGGGGAGTCATAGCAGGGCCAATTGAACCCTCTCCAGAACTGTGAGGGGGAGTCATAGAAGGGCCAATTAAACCCTCTCCAGAACTGTGAGGGGGAGTCATAGCAGGGCCAATTGAAGCCTCACTAGAACCGAAGATGAGAAATTTTAGGAATGTAGAAGAGAGATAGGTCTTGACTACGCGAGTCTATACTTGACAAGATTTGCTTCAGAAACCTTTCACTGGAAACCATTTTACCATGGACCACTACCACAATTTGAGTCATTTTTTGAGGGTGTACAACACGATTTTACTTCGACCTGAGATACAGGACCAAAACTCTGGTGAACCCACATTTAAATTATCATCATTCGAAAAACATTACATGGCACTTTTTAGAAACATCGCGAAAGTTCCTGAAACTTGCCCTTCTTAGTACAAAAAGTCCCCGAACTTAGAGGCTTTTATCGTAGGTTTGAGTGAGCAAGCAATCAGTTCCGTGCTACCTGTGCACACACCCTTCATTTAATAACAGATATCTATGCTACTCACTTGACTGTTGTACAAAATGTAGACCATGGTCTGAGGTCTGCAGCAAAACCTTTGGAGGGAGCTTCTCTCTCAAAGCAACAGCAAACTGCACGCAAAATAAATTGTGAAGGGTAGAGGGAAAATTAAATTGATAAAATCACTTCATATTGACACGATAAAATTATTGTAAAAAGCTCATCATGCTTGATTTTGATTTCTGTTCATGATCTTTTGTTTTTTGGGAAAAGGTAATTGCCTGATCCTGAAAGCTGGTTTTTATGTGGTTTTTTTGAAACATGCTTGGCCATGAAAAAATCATTTCATTTTTAGGAAATTGAATTTGACTTATTTGTTTGTTTGTTTTTTTCTTTTTGGAGAATTGTTTGGCTGTAAAAAATATTATTTGGATTAATTTTGGCTTTTTCTCAAAGGCTTTGATGGAAATAATCTTCTGATGCGGTTCGGATCACGTGATATTTTGTACGTGTTCCCCTGAAATAATAATAACAAATTTTTTTTTGCTTTTCAGTATTTTTTCCTTCCCATTTTAATGGCAGTGTTGAATCATTGTAACATGCTGATTTGGTTGATTCTACTGTTTGTGCATGATTCTTTAGTTTTTCGAAAAGTACACAGATGCCTAGCATTTTATTCAAATCCTCAATGAACAGAGGGATGCACCAAAACAACGTGGAGGCAGACAGTACAAAAAGAAAGTTAAGACAATCGTTGGAAGACCTGGAATGAGCCATGAAATGCATCAAAGGACCACAGCCAATGGAGACACTCGGTTGAGGCCTTATGTGTCACCAGGCAGAAACCACCGTTCCTTTATCTTTATAAAAATAATTTCTTTCAATAATTTCTCACATTCTTGTTGTGGAGTTGATAATTTCCTGGCTTTATATGGGTATAGTGCTGTCACAAAATGGCTCTATTACATATCGATTATTGTGGAGAAGAATATCGCGAATATATCTAGTATCGCAATATTTTCAAGAAAACTGACTCAAGACACAAATTGTTAATATAACTAACGTTATATGATCATGGAATTACAATTTACTCCATATGATGAAAGCAAGAAAAAATTATTTGCAGATCTAGCAGAAGAAATAATCACATGACTATTACATTTATCACATCACGCATGTGTTTGGTAATTCAGCCAACGTGACCATGAATTATCGAATGAGAGCCTGAGTGGCACATTCTAGACCAATTTTTCGTTCTTTTTGCCAACTTACATCGGCGCGTGCCAGTGTGTGAAGATGGAGCACATTTTTAATTAGTTGTTTTTATGTTTCACGATTATTTTCTTAGTTGATTATTAGTTTTTTGTATCGCGATATGTCGCGAGAGGCCTAATTCATGTCGTGGGAAAAGAGATATTGTGATAATTGACATGTCATGACAGCACTATATGGGTTTGATGTAATAAGCGTCCAAAATTGCACCACTTTTTAGGCCTGCAGTTTCTTCTTAATAAGCACCCATGCTCAATAAGCATACAGTGTGCTATTCACACTGCATTGTGTATACTGGTTATATATTACTAACTCCACAATAACCACCACAAGAACATTGTGAGCATCTGACACAAAATAAGCAAATAATGTAATAAAACTTATTTTTAATCTTCAAATCATTGAAACAAATTATATTATCAGTCAAATAACGTCAAATACAGTATTTCAATTTCAAAACTTCAATATTTTAACAATGCTGATTTATCTTATGATAAATTATGATAATAATACCCTCTTGGTCCTATGCATTTTTTCCATTTAACAAAGAAAAGGAAAAACAAAAGTAATAAAATAACTCTGGACCACCAGTGATTTTATTAAACTCCTCGCGAGTTAAGAAAAAAAAAATTGAAGTGAGAAATCTTACCAGAGCAGGAATGCCACTGTGTGGTGAGAGTCTGATGGTCAGATGTTGATCAGTGATTTCTTCATCAATGGTGTACGATTGCAAATACGCCACCTGCGGAAGAATCGAGAGATAAAAGACTTTTCTGAGAAGTAGTAAGTCGCAAAGCTTCCATGTCCAAATCGAGTGGAGTCGAAAATTTGTGCAGTCTTGGACGTATAAATTATTTATAAGCAAATCAGAGTCAAAGTAAAATATATCAAAGTCAAGCGTAGAATGTGTGTGAATTTTCATCAAGTTGCAAACAAGTAAAGAAAATACTGTAGAGAAGTATCAAATTATTGCCAGTCAAAGGAAATAAATCATCATCACAACAATGATTTAAATATTAATTACATTGAAATTAATGGCATTGTCCCACTGTTATAAGGTTGTCATGAACTGTAAACAGATATACATAACTAAAGTCCATTAACTCTTACTCTACCAGGGCTTTAAAAAAAAAAGAGCCCAATTTTTGTAACTTTATTTTCATATGCATTTTTGACAACTTTCCTTTCACTTTCTTTCTTACAAGTTCAGTTGGAATAGGGGCTAAGATATTTACCTTTTGAGCAATGAAAGCCAATTTAGGAAAAATTAGACAAAAATATGCAAATTTCGGCTTAATTTGGTCAGCAAATGGTCAATCTTTGCAGAAATATAACTTCTTGTCAATATTGAAAACAAACATTTGTGTTACATATTTAGATTCTTTATAGAATTTCCTTTCCAATGATGCTAAGCTAGAATTTATAGAAAGAAAGGAAAAATGAAAAAACATCCAAAATGATTATAGTCAAAAGATACCTGAAAGCTGCAGCAAAAAAATTATTATGCAGTGGTCAGGGTGAGACTCGAACCTGGAACGCTTGCGTGCTAGCCGCGTACATTTCATCCGCACCACGTAGTCGTTCAAATTGGAGAGGTGAAATATAATATTTATAAGAAAGGTTCTTAATAGAGGGGGTATGCCTTTATTTGTATATTAAATGAAAGGAAATTTCAAGCACTTTCAAACGGCGGTTCAACGAAGCATGTGCGATGTACGGTTTGGGTACATGATTTTTTTATTTAAAAAAAAACGGGTCAAAAATGGCAGAAATTTTTCCAGAACAAAAGATTGCAGGTGGGGATTATACAAATTAGACCAGAAACCAATACTATCATCATGTCTTAGGACTTGCGTGTTTGATTTTGAAGCAAAAATGTGATCTTGAAGTTATTGTAAGATTTGAAAGAGAAAAAAAAAACATTGTTTGTAATTTTTTTAACAATTTTTAAGTTTTACCCTTTTTCAATGTACTTTTTCTCAAAATTCTGTAATATGATCCATATAAAAAAGTTACATTTTGTGAAAGAAATATCCGAGTACTTTGAAATAATACCAAGATTACTCCAATACAACTGTGGTAAAGTCCTGATTTTATTTTTTTAAAAGGTGGTTTGAAAACGGTGATACTATCGCCGCGTGGTGGAGTAAGGGTAAATGGATATAAAAGCTTCCAAACATATCTTCAATTACTAACAAGATGTCAGAAAATTGTCAGCTGTTTGTGCAATTTTTTGTGAATCGATTTACACAAGCAGCCCCCCTCCCCTTCCAATCCCACCATTTTGTTGAAGTTGATCTATTTCCAGCAGTAATTGGAGAGTGATCTTATAACATGACAATGCCCTCTCTTACCTGGTCTTCAAACCTGACTGTGATGATTGCTTCCTGGTCGTTCCACTGAGCAGTAGAGAGTGCATCAACCTATGAAATACAACAAATGATAACTTTCCTGATTACTGAATATATTAACCAGAACCAAAAGCTTTTGTGGTTCCAAAGCTTTTTTCATATAATCATTGATTTGCAAATTTTCTATTAACTGTCATGTCAGTGCATATCATGAAATATTTTTTCCATGATATTTATTCATAAGTCATACCCACCATGCAGATTAATAAAATAGAACCCGTTGACAACATTAGCATGTGCACAATAATTAACAACATTAATTATCATAGCAAGTATGATGCAAAAACCGTTTATCATTTATCCTATTTCAAGAATTTGTCAGTAAGCCCCGCCTACTCATTAATATTCATGACACAACATTAAAACTACCACACTACCACAACATTAAAACATATGTACTGACCATGACCCATCTGTGTATGACATATGGCATAAATCCAATATACCCTTCATGAGATACAATATAAGGTGTTTACAACGGTCAGCGTTTTCAAATTAAGCCATGCCTACCATGCATATCAATGACATATGTTGATAACATAACATGTACACAATAACCAACAATATCATCATGCCCAATATGACACAAAATGGACATACACTTACTCATTTATCACTTTTTCAAAATGTTCATTTTAGCCCCGCCTATTTATTAAAATGCATGATATCACTACAAAAACATTAGGGCATATCTGCAGACCATGAGCTATCTGAGTACCAAACATGACGTGAATCCAGTTCAGTTTTTGAGATATCGTGTTACAAGCTTTTTGTTTACAAAATCATATTAAGCCCCGCCCACTCCACATATTTATGAAAGTCAACAATTTGTATACAATGAACACATACAGACTAGCGAACATCAAAATCATACCAGATATGAAACAAAACAGATATTCAATTGTTAAAATATGAACATTTCAAGATTTTACATTATGCCCCGCCTACTCATTAATATATTAATATACATGACATCACCATCAAAAACTGTAGGGTATATCTATGGACCATAGGCTATCTGTGTACCACATTTGACCTGAATCCACTGTATCGTTGTTGAGATATCATGTTTATGAGCTGGCCATCACAGACACACACACACACATCATCATGACCACATAGGTTGCTGATGCTCTCACATCGGAACCAATAAAGCATCTGGAAGTGTGTTAAGAGTTAGCAAATATCATCTATATAAATAAACTATTATTTTCTTATTTCTATTCTGTTGAAACTTTTCAAATTTCTTATCAACCCTTAAATGTTCTACTGCCCCGTTAGGGGCTGCTGCTTTTCCTTTAGCTTCATGCATAATAGTAAACAGCTATTTTTAATTTGTGTAACAGTTGATCGGTTAGAATTTGGTCGAGTCATTCTTAGATACCCCACGTGTACATACATGTAAAGGGAAACAATATTCAATATAGAAAAGTGCAAGAATCATTTCAGTCACATCGTTTCTTTAAATTTCAAATAAATTTCTGCTCTTTAAATTGTTATTACACGAGAGTTAAAAATTTAAAAAACAAACACTCACTTTTGCATTTGTACTTATTACTTTTATTAACCCATTTTTCAGAAATGCTTTCTCATGAACATCTATCTTCTCTTAATTTTCTGGACCAATATTATTTCAATGTCCCCTTATTACCTACACTTTTCATACTTCTGGTTAAGTTTCAAAGTTATCTCTATTCTATAATACTAACAGCAGCTCTTTGCGAACACTTACAGGAAATAACGACCGCACTAGCCTCAAATCATTCCCCTGCACTTTGAGCCAAGCGTAGGAGCTCCTTTTGACCTGAAGGACGAAGTTGTCCAAGTCACCTGATTTTGACGTAAATGGAAAAAGTGGCTGGACCTTCAAGTCTACATCTTCTTTCTCCTCTGATATCTTTAATTTCTGAAAATAGAAGAGCAAAAATACATGCAAACATTAGTATGAACTTTCTAATGAACCTTAAACCAGAGGAGACCAGATAAAACTGGATATGACCTTATGTAGAAAAGACATAAGAAAATGTTATTTTACCATTAGAACTACTAAGATGTGAGGCAAATTATGTAGCTTTGACTGAAGATGTCAAATCATTTGAGGCTAATCTGAATAGGCACTGGACTAATAGAGTACAATCATTTAGTTCTTGGTGCCTGCCGAACACCACAACTATAAGCAACAACAGATGTGGATAAAGTGGCTCAATTGAGCTATTGTCCATAAGAAGAGTCATTTGAGGCTAATCTGGATAGGCACTGGACTAATGGAGTACAATCATTTAGCAGTTTTTGGTGCCTGCCAAACACCACAACTATAAGCAACAACAGATGTGGATAAAGTGGCTCAATTGAGCTATTGTCCATAAGAAGGGTCATTTGAGGCTAATCTGGATAGGCACTCGACTAATGGAGTACAATCACTTAGCAGTTCTTAGTGCCTGCCAAACACCACAACTATAAGCAACAACAGATGTGGATAAAGTGGCTCAAGTGAGCTATTGTCCATAAGAAGAGTCATTTGAGGCTAATCTGGATAGGCACTGGACTAATGGAGTACAATCATTCAGCAGTTCTTGGTGCCTGCCAAACACCACAACTATAAGCAACAACAGATGTGGATAAAGTGGCTCAATTGAGCTATTGTCCATAAGAAGAGTCATTTGAGGCTAATCTGGATAGGCACTGGACTAATGGAGTACAATCACTTAGCACTTCTTGGTGCCTGCCGAACATCACAACTATAAGCAACAACAGATGTGGATAAAGTGGCTCAATTGAGCTATTAGCCATAAGAAGAGTCATTTGAGGCTAATCTGGATAGGCACTGGACTAATGGAGTACAATCATTTAGCAGTTCTTGGTGCCTGCCGAACACCAGAACTATAAGCAACAACAGATGTGGATAAAGTGACTCAATTGAGCTATTATCCATAAGAAGAGTCATTTGAGGCTAATCTGGATAGGCACTAGACTAATGGAGCACAATCACTTAGCAGTTCTTGGTGCCTGCCGAACACCACAACTATAAGCAACAACAGATGTGGATAAAGTGACTCAATTGAGCTATTGTCCATAAGAAGAGTCATTTGAGGCTAATCTGGATAGGCACTAGACTAATGGAGCACAATCACTTAGCAGTTCTTGGTGCCTGCCGAACACCAGAACTATAAGCAACAACAGATGTGGATAAAGTGACTCAATTGAGCTATTATCCATAAGAAGAGTCATTTGAGGCTAATCTGGATAGGCACTAGACTAATGGAGCACAATCACTTAGCAGTTCTTGGTGCCTGCCGAACACCACAACTATAAGCAACAACAGATGTGGATAAAGTGACTCAATTGAGCTATTGTCCATAAGAAGAGTCATTTGAGGCTAATCTGGATAGGCACTAGACTAATGGAGCACAATCACTTAGCAGTTCTTGGTGCCTGCCGAACACCACAACTATAAGCAACAACAGATGTGGATAAAGTACCTCAATTGAGCTATTGTCCATAAGAAGGGTCATTTGAGGCTAATCTGGATAGGCACTGGACTAATGGAGTACAATCATTTAGCAGTTCTTAGTGCCTGCCGAACACCACAACTATAAGCAACAACAGATGTGGATAAAGTGCCTCAATTGAACTATTGTCCATAAGAAGAGTCATTTGAGGCTAATCTGGATAGGCACTAAACTAATGGAGTACAATCATTCAGCAGTTCTTAGTGCCTGCCGAACACCAGAACTATAAGCAACAACAGATGTGGATAAAGTGGCTCAAGTGAGCTATTGTCCATAAGAAGAGTCATTTGAGGCTAATCTGGATAGGCACTGGACTAATGGAGTACAATCATTTAGCAGTTCTTAGTGCCTGCCGAACACCACAACTATAAGCAACAACAGATGTGGATAAAGTACCTCAATTGAGCTATTGTCCATAAGAAGGGTCATTTGAGGCTAATCTGGATAGGCACTAAACTAATGGAGTACAATCATTTAGCAGTTCTTAGTGCCTGCCAAACACCAGAACTATAAGCAACAACAGATGTGGATAAAGTACCTCAATTGAGCTATTGTCCATCAGAAGAGTCATTTGAGGCTAATCTGGATAGGCACTGAACTGATGGAGTACAATCATTTAGCAGTTCTTAGTGCCTGCCAAACACCACAACTATAAGCAACACAGATGTGGATAAAGTGGCTCAAGTGAGCTATTGTCCATAAGAAGAGTCATTTGAGGCTAATCTGGATAGGCACTGGACTAATGGAGTACAATCATTCAGCAGTTCTTGGTGCCTGCCAAACACCACAACTATAAGCAACAACAGATGTGGATAAAGTGGCTCAATTGAGCTATTGTCCATAAGAAGAGTCATTTGAGGCTAATCTGGATAGGCACTGAACTGATGGAGTACAATCACTTAGCAGTTCTTGGTGCCTGCCGAACACCAGAACTATAAGCAACAACAGATGTGGATAAAGTGCCTCAATCAAACTATTGTCCATAAGAAGAGTCATTTGAGGCTAATCTGGATAGGCACTGAACTGATGGAGTACAATCATTTAGCAGTTCTTAGTGCCTGCCAAACACCACAACTATAAGCAACACAGATGTGGATAAAGTGGCTCAAGTGAGCTATTGTCCATAAGAAGAGTCATTTGAGGCTAATCTGGATAGGCACTGGACTAATGGAGTACAATCATTCAGCAGTTCTTAGTGCCTGCCGAACACCAGAACTATAAGCAACAACAGATGTGGATAAAGTACCTCAATTGAGCTATTGTCCATAAGAAGAGTCATTTGAGGCTAATCTGGATAGGCACTGGACTAATGGAGTACAATCATTTAGCAGTTCTTAGTGCCTGCCGAACACCACAACTATAAGCAACAACAGATGTGGATAAAGTGGCTCAATTGAGCTATTGTCCATAAGAAGGGTCATTTGAGGCTAATCTGGATAGGCACTGGACTAATGGAGTACAATCATTTAGCAGTTCTTAGTGCCTGCCAAACACCAGAACTATAAGCAACAACAGATGTGGATAAAGTACCTCAATTGAGCTATTGTCCATAAAAAGAGTCATTTGAGGCTAATCTAGATAGGCACTGAACTAATGGAGTATAATCATTCAGCAGTTCTTGGTGCCTGCCGAACACCACAACTATAAGCAACAACAGATGTGGATAAAGTGGCTCAATTGAGCTATTGTCCATAAGAAGAGTCATTTGAGGCTAATCTGGATAGGCACTGAACTGATGGAGTACAATCACTTAGCAGTTCTTGGTGCCTGCCGAACACCAGAACTATAAGCAACAACAGATGTGGATAAAGTGCCTCAATCAAACTATTGTCCATAAGAAGAGTCATTTGAGGCTAATCTGGATAGGCACTGAACTGATGGAGTACAATCATTTAGCAGTTCTTAGTGCCTGCCAAACACCACAACTATAAGCAACACAGATGTGGATAAAGTGGCTCAAGTGAGCTATTGTCCATAAGAAGAGTCATTTGAGGCTAATCTGGATAGGCACTGGACTAATGGAGTACAATCATTCAGCAGTTCTTAGTGCCTGCGAACACCAGAACTATAAGCAACAACAGATGTGGATAAAGTACCTCAATTGAGCTATTGTCCATAAGAAGAGTCATTTGAGGCTAATCTGGATAGGCACTGGACTAATGGAGTACAATCATTTAGCAGTTCTTAGTGCCTGCCGAACACCACAACTATAAGCAACAACAGATGTGGATAAAGTGGCTCAATTGAGCTATTGTCCATAAGAAGGGTCATTTGAGGCTAATCTGGATAGGCACTGGACTAATGGAGTACAATCATTTAGCAGTTCTTAGTGCCTGCCAAACACCAGAACTATAAGCAACAACAGATGTGGATAAAGTACCTCAATTGAGCTATTGTCCATAAAAAGAGTCATTTGAGGCTAATCTAGATAGGCACTGAACTAATGGAGTATAATCATTCAGCAGTTCTTGGTGCCTGCCGAACACCACAACTATAAGCAACAACAGATGTGGATAAAGTGGCTCAATTGAGCTATTGTCCATAAGAAGAGCCCTAGGTATCCTGAGGTATGATCGATAAAAGAAATGAGCACTTTCTATTTCCCCCCCGCCCCCTCCCCCTTCCCCCTCCCGTTTTCTTATGACAAAAACATGATAGAGTTGAATTATACAGGGTGCATGCAAGACATTATAATGAATGCTACACTACATGCTGTATTGAGAGAACTCCGCTCCCTGGAGCAACCTGGTTTTTGGTTGGTAGACTCAAGGTTTCCAGTAATATTTCATGCATGAGTATAATAATTAACAAATATCTTAAACTACTTTATCTTAAATTCCTAGGGTAGTAATAAAACATCATCTGTTGGGTGGTGACTTGTCCCGAATGTTTTATTTGGAAGTATATATCTAAAGAACAACCGATAGTTACTTTAGGTCGAAGAACATGAATAATTAGACTGTATCTAATGGATGTCTCATGCTACAATTATAACTTACAATTTCATTGTAATTTAAAAAGAAAAACTTAATCCACAAAAAGACAACATTGAATGTATGAATGTACCTGAAATGATTTAAGAGGATACATTTCCCATCACAAATTAATCATAACACATCATCTAAAATACCACTACTCTTCACATAATAACACATCATCTAAAATGCCATTACTAAAGAAATATCAGCAAAAACTCTTTGGCACTTTCTAAACTGTTTGACAAAAGTTAAGTTCATGGAATTTCACAAAATATATAGACCGTGTGTCCCACATCAGGATTGGTGTGAAAATCGGTATTCAATGTTCAATGTTTCATGAATGATACATTACTTTTATCAATTTTCTTTTAAATAATTTGACGTAGATTTATTCTTACAGTAAGTGTTGTTGTTGTTACACCCTTCCTCGAATCCAGTTTCTGGTCCAAGTATGCCATTCTGAGGACGTTGTTGACTTTATCTGCACAAACAATTCTCTCTGAAGCAACAAATGTGCAGGTGAGGGTATCTGCATCGGCCCACGGAGCAGGAATGGTTAGCTAGGAAAAAGAAACAACAAATTTTTGGTCACATTAGAGAGAATCCGATGCATGTCCTACTGAATTACACCAAGAAGATAAGAGAAATTGCTGTTTGTATCAGAAAAGGTAGATCATACTTCAAAGAACTTAAAGAATTAGTTCTGTAGTCAAGCAAGTTTATTTAAAAGAAAGAGGACTTTGAAAGAATCAAAATGGTGGACAAACTACTTCAATATCTTATTCCGTTAAGAAGATATTCAAGTGTAAACCTCTGTCTTTTCTGTGTAGAAATGACTGGTGTAGAAAGTCTAGTAGGGAAGGTTGGCGCCCTCATCCTCACATTCTTATCAATTGTTAATGAATTTAAAAGATAATTTATGTAACTTTTTTACTATTTGAATATGTTTTCCTTGAACTTTCTTCAGGTGATAAACTATAATTACCCTTACAAGATTCTGTTTTACTACTTACTTTGCTGACATATCCAATGGTTTTTAAGCCACAAACGACAAGACAAAATATGATAGAATACAGTACATAGACTTTCAGGAATCTGAAGCTGTAATGTCACAACTAGTCTTGATTTCAGTCATTTCTACACAAATACAAACTGTAAACTTAATTATCTCCTTTAAACCGAATAAGATTTTTAAATACTTTCTGCACCACTTTGCTTCTTTTGAAGTTCTGTTTCATATAAGATAATCTTGATTCGACTCCTGAACTAATCTTATGCTGAATGACTTTTTAATTTCTTTATTGGTCCTGACTATCAAAATCAAAATCTGATCAGATTGTGTAATTGTTCCATTTTAATCCATTTATAGATTTTAATCCATTTATAGGTGGTAAGAATACTAAACTTTGATTAGTTGAAAGGCTTCAGTTGACAAGAAACATTTCCTTGTAATCCATACACAGAGCATGGAGTGATGATTGATGACTTGTCACAAAATGTTGAGTCACAAATTTTTAATTTGTCACATAAATGTCTCAAATGTCGCATAATTTTTGGCACCAATTGCACAGAATGTCACATCAGTTTTGCCTTTGTCACATTTGATTGGCATAGATTCACACATCATGACCAGTTGACCAGTGATACGCATAGAAAGGATCATTTGGTTGTCTGTTTCATGAAAAATGGAATCCACCACTAAAATGCAAAATCAAATTACCAACGAGTATGAGTGAAGGGGTAAAACATGTCACAAAATGTCAGATAAATTTTAATACATCTGTTCATCTTCATTTTGTCACATTTTGTCACAAAATTGTCAAAATGTCATAGAATGTCACAGATTTTTAGACAATGAAATTTTGTCACCATGTCACGGATGCTCCATCCTCTGCATACAAGACTTTTTAAGACATCCTGATAACAGACACACAAAGATACTGTACACCCTTTTACAGTACCGATGCGAGCAGTTTGACACCGGTGAGTTTTTTCGGCTTTTACTGGCGCTTTACCAGCATTTCACCAGTGGCTTTACCGGCGCTTTACAGGCGAGTTTGAAAATGACAAAATCGGGAGATATTTTGTTCAGTTTCACAAGCCATCGCCACTGCGAAACAACTTAAATTAGTGACGTTATAACATAGTGTCATTATAACATCAAAATATTGCTGTGCCCATTCAGTTAAGTAATCAATGAAGGTCTGAATTGAATAAAAACGTTCGACAATATCAGAAACCCAATGGGAGTTTGAAACATCATATCAAAGTATTATTAGGGCCTACATCAATAGTAGGGAACATCACATGAGAATATTTACATCAGAATATCATTAGAACATCACATCAAAATAATTAAATTCATTCATGAATTTAATAATGCCAAGTCGTAACTGATTATGATTTCAAATTATAAAACGAGCTCAATCAAACCAAAATTATAACGATCCCCTATGGAAATAAAGTTTCTACTCTCCTTCCAGTGTAGTGTTTTCCTTTTCAATGTGCAGATTATGTTTAATCGCTAGTGCAATGTTGCTTGTACTTTTTCCCTTTTCTGTTATTTCTAATTCCAACATTTTGTAGCCTACATTTATTTGTGTATGTAAATTCAATCTTGATGAAATAGATACATGTATAACAAACATTTTTAAGCAAACATTTTTGCCATATAATTTATCCATGGAATATTTTTAAAGCATGTCAAGTTAAAAAAGGTTAGCAAAACTGTTTTCCAACCTCAAAAAACCCAATTCCTTAGACGAGACAGAAAAAGCTACGCAATGTTGATTGCAGCGAACAGCAACTTGTTAGGACTTTAAAATTACGGGGAAATATGTACAAAGCGCACTTAAAAAAGCATGGGCATGGAAGAATACATAACAAATTTAACAACATCAACTTACTCAGATATTTACATTCCGAATATTAAGTCCTGGTCCCAAAAAATTGTTTAAAACTTTAACAAAACAAGTTTCCAAAGATAAAGAAAATTTTGTTGAAACTTCTCCATCATAGAAAAAAAAGAAAACAAAAAAGTATAAAAGCTGTAAAACTGCAAAGAAATGCTATTTTCTTGTTTTGAAAACCTATGTTCCACTTCCATCTTCCAACTTTGCAAATAACAAAGAATAAAAAAACTTTCATAAACCAGTGATACATTCCTTCCGAGCAGGGAGCTGTCGCCCCAGTTAATGGCCGCCAAGCTAATGTATAGCAAATTATTACCACATATCACATCGCATCAGTGTAAATTCTACTTTTTAATGCAAAATCATTAAAACTGTCCGAAAAAGAACAAAATATCTCGTTCAATGATATGCCGCCCGCGTCCCCCTTCACATGTTACTACTTCTGGGTGGTTTATAACCTGGTGAAAGGTTTCATCGAACTCCTCAGCCACGCGGCCGGCGCTAAGTTGTTGAAAGACATACAGCATGCATGACACTTTTATGTAAACATTCAAAATGGAGGAAAGCCGTAAAAAAAATATATATAAAAAAATAACCAGGAGGGGGAGTGGACATCTAGCATTTTGTGAAGTGAGAAATATGAGAAAATTCACTGAGTACGGGAGAGGGATGATGGTTGCATCGCCTTATCTTCATTCGGGAAAACAAATGAAAATGGGGAGGGGGAAGGACAATATCCTATACCAAGTATGTTTTCACAGTAAAAAGAATTCCTCCACCTCAAATTCAATATTTGGTGATTAAATTTGCCGTTTGAAACCTGAACGGGGAGATCTTAACAAAGAACCATGGCACTGCCGCCCCCGCCCCGCCCCTTTCCACCCCCTTCTTCCTATTCGTAGTAACTTCCATTTTTTGTGGAGAATTTTAAGAAAATGGGGGAGGGGACGATACGATCTACAAAATTGTTTTCATAAAAGAGAATTCCCCCACCCCAAATTCAATAGTTCAACAATCCCAGTTTCTTGCTTCAACTTGCAAACAAGATAGGAGATCATAACAAAGATCCACTCCCCACCGCCCTCGCCTTCCCTGCCCCCATCCGCCCCCTTCTTGCTGTCGTAATACTTTAATTTTTGTGGAGAAATTGAAGAAAATTGGAGAGGGGACGAGATAATCTACCAAATTACTGTATGTTTTCATAAAGGAGAATGCCCCATCCTAAATTCGAAAGCCTGATAATATTAAATTAAACATGTAGAAGAAGGAATCACTCTGGAGTACCCTTCCAAATCGCTGTTAACCGCTGTGATCTCCGGTCCCTTAACCATAACCACCAAACTCAAGATTATGTCTTTAGACTTTAAATATTTGGAAGACAACATGAAAATCGGGAGAGGGCATATACCTTTGTAAGTATTTCCCTTTAAATGTTAAAATCATAAGTATTACCCTTTAAATGTGCCAATCTTAATTAATTGGACCGCGCTAGGCCAAAGTCCAGACGCAGCTGGCGTCAATTTGTAAACAAATCTACCAAAGGTACTGGGAATGGGGCAGCGGCATTATTTATGATTCTTTAGAAGTTCGCCGTGTTTTTGCGATATGTGCTTCATAGAGATTAATATTATTAGAGTTTACTGTTCATAAGTTTTGGGTATGAATCAGAATATATCTGTTGAAAGGAAAGACATTTTCGTACAATCTAATTTATAAAGAAATAATTCTGCACCTGGGCTTATTAAATAATGGGAGCAACATGTATGTTTCTGTTTACTTACGTTGCTGATTTCGAACTTTCGGACATAGATTTTGATGCATTCTTTTCAACATTGGAGGTCAACACTGAGCAAAGAGTGCTTAGTTCAGAATTTTATTTTGTTCTCATTTTATTATTTTTTCTATTCTTTTCTTTCGCGTTTCACTTTTACTGTATATGGAACTACATATTAAAAAGTTTTTAACAACATTTCTTAATATTTTGGTGGAAATATTTTATAAGGTAAAATTTTACTTAACTATTTGGAATACTATATATTTATTTTGGAATAAAACATGGAAACTCAGTTAGTTAAACTTGTTTATTTTATTGCGCCGATCCTTTTTATTTCACTTATCATTTTAGTTTTGGTTTATATTAATTTATTCAATTTTCATTTTATGATTTATAAAAAAAATGGCCGTGCCCGCCCCGACGTCCCATAATGCAGACATAAGTTCCGTTGGGGCCACGGTTCCTTACTTTGCAGGTTGTAATTTTTTGTTGAACTTATTGAAAATAAATAATGATCGTAAATCTCTGTGGTACACTCTGCATTGTCACTACCAATTTATTGTGGGCTGATCTGTGTCCTTTGAAAAGACACAGGAAATGAAAAACTTAATTTTGCCCAAAACGGCAATTTGCATGTTTAAAAGTATCTGAACTAAAAAAATTGCAGGTTCCGTACGTGTGCAGACGCTAAATATTACACACAGTAGTCTGAGGACTTTCCTCGCTGAAAGAAATAAGAGTTGTGATTGGAAAATAACGCTCGTGATAGTATCTTTGTATTTAAAAATTCAATCGCAAGTTGCATGAAAACTAATACCACGTTTTTGGCTTCGAGAATGTTTTTTTTTTTTTTGGCGCTTTACCAGCGGCATCACCAGCGCTTTACCACCGTTTTACCGGCACTTTACCAGCAGCTTACCAGCGCTAAAATTACTGCGCAATTGTCAAACTGCTCACATCGGTACTGTAGCAACTATGGTGACCAAAGCTACAAATGAGAAATGAAGCTTCCATTTTACCTGTGAGAGAATCTCTCCATCTTCAAGATTAAACTTGACTACTTTCAGTCCTGTCTTGAACAAAATGCCGACTGCATAGAGGGCACCGTTATCATCACTGCTAAGATGCAGCCACTGGTAGTTCACTTTATCACTAAAAAGAATTTTAAACGAAAAGATGAAGATAGAATTATACTTGGTTTTACTTCATTAAACTTACAATTTTTAAGCCATGGATGCCTACTGTTGTTTAACTGTCTATCAAAAAATGCTTTATATTTTGTGGTTCAAGGGTGAACTCATTTTTATAACTTTATATAACTTTTTGTGAGTTTACTTTAGCTCACCTCCTTTTTATCAATTAAAAGACTATGTTTTATTACTATTTTATTTATGTTGAAGAAACTAAAAGTGAATTAAACTAAATGTTATTGAGTTTCTGAGTTGTGCACAATTGTATCATTTTTTAATTTTGGGATATACAAAAAGATATGAACATGTTTTTTTCATCAATTTGCTTCTTTAATATTCCAATATCGTAGTAATGAACATTAAGGGAATACTCCTTGGGACTTCTCCTTACCTATCTGGTAAGTCCTCTGTCCAGACCTGAGCTCCAGTTCGTACCGAGTGAACATAAACGGATTTAGAGTCTAGGATGGCAAGATGTGGTTTCTTATCTGACTGGTTTTCATTCACAAGGAGCACAGTTGGTTCACTAAAAAATAAAAATAAAAACCATTAAAAGAAACATATGTAACAATATCAGCTTAAAATTCTACTAACGTGTAATTATGTTCTTGATTAAACCATAAGAAAGAATTTGGTGATCGTAAGAGATAAGACAAACATCATAGTTCAAGAATATAATTGTAACAGGCCACATATATGGAAACACATTGCACATTAAAAACACTTCTTGTTTGAATGGTCAAAAGGGTATACTACCTATATTATTTAATACAACACTTATTCTCAAAAGTTTGTAAGATAGTTATCTTAAGTGGTAGAGTAGAGCGTCCGCCTTTAAGCCAGGAGGCCCGGGTTTGATCCTGGGTCAGGTCATACCAAAGACTTTGGAAAATGGAACCTGCTGCTTCTTCGTCTAATGCTCGGCTTTAAGAAGAAACTGAGCAGGGTAATACATGGTGATGACAAGTTGCGCCATTATTGGCTCCACCAGGCGACGCCCCGTTTAGCATAATCCTGGGACTTAAGCATTGGTTTGCATGGATGGTTACCTTCTTTGTAAAGCACTGTGAGAAGGCTTAGCCTTGAAAGTGCAATATAAGCCCTGACATTATTACTATTAATTTTTCTACCTACTGTGGTGTAGCGGTTATCATACATGTCTACAGACCACAAGGCCCTGGGTTCAAGCCTGGGTTGGGTAGAACACCAGTGCACCACAACTGGTTATCAAGGCCGTGGACATTGACTTGGTTGTCGATGTTATGTCTGTCCAAACGTCCTACATGTGTTCTCGTCCGGGTCGTATTAAACGTTTCGTGATAGCATTGTTACTATCATAACCGATTACGCAGGTAACGGCCCCGTCAGTGTAATTTTGTGTTTACTTGTCGTCGCCTATTAATTCTTTAAATTACAGAGGTGAAAGGAGTGTCACCCTCTATTTCAAGATAATCATGAACAAGTTGGTTCCAGCACTTGCAATTCAATCAAACGTTACAGATGATCCCTTATATCTCTCTATGAAGATATTCATGAACAAGTTGGTTCCAGCACTTGCAACTCAATCAAACGTTACAGATGATCCCTTATATCTATCTATGAAGATATTCAGATTGGTTCCATTGCAACTCAATCAAACTTTACAGATGATCACCTATATCTATCTATGAAGATATTCATGAACAAGTTGGTTCCAGCACTTGCAACTCAATCAAACTTTACAGATGATCCCCTATATCTATCTATGAAGATATTCATGAACAAGTTGGTTTCAGCACTTGCAACTCAATCAAACTTTACAGATGATCCCTTATATCTATCTATGAAGATATTCATGAACAAGTTGGTTCCAGCACTTGCAACTCAATCAAACTTTACAGATGATCCCCTATATCTATCTATGAAGATATTCAGAACAAGTTGGTTCCAGCACTTGCACAGATGATCTTATCTATCTATGAAGATATTCATCAATTGGTTCAAACTTCAAACGTTACAGATGATCCCCTATATCTATCTATGAAGATATTCATGAACAAGTTGGTTCCAGCACTTGCAACTCAATCAAACTTTACAGATGATCCCCTATATCTATCTATGAAGATATTCATGAACAAGTTGGTTCCAGCACTTGCAACTCAATCAAACTTTACAGATGATCCCTATATCTATCTATGAAGATATTCATGAACAAGTTGGTTCCAGCACTTGCAACTCAATCAAACTTTACAGATGATCCCCTATATCTATCTATGAAGATATTCATGAACAAGTTGGTTCCAGCACTTGCAACTCAATCAAACTTTACAGATGATCCCTATATCTATCTATGAAGATATTCATGAACAAGTTGGTTCCAGCACTTGCAACTCAATCAAACTTTACAGATGATCCCCTATATCTATCTATGAAGATATTCATGAACAAGTTGGTTCCAGCACTTGCAACTCAATCAAACTTTACAGATGATCCCCTATATCTATCTATGAAGATATTCATGAACAAGTTGGTTCCAGCACTTGCAACTCAATCAAACTTTACAGATGATCCCTATATCTATCTATGAAGATATTCATGAACAAGTTGGTTCCAGCACTTGCAACTCAATCAAACTTTACAGATGATCCCCTATATCTATCTATGAAGATATTCATGAACAAGTTGGTTCAATTCAATCAAACGTTACAGATGATCCCTTATATCTATTTATGAAGATATTCATGAACAAGTTGGTTCCAGCACTTGCAACTCAATCAAACTTTACAGATGATCCCTTATATCTATTTATGAAGATATTCATGAACAAGTTGGTTCCAGCACTTGCAACTCAATCAAACTTTACAGATGATCCCCTATATCTATCTATGAAGATATTCATGAACAAGTTGGTTCCAGCACTTGCAACTCAATCAGATGATCACCTATATCTATCTATGAAGATATTCATGAACAAGTTGGTTCCAGCAGATATTATATCTATCTATGAAGATATTCATGAACAAGTTGGTTCCAGCACTTGCAACTCAACTCAATGATCCCCTAAATCTTGAAGATACAGAACAAGTTGATTTACAGATGATCCCCTATATCTATCTATGAAGATATTCATAAACAAGTTGGTTCCAGCACTTGCAACTCAATAATCAATCAAACTTTACAGATGATCCCCTATATCTATCTATGAAGATATTCATGAACAAGTTGGTTCCAGCACTTGCAACTCAATCAAACTTTACAGATGATCCCCTATATCTATCTATGAAGATATTCATGAACAAGTTGGTTCCAGCACTTGCAACTCAATCAAACTTTACAGATGATCCCCCATATCTATCTATGAAGATATTCATGAACAAGTTGGTTCCAGCACTTGCAACTCAATCAAACTTTACAGATGATCCCCTATATCTATTTATGAAGATATTCATGAACAAGCTGGTTCCAGCACTTGCAACTTAATCAAACTTTACAGATGATCCCTTATATCTATTTATGAAGATATTCATGAACAAGTTGGTTCCAGCACTTGCAACTCAATCAAACTTTACAGATGATCCCCTATATCTATCTATGAAGATATTCATGAACAAGTTGGTTCCAGCACTTGTAACTCAATCAAACTTTACAGATGATCCCCTATATCTATCTATGAAGATATTCATGAACAAGTTGGTTCCAGCACTTGCAACTCAATCAAACTTTACAGATGATCCCTATTGGTATTCATGAACAAGTTGGTTCCGGCACTTGTAACTCAATCAAACTTTACAGATGATCCCCTATATCTATCTATGACGATATTCATGAACAAGTTGGTTCCAGCACTTGCAACTCAATCAAACTTTACAGATGATCCCCTATATCTATCTATGACCATATTCATGAACAAGTTGGTTCCAGCATTTGCAACTCAATCAAACTTTACACTTGATCCCCTAAATCTATCTATGAGAAAGCTTGGCCCACAAATAGTTATACAATTACATGGAAATGTCAATAAAAATTACATTCAACTTCTTTTCATCATGTCCCTCCGCTCTTTCCCCACCCCTTCCTTGCCAACCTCCCAATAACTAATCTAATTCCCAGTATTGACAGCACTCCTCATGATCTTGAAGATCTTTTCTTAATGCAATCAGACAAAGAAATCCCATGGACCTTAAAACAAACAAAGACAAGAGTCTTCCGTGTTTATCTCAGAAATGATTCTGATAAATATTCCGACTTACCCTCTGTCCTCGACGACCTGTGATTTAAGTGACTCCCACAGCAGCATGCCATTACTGGGATCCCAGGATCTCAGGTATTGTCCTTGGCCAGACACCGTCAAAAGTTCTGAAAGAAGTCAATGTTTCACATTCCAGATATGGAGTTTACAAACACATATCATTGACAAAAGACGTACTGTAGCACTTTCCTGTAGCATACAGCAATATGCAATCTTCTGCAAGTTAATGCATTGTGCAACTACCCCCTCTCTATTCTGTATAAAGAAATATTTTATCTTATATATAAACTGTTTTATCAAAAGAAAACATTATTTCTTTGAAGTGGGTTTTAGTCCCAGCAGGACCTTGTGCAACGTATATGTAACTCTTCTTTTGATGTACACGTGTACCAAGTTATCAAAGACAAACTGGTGTGTGGATGAATAAATATATATGGAAAACTTATTATTGGATAAACTGAACCAAAATAACAACGTCTAGCAATGCTCAGAGTGGGGCCTAGAGTTTCATCAAACCACCATTCTAGTTTCTACATAGCTGTTGTAGCTGAATAAGTAAGTGACAGTACTATAAAAAGCCCAGTTAGGCCAAATCTTGACCTGTCCAATTCGAGTTGTATTCAAAGAAATAAGTTTGGAGAATATGAATTATGAAGCCTATTGTATTAAATCTCTTTATATATTATCATTCATTTTATTATTATTTTTATAAATGTTAATTTATTTGGCCAGTTTTTAAAAGTAGTACAGATGTGCATTAATAACAAGATTGTTAGACTTTATGAAGAACAATCTATGGGGTTATGGATAATGAAAGTTAAAGGACTTTTTTTTTATTTATGCAAAGTGTATGATTTATAAATGGGAAGGCAACTTTGTAATTTATTGTTGTTTCATGAGTTTTACTGGAGTTTAAATAAAGAAAAATGAGCCTATTCCGTCCATTTATCTGCCGCCCGTAAATTGTGGAATAATCTACCTGGCCATTTATGCTTAAATCAACCCTTTGATGCTTTTAAATCACACTTCAAAACTTATCTATTCAAACGTTTTTGTTAATCTTTAAATGTACTTTAGTCCATTTTACTCATCCTTTTATCTCTCTGTTTTTTTATTCCTCTGTATTTTATGATTCTCTGTATTTCTTTTTATGACTGTATTATATTCCCCTGTATTTAATTCCTCTGTATTATATTCCTCTGTATTTAATTCTTATTTTCTATGTATTTTATTTCACTGTATTTTATTCCACTATATTTTATTCCTCTGTATTTTATTCCTCTGTATTTTATTCCTCTGTATTTTATTCCACTGTATTTTATTCCTCTGTATTTTATTCCACTGTATTTTATTCCTCTGTATTTTATTTCTCTGTATTTTATTCCTCTGTATTTTATTCCACTGTATTTTGTATTTTATCCTCTTTACTTAAGTGTAGTTTACAAGCTCGTTTGTTCTACGCTTTACATATTTTACATTTAAACGTACTAGTTTTACTTGTTCTGCGCTGAGGCTGAGACAGCGCTTCCGATTCAGTTCTAAGGAGCACATTATAAATATATGTTATCAATATCTATTATCATTATTATTATTATTATTATTACTATTATTATTATTATTATCATTATTATTATTATTATTATTATCATTATCATTCAAGTTGAAAAACTATAAAATAGTTTGAATGCCACAACAAATTGAATGAAAATAATAGGAAAGAACCTATACTTACAAAACATTGATAGGTACAGAAAGAAATTTTATTTCAATGCAAAATTAACTTCTGAATTATTCTTGGAAAATATAAAGCTGTTTAGAATATTCATTATAAATCAATCACCAATAATTTATGAGATGCATATACTATACATAGCCTCAAGATCTGCCAGCCTTGTAGCAGTAAACCCATCTTTAATAAATTGTTTGTTTAGAGTAACCCAGTCTACTCAACAAAATTGCTACCATCTCAAGTATTTTTTTTTGTTAATTTGATCTGAAATAAAGCGCTTTTTTGTAAAAAGGTAGCTTGAATTTGGGTAAAAGCAAAAAAATTGACTACCTACAGACACACTTTATTAGAACAAGGTGGGCTACACCATACAACCAAAGCAAGCCCTTACACTTACCCTGCCCTGTGTATATCAAAGCATCTATCTTTCCCGCTGGTCCTTTCTTAAATATCCGTCGCCATGACAACTGACCATTCTTGGTATGAATGCTGGCTATGACATTTGAGTCTGAGACAACAAACACGTGGCGCTTTGAGTTGCTGGTTTCAAATACAGCTTGGGTCACATGACCAATATACTGCTGTCTCCTGTAGTAAAAGAAAAGCACAGAAAGCTGGTTGTGAATTTCTTTCAAGTTGAACTAAATTTCAAAAATATAAAGGGATAGTTAAGGGTTCAAGCAAGTTTATCCTATCTGAAAGATAAACTCAAAAGAAACCAAATGGTGAAAAAGCATTCAAAAGATTTCAAATTTAAAGTTCTGTCCTATCTGCTTAGAAATGACTGGTGTAGTGAGTCTACTATGGAAGGTTGGTGCATTATCCTAACATTTTTAACAATTGTTAATGTATTTAAAGAAAATGTATTCAACTGTTTACTATTTGAGTTAATTTTCTCAAACTTTCCTTCAGGTGGCATATTATACTTACTAGATTCTGTTTCACTACTTTCCTGACATATCCAATGGTTTTAAGCCACAAAATAAAAATATAATAGAATAGGCCTACATAATACATAAAGACTTTGAAGCATGAGGCTGTGATGTCACAACTAGTCTGATTTCAATCATTTCTACAAAGTGATACCAAACTAAACTAGAACTGTCGGAAGGACAGTATGCTCGACTATTCAAAACTAGTATAGAGAATGGGCTTATGGAGGGAAGTATATACAGAAATAGGGTAGCAGGGGCAGATGATTTAAATTACTTGAGCTTTGAGCTTTGAATGTCATCCCACATCCATACTCCATGCAATCACACCTAAAACCAGATACTGTATGTCATTCCACCACTTGCACGACCCACATGGCATCACAACTGAAATCCAGATGACATCCCGCCACATGCCATCCACTGTCCCACATGTCGACCCACCCTCTTCCACATGCCAACCCACCCTGTTCCACATGCCAACCCACCCTGTTTCACATGCCAACCCATCCTGTTCCACATGCCAGCCCATCCTGTTCCACATGCCAACCCACCCTGTTCTACATACCAATCCACCCTGTCTAACATGCCAACACATCCTGACCAACATCCAAGCGCACCCTGCCCTACTGTACATACAATTCCACCCCATCCCAAATGACCTCATCCTAATTCCTTCAGCTACTTTATCATGTCATCTTCTACCCCACATTCTGCTTATTGTAATATTTCTTAAACCCTAATTTAACATTCTTTAGAAGCAAGGAAACTTTTATTTGCTTCTTTATTCATGACAAGACAAACATTTTGATTGCTATTCATGTCAGGAATGTCAATATCATAACAAAACTAGAAGTGTGAAGTTAGTAAGTCATAAGCCATAAATTTATGCACACTATACCTCACCAATCAGCGTGAACAATGCTCTTCACATATACTGTATGATCATTTGTTTAAGCAAAATCATCATACCCACTTTAATTCGAGAGATACCACATATACAAATATTTTCATTGCTATGCAAATAGGCTAATTAGTATGCACACACAATCCACCAACCATGCTCAACTAAACAGTACCATGCCCTCTACCACTGAACAAAATAGCAAATTATTATTGCAGGTTAAATATTTTGTACCCAAGTCTATTGTTATGCAAATAACCTACTTAATAAGCACACTATACCTCACCATTAAGCATAGGCAATGATTTTCACATATATGATTATTTGTGTAAAACAAAATCCCCACTCTCACTTTACTTTAAGAGATATCATAGATACAAATATTTTCATTGTTATGCAAATAGGCTAATTAGTATGCTCACACAATCCCAAATCATGCTCATTTGAACAGTAACTACCCATGTCCTCCTACCTCTGTAACAAGTACCAAGTTATTATCTTAGGTTAAATATTGTATGCAAAAGTCTATTGCTATGCAAATAACCTAAATAATATGTACATTACACCTCAACATTAAGTGTAGACAATGCTCTTTAAATATATGATCATTTGTGCAAACAAAAACCCCACATACACTTTAATTTAATAGATATCATAGATACAAATCTTTTTATTGTTATGCAAATAAGCTCATTAGTATGCACACACAACCCCTAATCATGCTCATTTGAACAGTACCCCTATGCCAAGTTACATGAATGTACACCATTCATAACTTAAGTTATAAAAACTTTACCCAAAAACTTTAACCAAAACTATAACCTGACAAATATTTTCATTGTTATGCACATAAGATAATTAGTATGCACACACAACCCCTAATCATGCTTGTTTGAACAGTACCCATGTCCTCTGCCCATATGCCAAGTCACATGAATGTACACCATTCATAACTTAATTTATGAAAACTTTAACCAAAAACTTTAACCAAAAATTTAACCTGACAAATATTTCCAATGTTATGCAAATAAGCTAATTAGTATGCACACACAACCCCCCAATCATGCTCATTTGATCAGCACCCATGTCCTCTACCCTTATGCTAAGTCACATGAATGTACACCATTCATAACTTACATGTAAGCTATGAAGACTTTAACCAAAACTTTACCCAAAACTTTACCGGATGCCAACGGTAACGCCGGGGGTAGTAGAATAGCTCTACTATTCTTTGAATAGTCGAGCTAAAAATTAAATACTTCCTTAACAGAATACAATTTTGAATGCTTCCTTCACGATTTTGTTTCTATTGGAGTCCTCTTTCATAAGATGGGCTTGCTTGACCCTGAACTAATCCTTTAATGGTTACATGGTTAAGTCTGGTGTTAATCCCTGGTTCCCCGCTTTCTATGGTGCAAACAGATGAGAATCTATGACTCTCCCTGAACAGGACATTGGACACCAATCCACTGTAGGCTAACTCCCCAGTAATGCTGACCAGTACTCATCTAAAAGTGGACAAAAGCAATTGGAATAATGTCTCTAGCTCTAGGATGCAACCCAGTACTTGTGGCTTCCTAAGTTGATTCAAGCTTTAACTATTTTACTTCAAAACTGTAAAATAAACACAAAAACAAAAACTACAAAAATTAAATTCCAAATAAATTTATGCAACACATCTACTTGGCTTAAAATCAACTGACCAAAATCAATTGGCTATATTACCCACCAATTCCAAAAACTTTCACTAAACCTATTTAATCAGCAAAGTTTATTATTCAAGCTAGGAGAATAAATAACCACTTTACATACAAACTGTGTTCCCTTCCCTTCTGAATGTTCACCGTTTTCTACTTTAATGAAAAACATAATACTAGGCCAGTGTAGTTTTAACAGCAACTGAAAAACAAAGCTGGCCACAATCACAAGTCACAACTAGAATTTTAGCTCTCTGTGGAATGCATACAGTACCTGTCCCCTTGACAATACCAACAGGCCTAATAATTTTGCTGGGTTCATTCACATTCCATTATTTTCCATTCGTGGTAGAAACCAATTGTATTGATTTTATTTCATACCATACAATGGATCGTTTGGATTTCTTTTCAGCGAATGAATTCATTGTTCAGCACATTTCATCAGAAAGTATCAACTAGGCTTAGTATTAACAGACTTCAACTAAAACATCCACACCCTTCCATTTCTGTCCTTTCCCTATTCCAGTATGTCCCAAATTTTAATAACTTATTCAAGCAGTAAACAAAAGCCACAATTGAAATTTAATCAAAATCCAATTATCCATTCTTGAGATATGATGATGACAGACAATTCACTCTACAACATCCCCACCCCTCCATTTAGGCTCTTCCCATGTTTTAATATGTCCCAAATTTTACTTACTTCTTCCCCAAAGCAGTAACTAAACCAAACACCAAATTGAATCAAAATTCATTAATTAGTTCTTTAGATAAGTTCATGACAGACAAACAAAAAGCTCAGTCTAAAACATACATATGAGGCAAGTTTTAAGAAGTGAAAAAATTGAGTGTCCGTTTGCGACTGCTCACAAAAATACCATTTCCACAACGTACATGTAAGTTAAAGATTTAGAAACTCAGAGTTTTCAAACTCTTGGAACTTCACATGTATTTCTCTGGTCACAAGTGCCACAACAATATGTGTAGGCCTATGTGAAATTTTGTACCCAACGTGACAACGATAAATATACATTGAAAGTTGAAAGCAACATGAACATAGGCTAGGCTATCATTTTTTCCAGCCTGGTCTACAAGAATCAGCCAGAGGCTCGTCCAACTTCATAAATGTTCAACTTAGCGGAGGTAATAACCTAAGGGGTCCTGAGTTTAATATAAGGCCGCATAGGGAGAACCGGTAAGATGCAGTGAAGTATGGTATTAAGAAAAAAATATTGTTAATCTTGACCAGTTTTCCACAAAATTCGCAAAAGTTCCGCCAAAATTGAAATCACTTGGGGAAATGTTTCAATAATTGAAATTTTTGGATATTGGCATTGAAAGGGAATGGAACAAACATATTAAAACGGAATAAATTCGTTTTAATGAAAGATATAAAATGATTCTGAAGAGATTTTGGCAAGATCTTCAATTTGAATTAGTCCCCTCAACTTCAAGGAGCCTACACGGACATTTATTCCGTGAAAGGCTAATATCTTATAACGGAATAAATGTCAGTGTACTAGGTGTAGACTCCTTGAGGGGATTAATTGAAGATATTACCGAGATTTTCGCTACAAAAAAAAAATGATAATACAAGAAAAATCGCGAAATACATACATTGTAATACACATATTAAAAAACGATGAAAAGGCGAATTACACAAAGAACTCAGTATGATTTAAGAATATTGTCATTCAGACGAACATCTGATTAAAACAAAGTAACACATACCAATCAAATTTTCCGACTTGATCTTCAAAAAGGGCCAAAGAGGCCACAAAAAGGTTCAAAAAGAGAAGTAGGAGTATTTCATTTCTGTACTTGGTAGCCATTTTAAGTTAGTTTTGATGGCTTTGAAGTTAGTAATCAATCAATCACGTGTGTTATTTTGAGATAAAATAAGCAAAGTGGGAGCTCTCGATGTAATTATTTTCTTTCGTCTGCTCGTTTATAAAATAAAAGTTTCCGCCATGTTTGGGCTGATACAGACTAATCATATGATTTAAGATTTTAAATCTTTTCGATTTCGATGCATTACTTATGATGTAATATTTTCCCAAAATTTTGTGCAGATCTGGGTATAAATAGAATTTGAAAAATTATATTCTCCCGAATTTTGGTACTACTGAAATATCTTGATCTAAAAAATTTGATCTAAATAATGTTTATAAAGCGCTCTTAAACTAAAGCTTTGATGTTTGTAAAGCGCTCTTACGCTAAAGCTTTGATATTTGTAAAGCGCTCTTACACTAAAGCTTTGATGTTTGCAAAGCGCTCTTAGCTAAAGCTTTGATGTTTGCAAAGCGCTCTTAGCTAAAGCTTTGATGTTTCTTATGTAAAGCTTTGATGTTTGTTAAAGCGCTCTTACGCTAAAGCTTTAATGTTTGTAAAAAGCTCTTGTTTGCACGCTAAAGCTTTGATGTTTGTAAAAAATGCTAAAGCGCTCTTACGCTAAAGCTTTGATGTTTGTTAAGCGCTCTTACGCTAAAGCTTTAATGTTTGTAAAGCGCTCTTACGCTAAAGCTTTGATGTTTGTAAAGCGCTCTTACGCTAAAGCTTTGATGTTTGTAAAGCGCTCTTAGCTAAAGCTTTGATGTTTGTAAAGGGCTCTTATGCTAAAGCTTTTGATGTTTGTAAAATGCTAAAGCTTTGATGTTTGTAAGCTCTTATGCTAAAGCTTTGATGTTTGTAAAACGCTCTTATGCTAAAGCTTTGATGTTTGTAAAGCGCTCTTATACTAAAGCTTTGATGTTTGTAAAGCGCTCTTATGCTAAAGTTTTGATGTTTGTAAAGCGCTCTTATGCTAAAGCTTTGATGTTTGTAAAGCGCTCTTATGCTAAAGCTTTGATGTTTGTAAAGCGCTCTTATGCTAAAGCTTTGATGTTTGTAAAGCGCTCTTATGCTAAAGCTTTAATGTTTGTAAAGCGCTCTTATGCTAAAGCTTTAATGTTTGTAAAGCGCTCTTATGCTAAAGCTTTGATGTTTGCAAAGCGCTCTTAGCTAAAGCTTTGATGTTTGCAAAGCGCTCTTAGCTAAAGCTTTGATGTTTGTAAAGCGCTCTTACGCTAAAGCTTTGATGTTTGTAAAGCGCTCTTATGCTAAAGCTTTGATGTTTGTAAAGCGCTCTTATAGAAAGGGCGCTATATAAAATAATTACTATTACTATTACTATGTTCAGCCGACCCTTCCTCTCGCTCTCGCTCAAAGCTCGATTACCATTCGTAGAGCACTCAAAGATAGAAATAATAATAGCATGTTTTAAAAATTTAAGCACTGTTTAGACCTAATTATATCATAAATATATAATATAATATAATATAATATCTGGAATGCATATCTCGATTATACATATATATATATATATATATATATATATATATATATATATATACATATATATATATATATATATATATATATATATATATATATATATATATATATATATATATATATATATATATATATATATATATATATATATATATATATATATATATATATATATATATATATATATATATATATATATATATATATATATATATATATATATATATATATATATATATATATATATATATATATATATATATATATATATATATATACATATATATATATATATATATATATATATATATATATATATATATATATATATATATATATATATATATATATATATATATATATATATATATATATATATATATATATATATATATATATATATATATATATATATATATATATATATATATATATATATATATATATATATATATATATATATATATATATATATATATATATATATATATATATATATATATATATATATATATATATATATATATATATATATATATATATATATATATATATATATATATATATATATATATATATATATATATATATATATATATATATATATATATATATTTATATATATAATATATATATATATATATATATATATTCTTTTACTTTTACCACTTTCATAAAACTATAAAAGGAAGCAGCTGATTTTTGTTAATAACCCAAAATCAAACGCTAATCAATCAATAAATCTAGCGTGGAAACACTGCTTTTTTATTATCATTTATCAGTTTATTGAAATTCGGGGATAATATTAAAAATCGATGTATACATCAGGAGTTGTCTTTTTTTTAACATCACACATTTTTTTAATTCAAAATCCACATGGCCCGCAGAGCAGAGCGTGGAGTGCACGTTTCCGACATATACCTGCACTTGAAAAGAAATTAACATTCCGCTGGCAATTCCCTAAAATATTATCCATATAAACAAAATGTCAACCGATGCCAATGTTTAAAGATATTACAATATTAACTCAACCCCCCTGGCTACGGGCCTGGATGATGATTCTCGAGTTGGCCGCCAAGCAGATAGGGAAGTATGCATGAAAGAAACCTCTCCAACACATTTAAGATTGTAAACCTGAATGGCAGGGGTGGACGGGGTTTTGAAATTGTTCGTGCATGTAAGAATCCTCTTAAAAAAAAAGAGCTAAAGATCGAGGGAATCACCTGAACACGTCACAAGAAAATTGATTGGCACAACTCCATAACCTTTTTAACATAGGCCTACTAAATGGGGAAAAACAGCCATTTCTTTTTATTGTCCACCCCTTCCCCCCCCCCGCCTCCCCATTGATAAGGTTTTTTTTTTTACCATCAGAAAATATATCTATCAAATTAATCTAATTTAAGATAATAGATGAGCAACTAAGATCATCAACTCAATAGTCGACATTAACAGACTCGGAAAATCTCCTTAAATTTCGAAAAAATTTCCTTCCTTTTCCTTTAATTTAGGGAAATTTCCTGCAAATGTCTTCAATTTTCCATCATTTTCATGAATTTTGCTTTAATTTTCAGTGAATTTCCTTCATTTTCAGAAACTTTTCTAAAAATGTGTAATTATTTCGGTTTTTTGTTTTTATTTTCGGGAAATTTCCTTCCTTTTTCGGGGATTTGCTTCCATTTTTGGAAAATTTGCTTTATTTTTTGAAATTTTCTTCAATTTTTCTTCATTTTTGGGATAATATTTTTTCAATTTCTGAAAATATGTTACCAAAATTTCGAATAATTTTTACGACCCCCACCCTCCCCCTTCCCCCCTCCCCCACCCCCTCCGTCATTTACAAATAGTTGTTGGACATGTATTTTCCGCTTATATATGTAAGTTCCGCGCATTGGCCATTACAAACAAAACAAAATTGACAAGTTTGGTAAAAATGACAATGTCTCTAGCCAACAGATTTTTTTTTTTATAGTAAACCAAATATTTCGAAAACTCCTGTTTCCTTTTTTAGTGGTATGACGTCAAATGACGCTAGAAGATAACAGCGATGATAGCTTGCACGCTATCACATTTCACAGGACGCTAAAAACCGTACGCGTAAAATAGTAGGCGCAAAAAGGAAACAGCGCGCAGAGTAAAAAACCGGCGCCAAAATGCGCTACGGCACGAATACAACAAAAGGACTAATAAGACGAAGTGGAAATAGAAAAAATTCCCTAAAAACAAAAAGTGGTGCAGAGAAAATCCTCCAATCTCTGGGTCCTGTTTCAAAATCCCCAATGACGATTTAATAACGGATTAAGACTAAAACCGCACGCATTCCCCTCGTAGTTATCTATCCCTTGAAATTGTTCAGGAAATTCATGGACAAGGTTATTCCTGTCAATCGCAGTGAGCTTTTAGAGTATGGATCTTGAGATCATGAGGGTCATATACATATATATGTATACATATATATATATATATATATATATATATATATATATATATATATATATATATATATATATATATATATATATATATATATATATATATATATATATATATATATATATATATATATATATATATATATATATATATATATATATATATATAGATAGATAGATAGATAGATAGATATATATATATAGATATGTAAATATATATATATATATATATATATATATATATATATATATATATGTATATATATATATATATATATATATATATATATATATATATATATATATATATATATATATATATATATATATATATATATATATATATATGTTGTGTGTGTAGAGAGACAGACAGACAGACAGACAGACAGACAGACAGACAGACAAAAACAGACAAACAGAGAGAGAGAAAACAGAGAGACAGACAGACACAGAGAGAGACAGACAGACAGAGAGAGAGAGAGAAACAGAGAGACAGACAGACACACAGAGAGACAGACAGACAGAGAGAGACAGACAGCCAGAAAAGACAGACACAGAGAGAGACATACAGCCAGAGAGAGAGAGGGGGGAGAGAGAGAGAAACAGACAGACAGAAAGACACACAGAGAGAAACAGAGGAGACAGACAGAGAGAAACAGACAGACAGAGAGAAAGAGAGGGGGAGAGAGAGAGAAACAGAGAGAGAGAGAACAGAGAGAGAAAGAGAGGGGGAGAGAGAGAGAAACAGAGAGAGAGAAATAAAGAGACAGACAGACACAGAGAGACAGAGACAGAGAGAGAGACAGAGAGAGAGACAGAGAGAGAAAGAGACAGAGAGAGAGAGAGAGAGACAGAGAGAGAGAGACAGACAGACAGCCAGACATACATACAGACATACATACAGACAGACAGAGAATGTAATTTTCAGAGGCGTAGCCAGAGGTGAAGGGGGGGGGGTCAAGGGGCGATATTGCCCCCAATCTTAATCCGTCGGTTGAGATTTGCACATGTCACATCTTCTCTGTTTACTTCATCTTGCATCCCCCTCCAATATGAAAATGCCTCCCCCTCCCATATGGAAATCCTATCTACGCCGATGTCTCTGAGCTCAGTTTTTTCTCTTTTTTTGCAAATTGGCAAGGTCAATTTCAATTTAACGATGGTTTAGGTTGATTACATCCCATAAAGTGTAAGAAGTAACTTGGGCAATAAAACAGGGAAAAGCGTGAAAAGAAAAGTTATTTGAGTGATCTTTTTTCGTCAAGTGTTTAAATTTGAACAACCCAAATTTTTCAAAAAAATTGTCACATTTGATGGACCATTATTTTGAAAACGAGTAAGAATTAAAAATATATTTTTGGAAGCGCTATCAATTCAGTAGCGTTTTGAAGAAAAAAATCTGTAACATTGTTTTTTTTTCTCAAAAGTTTGATATTAAACTGAAAGGTCACACGTGGTCTTACTAATATTTTATTTGATTGTTTTTTATGATATAAACTTTTAATAAGAAAAATTTACAAAGGTACATTAGGAAGTACTCTAAGAAGCTGTAGGCTGGTAAAAGGACTGATTGAAACATAAGAATAAAGACAATGATAATAAAAATGATGACCAAAGAGGATGGCGAAAGTAATGACTTTACGGTATATAAAGCGTAACAAAACAGTATCAATACAACAGTGGCAGCGCCATGATTTTGATTCTGGGGGCAAGAAAGGGGCAGTTTTGTCTCATGGGGAAAAAGCCTATAAATCGGACAAAATATGTCACTTTACAAAATTGTATGTGGGCCAAGTGGGGGAAAGGCGATCTCACGAGGAAAACTTGTCCCGTACCCCCACCCACCTCCCCCCCTGTAGCGCCGTCACTGATCATAGTCTGAGAAAGAACTTAAAATTCTGAACAGAATAATCCGCCTTCAAATTACTGTGATGTTATGGCTTTACTCGAAGTTTGAATACTGTTTAATGTATGGAGAAGTTCTGATCAGTTGTGACCTCCCTTGAAGGCGAAGGGGCAGGAGGTGCCCTTTCGAAAGTTAGGGGCGGACGGGGAAGGAAGTGACATTTTGAAAGTTGAGAGCGGACCGGGGTAGGAGGTGCCCTTTTGAAAGTTATTTGAATTTCTTTAGGTTATTCTTGAAGCTTGAAAACAACTTACTCGCTCACAAATCCCTACATAGTACATAGAAGTTGTAAAATACATTTAGACTGCTTCTATTTTCAAAATGGATTTCTATTGTCAAAATGGACTGGAATAAAGCCTTAAAATTACCATTATACCCCTTTTTGGTACTTAAAAAACTCAATACCAGAATAGCTAACAACAATTTTGTTTGCTATTTTGGTACATAGTTTATTAAGTACCAAAAAAGGAGTATAATGGTAATGTGAAGGCTTTATTCCAGTCCATTTTGACAATAGAAATCCATTTTGAAAATAGAAGCTGTAAAGGCCTCGACACTGAGGGCCGTGGTGGTGGAATTGCCCCAATAATACCCTCATCAGTAATTCAAAAAAGACCTTTTACCTATTCGCCCGATGAGCACTGAATTACCAACATTGGTCCAAAGTATTGTGATGTATTGTGCCTCTATATCATAATTTATATAGTCTCTTTATGACACACTCCATATTGTTTTCTGTCGTGGCCCTCAGGACACGACAGGTCTAGTATTGTAATCTACATGCCCAAAATCCGCCATCTTTGGTACATGCCGTAAAGTTTCTCTTTAAGCCTACCCGCACCTGACACCTGAGTTAATCCTGAAAACTCAGGTGTGGCAATTACCAACCCGACTTCCTGTTCAGTGTATTGTTTCCACTCCAAACAATGATTCTTTATCTGCAATTCCCATGCACACCGCAGTCAAGTAGCCCAAGGTTATTTGTGTGTATAAGATTACAGAAAGCCTGTGCTGAGTAATCAGGGCACTTTTGTGATTGTAATCACTCATCCGTGTTAAGAGTCTTAGTGGGAGAAATATGTTTTCAAACTGGAGATAAAATAGCTATGCCTGAGGTGATGTGTACATTAACTGTGAATGATTGACGGACTATTTCTCCTAAGGAAAGATATTGCTTCATGTACCTAAATTCGTAGAATAATTACAAACGTTCACAAATCAAACTAATGATTTTGATGTAATTTGAAAAATATAAAACTTAATTCTACGTGATTAATTTTACAAAGTAGGAATCGAGAGGTAGTAAAATAGATACAAATATACAAAAAATCCATTGAAGTTAGTTACCTTATACTAAATGGTACATCATGGATGTGGATATTAGTCACATCATGAATATGCACTATTTCAAAAATATTCAAAGGTGGGACTGAGTACGTGGAAAAAGATACCTGCAGACAAAGAAGGGAATTGGCCATCTTTACTTATGTGCTGATGGGAGAGTGTAAGATAATGATTGGTGTTGGTAAGTTGTGGTTTATAGAGATGAGAGAAAGTAACTTTTGATTGGTGTAAGAGTGGGGGTGTGCAATGATGTCACTACATGACCACCCCTTGATAATAGGGGGATGGTGGGGCTTACCAGGGGGTCTCATATGATGTCCTCATATTAAGGGTTACGGGTCATAAGTTTTTGAAAACAGGACAAAATTTGGATTTTTGCGTGTGTTTGTGTGTATGTGCGCGTTCGTGTGTGGGTTATGCAACAATTAGTTTTGTGCCGCTTATAACTCCCAAATTGTAATACAAACATGAAGCAAAATTGGTGGACGGGTACCCCTGGCCCGATGATGATGGTTTCTACAAATATGTTTATTGCTAACATATGCAGTTCATCATGATTATTAATTCGTGACAATTTTATAAGACTGACACAGTCTTTGTTTAAAGGGGGCATGTAATGTATTGTGCCTATATATCATAACTTAAATAGTCTCTTCATGACACACTCCATATTGTTTTAGGCTATTCATTATCAGATGAGCTTGTTATTGTATAGAAATTCTATCTTTTGCTAAATGGTATATATCAACTGGACATTCTCACATCATGAATATGCACTATTTCAGAGAAATATTCTAATGTAGTAATGAGTAAGTGGAAAAGATACCTGCAGACAAAAAAGGCAAGTGGCCATCTTTACTCATGCGGTAATGGGATAGAAGTTGTAAGATGATGATTGGCGTAGGTAAGTTTAGTTTATGAAGATTAGAGAAAGTAACTTTTGATTGGTGTAAGAGTGGGGGTGGACAATAATATCGGAACTACCCAAAATATCTAATTTGGCTATTATATTCAGTTTCAGCATGATCTTTCTTCTGCCAAGACTGATTGTTCTCTGACTGTTAATGTTTTATCTGATTGATAATTAATTTGTATAAATGTTATTGTGACCTCCGCTTGACGGCGAGAAGTCTGAGAGAGAAGTTAAAATACTGGTGAAATATATTCGGGTGGATATTGTTAAATCATCTATCTGCGTTCGTGTTTTACTTTCACGTTGTGGGGACTTTATTTGATTTAGAGAACCACCTACAACGTAACAAGTATATTTGAAAAAAAGTGGCACCTTGCTCTTCAAATCCCGCCTATGCTTATAGGCTCCATATTGTAGGAGCTGGGAGCCAGAAGTATCTCCCCCCCCCCTCCCCCACCCCTCCCCCCACACACTTTTTTCGAAATTGACAAAAGTGCCTTTTTGGAAATGGAAAGTAAAAGTGCCTCTCAATTACTGTCAAAAAGTGCCCTCAAATGATTTTCTACCCCCACCCTGGCCACGATTTCTTCGATACCTGGTCCCCTGGTTGTGATCACGGGTTTGTTTTTCGTTTCGTTTTTCTCCCTGATTACGGGTACAGAACTAATGATTTGAGATTCAAAACTTCTTCGGCATATTCAACTTCGCCAAATAGCCGATGGCAGATTGTTTTTTTGTTGTGATGCCACAAAATCTACAATAAATTTGCAAAATTTACTACATCATTATCTTAATATTCAAAATGCTGAAAAATGGTCAATTTCCCCCGAAGTTATATTAAACTTTTTGCTACTCTTTAACATATTTTCTTCCAATACAGATTGATAGAAGGGTTGTTGATACCTTTCAATAGTTCAAAGGCGTCATCTTATGATTGCAGCTAAATTACACATGCAGCTGCGCAGACATGCCAGGACAGCAGGATATACCGGATATGACATCATATAATCAGCATGGCTTGTATTTAACTGATATTGCGCGAACAAAGACAGACAGAAAAACCAGATCGGGCAGTCCTACATCGAGAAGTTGTTTTTCAAATTTTTGAGCTGTTAGTTTTCAGTGAGAGTGCAGAAATACTCCAAGTTCCAAAGAAAATGGTAATTCATTCAGGAATTTTAGAGAGTTTTTGTATTTAAACATCCACCGGAGTAAAACATTTTTAGTTAGGCTAACGTTATGAATTTCTATTTGCTGTGAGTGACGATAGCACCCTGGACCCACAGGTGTTCCTAACGTTATGGCAACCTATTATTATTATTGTAATGTGGTTGCATTACTCACATTAGACTAAAATTAGACCTTATAGATAATTAATGACTTGGAATAACCTTGTCCCCTTGAACTTAGAATATCTTTACGATTGTGGACAACATGCATGACCACAAAGAGTAATTAGGAATAGACAGTATTCTGCCTGTCTCCCACCTGGTCTGGGTTTCGTGGTTGGACATGATAATAGTACTAATTTGTCCCATTAATCATGTTATTCTTTGTATCATTATATTGTGCATTGATGATAAATAAATATATAGAACTAGCTGCAATAGAGCAGAATTGGATTGAGATTCAGAGAGGGAGGAATCTCAGATCAGTCAATCATGTAGCTCAAAATATATTGTACCACGGCCTTTGATCCCAATTTGCTGTGTAATAGTATTTTCTTGAATATGTGTTTGAACCGGGCCTCAAAGACTCTGTAGACGCATTATTATTATTGAACCACATTTATATAGCGCCTCTCCGTGGATCAAGCGCTTTACAATAAAATTGATAATACATAGACAAACTCTTAATATACAATATCAAAACAAATTTAAAACATTTGCAGGACAATATAAAAGCATAAAAGAATTAATGAAAAATAAAATATAAACAAACAAAAAACTAGATAAATAAAACAAGAAATTAAATATTATAGACAGCATAAAACTTAATCAATAAGAAAAAGATGAGTCTTAAGGGCCTTCTTAAAAGTATAAACAGTTTGAGCCTGACGGATTGCAATGGGTAGATTATTCCACAAACGTGGTCCCAGGACAGAAAAGGCGCAGTCCCCACTGACACGATTAGTTCTTGGCACCACAAGGCGAGTGACATCCTTGTTGGCGGATCTTAGACCAACGCGTCCAGGCTTATAAATATGCAGCAATTCTTGGAGGTATGAAGGCGCATTCTTTTAATGCAGTTGTACACATGCAGTACGATCTTGAAATCGATTCTCTGCTGGATGGGCAACCAATGAAGAACACGCAAGAGGGGGGAAGCGCTTGTACGTCTATCAACACAAAAAAATTATGCGCGCTGCACGATTTTGAAGTCTTTGCAAGCGTTGAAGGTTTTCACGTGATATGCCACCAAGCAGGGAGTTGCCATAATCCAGCCGAGAAAGGACGAGAGATTGCACTGCATGAGCACAAGTATTTTGATCAATGTACCATCTGATTCTAGAAATATTACGCAAATGAAAATTAACAGTACGACATATTGAAGAGATCTGGGAATTCATATTCATACAAGGTTCAAACATGATACCTTTTTGATACCTAAATTTTTGATACCTAAATTTTTAAGCTTAGGCTAAGCCTAGGCTAATTGAAGTGCTGCTTCTTCACGACGTCATCGCAACGTTTCTTTGGTTTGCAGCAAATTGTTGGGCTTTTACACTGTCATGAATGTAATGTCAGTAGAAAATCCATGGTTTGTACATTTCACCAGAAAAAAAGAAGAACAAATACTGTGGCTTATATTAATAAACGAAGAAGGGAGTCTCCAGCAAATATGAGTTAAGTAAAAAAATGTAATATAAGATTCGTCAGTAGTAAAAAAAAAGGAATTTTCATATATAGTTCGAAAGTCGCGTTAGAAAGTGACGTACCTTTTTGGTTCGCATGCGAAGCATTGTGCGAAGCATTGTGCGGCGCATTGTCGCGAAGCATTGTGCGGCATTGTGCGGAAGCATTGTCGCGGCATTGTGCGGCATTGTGCGGCATTGTCAGCGAAGCATTGTGCGAAGCATTGTGCGAAGCATTGTGCGAAGCATTGTGCGAAGCATTGTGCGAAGCATTGTGCGAAGATTTGTGCGAAGCATTGTGCGAAGATTTATGCGAAGATTTTCTCAGAAATGTTAAAGTTTTTTGAAAATTCCTCAGAAAATGTTAAAGTTTCTTCAGTGTTCCTCAGATTGAGATTTAAAATCCTTAAAATTCTTCAAAATATTTGGGCACCAACAGTTGTATCAGGCATGATTATTAAATTCCACCTTTATTATTGTGGTCATTTACATAAAGTTGCTACAGTATATGACCTGACCAGACATTTTTATTTAGTATGCTTAGTCAGGGAGTGTGACACTGACAGGATGTGATTGTATATGGACATAGGGAGGGATGCCATGTGGGACATGGATGGGGGCCATGAGGGACATATGATATAATATTTACTATGTTGTATACACCAAGGGCTATATCAGGCATAATTATTTGACTTCATTTTTTCCTTATCTAACAACTTATTGGCATATAAGTTGGGCACCAACTTGAAGTGACACTTTCATACATAGTATGCTCAATTAGGGACTGATAGCTAGGATGAGACTTCTTATGGATCTTATGGGATGTCATGTGGTACATGGGGTGGGATGTCATGTGGTACATGGGGTGGGATGCCATGTGGGACATGGGGTGGGATGCCATATGGAACAGGGTGGAATGCCATGTAGGACATGTGGTGGAATGCCATGTAGGATATATGGTGGAATGCCATGCAGGACATAGGGTGGAGTGCCATGCAGGACATAGGGTGGAGTGCCATGGGATGGAATGTCATGTAAGGACATGAGATATCATGTGGGACATGGCATCCCACCCCATTTCAACAAGTCATTTGCATATAAGTTATTATATGAACTGACACTTTCATACATGGTATGCTCAATCAGGGACTGTGATAGCTCGGATGAGATTTCTTATGGAGCCTATGGGATGTCATGTGGGACATGGGGTGGGATGCCATGTGGAACAGGGTAGAATGCCATGTGGGACATGGTGGGATGCCACGTGTAACACAGAGTGTGACATAGGTTGGGATGCCATGTGTGACAAAAGGTAGGATGCCATGTGTGACAGGGTAGGAGGCTATGTGGGACATAGGGTAGGAGGCCAAGGGGACATGGGATGTGATGCCATGTGGGACATAAAGAAGGATGTCATTGGGAAGGATACCATGTGGAACATAAGGTGGGATGCAGATTCCTAGCTTGATTTAAAAAGGGACAGGGTGCTAGATTGTTAAGGGGCACATTAATGTGCGCGCGAAACGCTGCATCTTTTTGGCATGGAGTTCTGGGGTCCCCTTAAGGCTCAATCGCATGGTAAAGAAGCTCTGGGACTTTAGCTATAATCATACCTCAGAATGAAACTATTCTGAATGATGCCATGTGGGACATGTTGGAATGCCATGTGGGACATGAGGTGGGATGTCATTTGGGACATGGGATGTGGGACATAGGGTGGAATGCCATGTGGGTCATAGGATGGGATGCCCTGTGGGACATATGATGGAATGCCATGTGGGACAAGGGATGGGATAGGATGTCATGTGGGACATGGGGTGGGATACCATGTGGGAGATATAATGGAATGCCATATGAGACATGGGATGGGATGTCATGTGGGCATGTGGTTGGATGCCACGTGGGACATCGGATGCTACGTGGGACATCAGATGCCATGTGGGACATGGGATGCCATGTGGGACTGAGGACATGGAATGGGATGTCATGTGGGACTTAGGACATGGGGTGGGATCAAAGATTGCGTTAATGACAAATTTGTCGTATGATACGCCATGGCTGAAATTTCTTACGACACAGTTTGTACCTGCATTGTAAGAATTAGATATACAGTAGCATGTGAAATTTTACCTCAGTTTTTCATTAACAAAAATGAAAATCATGAACATCTTACTTCTCTCATGCAATTCAAAGTTTTATTTGCACACTAAAATGATTTTGAATTGGGCCTATTCATAAATAAAAGAAAAATAACACAACTACGAGACTAACGGCCGAATGATTCAACATGCCCTTAGTACTGTACATAAACACGTAGGCTATTACATAGGCCCTATGCTTGATGTACATACACTGTACAGCAGTGTATGTGAACATTTTGATGTTGTTTTGAATGCAGGCTGTCAATTGTCAATGATATTATTAGCATGGATTCTACTTTCCTCCTGTATTGTGTTGATTGTATATCTGTGAAGTGATCACAATCTGCAAGTCAAGTTACTATACTGTAAAGAAAAAAGTAGAAATATAAATAAGCTAGAACTACCCCCACCCCACCCCTGTATTTCCTTGGAAACAGTTGAAGTTGTATTTCTCTTAAGGATCACCCCTGTATTTCCTTGGAAACAGTTGAAGTTGTATTTCTCTTAAGGATTTTCCTGTATTTCCTTGGAAACAGTTGAAGTTGTATTTCTCTTAAGGATTTTCCTGTATTTGGACAAATTTGTTGACATTTAAACATATTTTTTTCTTCTGGATACCAAGCCATGTTGGCATCCCTGGCAATGACAGGGCTGATGCAGCCGCTAAGCTTGCTCTCAACCTTCCCCCAACCCCTTTTCCCCAACCCCTTTTCCCCAAACCCTTTTCCCCAAACCCTTTTCCCCAAACCCTTTTCCCCAAACCCTTTTCCCCAAACCCTTTTCCCCAAACCCTTTTCCCCAAACCCTTTTCCCAAACCCTTTTCCCCAAACCCTTTTCCCCAAACCCTTTTCCCCAAACCCTTTTCCCCAAACCCTTTTCCCCAAACCCTTTTCCCCAAACCCTTTCTGACATCAAACCGCTTAGGGAGCAAAGCCAACTCGATATATGCGGGATTCTGCGTTCTTTTTTAAACCGCCGCGCCAGGCTACGTGAACAAAAGAAATCGCTTTTCTGCGGAGTCACGTACAGATTAAAACACCCAAATGCACTCAGGCAGAGAGCTCATTAAGTTGCATCCATTGTGTGCTGAATACAATAGCCCCTAATTACTGCGAGATCGTGGAGAATAATGTTACATGTAAATGAGTGAATTTGAAGTTTAACAATGTTCTTATCATGTACAATATTTTTGGGTAAAACTGTAACCTGTAACGGGGATTAAAAACTGGGCACGATTGTTATTAGAATTCAATGAAACGTTGGTTCAAATACTCCGGAAATTCTTCCCCAAATATCGTTCATTTACATTTGAGACTAGTAGAATTTCTGGTCAACTGAACAAAGCAAGTGATGAAGGCCGTTACTTCGATGATTATAACAGACACAGTTATTTTAGAAATAAAAGTGACATATCCCTGATTACAGTCACAAAAATTTTGTAAAATTGTATCCAATTTACGGAACATGTTTTAGTTTATTCTAGTCCTGTTGTTGTAATGTTTCTTGATATGTTGACGTCATTAAGCTGGTTGTTGTTTCTTTTCAAGTATGTCGCACACCATCGTTTAGCATCATGGAAAATTCCCAGGGTGGGGAAATATCCTCCATTTAGAAGCCTATCACAGAGATTTGCGTTCATTATTTAAATTAAACTGAACTTCCAACATAAAAAATTACTACTTGAAAAATGGGAAAGCATGGCCCCTGCTGTCGTCACGGGTGCAGCCCGAAACAAAAAACAAACGGAATAAATACGAAATAAAAGCAAAGGATCAGCGAAATAAAAGTATAAATAAGATCAACTTACACAGACTTCATGTTTTATTCCGAAATATATATCTATTCCAAAAACTCAGGTAAAATGAAGTCCTCAAATCTCTCTTCCAAATATTAAGAAAGTTAATAACGTAATAAGAAACGAAAACATAATTTGTGGTTTTATTCCATAAACAAATAAAGGGAAACACAGAAACCGCCCAAAAATAATAAAATAACAACAAATGAAATTCGGGCGAAAAAATCTTTGCTCCGTATTTTAAAAATACATGTGACTTTCATTGTTGTAAAGTATGCATAAAATCCAACTATTCATGAAATTCTATTGCTTGAACTACAGAACTGTAACAAAACGATGCATTGCAGACGCAAGTGAGTCGAGCAAATGTGCATCCCAAATTTTAGACCAGGAATTTCTTATCATTTCTCTATGATCGTGTGAAAATATCCTTTACAAGGCTTCTTTGAAGGTGCCGAATCGAATCACTAAAATAATGCTCCACGCACATACCGCAAAAACAAAACGGCAAACTTCTAAGTAATCATAAATAATGCCTCGGCCTCTTCCCAGGCACCCTGAACAGTTTTGTTTACAAAATTAAGCATGATCCAGTTCAAAATTAAGATTGCCTGACACATTTAAAGGGAAATACTAACAAAATTTAATGGTCTGCTCTCTTCCCTTTTCCATGCATTTAGATATATTTGTGTTCCAGATATTTTAAGTCTAAGCGCATCAACTTAAGTGGTAACGGTGGGGAATAAACGGCTACAGGTGGGTGGGAGGATTTTTTTTTTTATTATGGGGAGTAAATGGCTATAGGTGGGGGAGTAAATGGCAATAGGTGAGTGGGGGGGTCGGTTTTTCGTTACGAACCCCTTGAGCAAGTTTGATGGGACAAAATGGGATTGCTAGATAATTAAATCTGGGGTGGGGGTACTCTCATTAATGAAAACATCAGTTGGTAAATGAACTTGTCCCTCTCCCATTTTCTTGATTTGTTTTCCCGAATTTTTTATTTGTTTTGAAAACAATTCTGTGAGACTGGAGCAAAAAACAGAAGAAACAATTTAGTTGCAATTTTCACACATTTAAGTTAGATTAAAGATTTAAGAATAATATTCTGCATGTGGCTTTGATTTTTCATTGTGTTCCAAATATGCGATGACATATTTACGGGGATTCGTGGGATCTGGTTATCAAACAACAAATTGGTAACTTTTGTATGGGAATGCTAGGGATGTACGGATCCAAATTTTTGGATCCGGCCGAACCAGATTTTGCGGATCCAGGTTGAAATCCGGCGGATAAAATCCGCCGAACCGGATTTTTCATTGCTTACAACAATTCTCATAATCTTAAGAACCAAAGGGAAAGGGGTGGGGCAGGGTATTGTCAAGTTGGCTACTAATGGCTAGCAACCCAAATTTTTGGAAAATAACAATTATTGGGCATATTGTGATGAAATCAAATCAAAATTAGTGAAAGTTCTGGATTAATCCTAACATGTACCAAATTTGGAAATTCAGGCAAAATTTGAAGATATTAATAAGAGGAAAGATTCTGGGTACTGTTTTAAGAAAAGTGTGATTTTGCGTGATTGTCTCAGCCTTATCAAGATATTAAAGTATGAAAACAACGGGCAATGTCTAAAAATTGTGGCAAAAATTACTGTGCACCTAAAGAGAACTGTCTATCCTCTTCATTTATCATCATAAATGGACTGTTAAAATTCAAGCCATACTTAATACTTTTTGGGGGAGAGGAGGGGTGGGGTGAGGGATTAAATTCCCCATCCAATAAAAGTATAATAAGTTATACATGCTTCTACAGGCTGTAGCCTAGGCTCTTTACTATAATTGCATCTCAAAACATTTGATAATGTTTAAAAACTTTCAGCCATCATTTAATATTTTAATGACATCTGGATTGGTCCTACTACCTAAATTTTACCATTCAGAAGTTCAAGTTTCATTGTAGCCAAGTAAGATACTTAAGAAAAACAGTGATCCCAATCTCAATGTGATGCTGATGACTCATAGACCAGACAGGAAGTCTGCAAGACAAAGGGTCTATTGTTCTTTTTAAGGCAATATGTGAATGCATTTCATGCTATTCCTTTCTACATGTATATATGAGGTTTGAGGTGTTGTTTTATGCATATTAGAGTTACAGTGATACAGAGGAAAGACTGAATATAGGCATCATAAAAGAACAAGGCATCCTCATTCATTTGGAAACATTTTACTGTCCAAGATCAAGCTGATGAAATTGCTGAATGTATTTTGTGCAAAAAGGAATTAGGAGAGGAAAACCAGGATCCCTGCCAAAGAAGTTTAGTACTTCACCTTTACACAAGCATCTCCAATCAAAACATCCTGCAACATATAAACAAGCTAAACAATCAAATATTGAGGAAAAAGTAAATCTTCAATTGTTAAAATTGCCAAAAATCCGGTTCGGCCGGTTTGGAAAAAAATCCGGCCGGAACCGGATTTTTTTCCCAAATCCGGCCGGATAATCCGGCCGGACCGGATATCCGGTACATCCCTAGGGAATGCCCATCCCCATCCTTTCTGACTGAACACATGGAGCTCTGTGCAGGAAGTGCCTGGAGATCGAGGGACTGTTGAACGAATGTGTATACCATTTAAAGGGATATAATGGCATAATTGGTAGATGGTCTTTCCTCTCCCGTTTCTCAAATTTATCCACAAAATGTAATGTTGACAATAAGAAGGAGGGAAGGAGGGGGAGGTTTTATGACGTTCAGCTTAAAGGATATTTTAGAATATCAGATTATTGAAATTGTGGTGGGGGCATACCCTTTTATATACGCATAATTTGGTTGATTATTTCCCCTAATGTTTTTTTATTTTTTATTTCTCTACAAAAACGACGGCAATGAGTTGTGGGAGGGAGGGAGGTGAGTTGTGGGAGGGAGGGAGGAGGGAGGGAGGAGGGGAGGGTAGGGAGGAGGGAAGGGAGGGAGGAGGGGAAGGAAGGGAGGAGGGGAAGGAGGGAGGAGGGGATATTTCTCATTTGAGATTTTCTCTTTTGCATGTTTGTATGCCTCAAAAGACATTTTAGAATAACAGATTATTGAAATTGGGGTGGGGAATACTCCTTTATATATGTATAATTTGGTTGATGGGTGGGGCGGGAGAAGGGATGGGGCGGGAGAAGGGATGGGGCGGGAGAAGGGATGGGGCCGGCGGGAGAAGGGATGGGGCGGAGAAGGGATGGGGCCGGAGAAGGGATGGGGCGGAGAAGGGATGGGGCGGGAGAAGGGATGGGGCGGGAGAAGGGATGGGGCGGGAGAAGGGATGGGGCGGGGATGGGGCGGGGAGAAGGGATGGGGCGGGAGAAGGGATGGGGCGGGAGAAGGGATGGGGCGGGAGAAGGGATGGGGCGGGAGAAGGGATGGGGCGGAGAAGGGATGGGGCGGATGAAGGGATGGGGCGGATGAAGGGATGGGGCGGATGAAGGGATGGGCGGATGAAGGGATGGGGCGGATGAAGGGATGGGGCGGATGAAGGGATGGGGCGGATGAAGGGATGAAGGGATGGGGCGGATGAAGGGATGGGGCGGATGAAGGGATGGGGCGGATGAAGGGATGGGGCGGGAGAATTCCGATAAATTTGTTCGAATCCCTGAAAAGGCCTGCACCTGTTAACCTCTTCATCATTTATACATTTCACAAAATGTATAGCTAGGTGTCTCCGTCCCCTCCCTTATTGGAATGTGTCTTTTGTTTTGGTTGTCCGTAATTAAATCTTTACATAATCTTTCAACAAACCGAGCGCCCCTGATAATAAGTAGGCCACCACCTGGGCTACAATCTGCAAGAAAAGTACTTCACACCTTTTTTCATTCCCCTTCTACCCCTTATTAATGTTGAAATTAAATATCAGCTCTCCTTTGTGTCTCCTTTTTGGCATGCCGAGAAATGAACAACATTGAAACGGGGAGGGGAAAAAGTGTCAAGTATTTTGACGCGGATTGTCTGAGTTGTAAGGAAAACGGGGCATATTAAGTGTTTTGGGGCACGAGACAGTTTAGGCGCTTAAAGTACAACTACCAATGTTAGTCTTCAAACGAATTGACACATGCACGGAAAACATGGCTGAATTTCTTCCAAATGTTGATGACGCCGAGGGACTTAATCCTTTAGATTAGGAACTGGGACCGAGAAACGCCAGAATGGTATATGTTTATGTTTATGTTTATATATTTATATAGCGCTCAATATCTATACAATGCACATTCAGCGGCGCTGTACAGAAAATAAATAAAACTGTTCATAAAGTTAATAAAGTTCATAGGATAAAGATAAACACAAACAATTATAAAAAAAGCCTGGGTGAACAAAACAGTTTTTAGTTCCCGTTTGAAATTATCGTAGTTATTGATGCAACGAAGAGAAGATGGCAAACTATTCCATGTGACAGGGGCAGCTACAGCAAACGACCTGTCTTTAAATGTTCTGCGTTTTGTGAGAGGAATGTCGAGGAGAATGCCCATGGTGTTAGAAGAAGAGCGTAAACCTGTTCGACCTGTACGTATAATGATGAGTTCTTTAAGATATGAAGGAGCCAGATCATGAAGACATTTGTAGACATATGTTGCAATTCTATATGTTATTCGGGATTTTATTGGTAACCAGTGAAGGGAGCGAAGAGAGTCAGTAGCACTATCAAACTTTCCTCTACCTAGAACCATCTTGGCAGTCATGTTCTGGACCCATTGCAACTGTTTTATATCACAGTCAAGAAGATCATAGTACAAGGTGTTTGAATAGGTGAAGTTAAACCAGAGATGAGGCAAGCGTTTGGCTAATATAAATATTCAAGTACTCCCTTATGCTCCTGACCCTACTGAGGTTGAAGAGTGCAGTTTTACATTTAGCCTTAATCTCTTGGCGAAATAGCAGTGATTCATTCCAGTAAACTTCAAAATATTTGATCGAGGTTGATTTGTTTACTTCGATACCACTCATAACCATGGAATGGGAGTTGCACTTTTGCAGTTGGTATTTGCTACCAAACAAAATAAAATCTGTTTTACGATGTTGGGTTTTGATTTGTTTGTATTCATTCAAGAGTGAACTTCAGATAGGCAACTTTCCAGGTTTAAAATGGCATCTCTTTCAAGTTCTCCTCTGGGTGTAAATGCTTTATAGAGAGCATGGTTGTCTGCACATCCCATGACATTGATGTCAATGGATAAATTACACCACCTAACGGGCTGGCATAAGTGGAATACAACACTGGCCCAAGTATTGAGCCTTGGGGTACAGAGAAGTTTGTGTTCTTGTAATCAGAAGAAGCATCCTGAACTGAAACATAAAATGATCTGTTGGACAGATAGCTTTGGAACCACGCCAGTGCGTCATCCTGTACTCCATACATGTTGCTTAAAGTCTTTAAGAGAATGGCGTGGTCGACGGTGTCAAATGCCGCGGACATATCGAGACCAACAAGTGCTATAACTTTTTGATTTTCCATGGCTGCCAATATGTCACAATGTATTTTTATAAGTGCCGTCTCTGTACTATAATTGCTGCGGTAAGCACTTTGATATGACGGTAGAAGGTCACCATTTGAGAGATGATCATTGAACTGTAGAAGTGCGCATTTTCCACTACCTTTGACACATATGTGAGATTGGATATGGGTCGATAATTAGCGGGATAAGATCCAGACCTTGCTTTTTAAGAAGAGGGAGGACAACTGCCTTTTTCCAAGATGCTCGAACATGCCAGAAGTAAATGAAAGATTGACTATACGAGTCATGAGAGGCACAAACGTATCAAGTTGTCTTTAATCCAAGACGAAGGACACGGGTCAATCTCAGCCGTGGTTGGTTTGGAAGATCTCATAACATTTAAATGCGGTGGTTTCCGACACAGGTAAAAATGCACAAAAACGAGGACAAGTGCGAAACGGAGCTGAATATGATGGAAATTCCTTTAATTCCTGTCGGATTTTTACAATTTTCGAATGAAAAAGTCCGCGAAATTATTTGCGAGTAAGTTCGAATCACAGTCTTCTGGAAACTGGTTGCGGATGTCTTACCTAACAGACCTGATACAGTATTGAACAAACGCTTTGAGTCATTACCACAGTCAGATATGGCCTGTGAATAGCATTGTACTTTAGCTGTATGAAGTGATTGGTTATATTTCGCTCTACATTCCTTGTATTCGTTCCAGTGATCAAGTCTCTTGGACAAGCGCCATTGTTTCTCAAGACGCTTCTTTCGCTTTAGTTCTGACAACTCATTGCTAAACCACAAATGTTGCGTGTGCGTAGAAATACGTTTACTTTTGAGAGGTGCAAGGTTCTCCAATAGTGAGGTAAGACCATCATTCAACTCACTGGTGATTGAATCCACACTATGACTGGAGCTGACCATGATATCACAAACGATATCATTGATTCCATTGGTTACATCATGTGGGTTCACCTTTTTCATTGGTCTGAACTTAATCAATTTTCGCTCTACATCGTCTACAATGAAAGACACACGAGTACTTATGACTGAATGGTCAGAAAAAACCAAGTCATCACAAGGAACAGTGAATTCCAATGGAGCAATTGAAGAGTTTGACGAAATAATATGGTCCAGTGTATTTCCTAGCTTATGGGTTGGGCAGACGACATGTTGTGTTAGATTGAAATGCGAGAGAAGTTCCATGTAAGTTTGATTGTCTGAGTCTTCCTTGTCATTATAGTGAATGTTAATATCGCCACTAACAATGAAGTCATAATTATGTAAATTTAGACTACACATGAAGTCAGCAAATTCATCACAAAATTGGGATATTGTGTACTTGTGATATAGAGAGTAAGGTGGTCTGTAGATGACTGGTAGGACAAGAGACCACTGTTTGCCCTTTACTAGCCATGTAGCGACTTCAAATGTTTCACATGATCTTGTTAACTCCGGAATAATTTCACAGAAAAAATGTGATTTGCATATAAGGCCAACGCCACCACCTTGTCTCTCCTGCCGTGGTGAAATTTGAATGTTTAAACCAACCGCATCGAATTGTGCTTTGGTATGGTCGTCAATAACCTTAATCCAAGTCTCTGTTAGTGTCATAACATCGTATCCGAACTTACAGGTATGTTCAAGCAGTGGATTAAACTTTTTGGCGAGAGACTGGACGTTAACAGTTGCAAAACTAAGGTTGCGTGGTTTTGACATAATATCCACACATTTATTCAGGGAGCGAAGATTACCATGATTTGGTCCTGTAATAATGTCAAAGTTAGAAAAATATTTGTTTCTTCGTTTTGCAGAATAATTCATCCTAGAATTTTTTCCTCGTTTACCCCCGATATTTGCGTTGAATAGTACCTATTGCATGGCTTTCACACTCATGTATTGTACATACGGGATGGAATTTGCGATCAATACCAAGTTCTTTGATGCACTGAAGTTCTTGACTGCTTAATCCGTTAATTGGCCAATTTGGTCGCAGAAAACGTAGCGTATTAGGTGTATACTTGTACATCATGGTCATTGAACTGTGAACGCTGTGTGTTTTTTGGCTGAAAACTGAAACTGCATAAGAAATCCTTCCAAAGCAGCAAAAAATAAGCAAAATACAGGTATAAAATGCAGTCCATTTGAATCTCCAGATAATCATTGTAACTATGTTAAAAATCAAAGCTAGAAAACACGCAGAAAATCAAGATATTTTTCAATGATTACAGAGGGAACTTTAGATGCAGCCTTACACTCAAAAGCCTTACACTCAAAAGCGCATATCTGATAATCTACAGCCAAGCGGATGTTGGGAAAGTGAAGGACAGGAATGCTTTTGCCCGAATAATTGGAAGTGCGTTTGAGTCTGTCAGCGGCGAAGTAAAGCACTGGGTGTGTTGTCGGGAAGAACATGCCAGTGGTGGCATGCACTACCACCTTGCCCTCAAGTTGCAGGCACGGCATCGGTGGCTTCAGGTGAAACAGTATTTGCATGATCGGCATGCAGTGACTGTACACTTTTCCGATGTCCACGTTAATTACTATTCAGCATGGCGGTATGTAACGAAAAGCGACGACGCCTTTCTCCAGTCTGACTTGACCTATTCAATTCCACGGACAATGGAGGCGAGCCGTAAGCGAAAAGAAGGGGCCCAAGGCTACACCAACTAACAATAAAACAAAAAAGAGGAGACTTGGCTTTTGATGTTTCGCAGATCATCAGAGCGAAAAACATAAAGCATGAGACGGAACTCCTAGCACTGGCCGAGGAACAAAGGCTTCAGGGGAAGAACGATTTAGCGGAATTCATTGTAAACCGTGGTTCCAAATGGGTCAGCGATACGTTGAATGTAAGACTTAGTGAGCTTTAGTACCCACGATGGGGTAGTAATCATCACGTTCATGGTGTCGCTAATACATATGATACATATTATTTATCGGATATGACTGATGCTGACGCTGTCGCTGAAAAATCGTACATGTTTTCTTCTGAAAATTAAAATGGAAAGCAATATTGTGTACTAATATTTTAATATATTATATACGTCACACCTGTCATGCAGGGAATGACAATATTCAACATGTCCAATGTGATTTAATTGTTTTTGGGTGCACATAAGGGGGCGCAATTAAGAAATGTCTCTGTACCTTTCAACGGTACACACCAGCAAATATAAGAAAAACAGTCAAGATCCTTATTTAAGTTAGCTGTGTACCGTTTCAATTTTAAGAGAAATGGAGCTGTTCTGGGCGCCCCCCTCAAGGGCGAATTACAAAAATGTTTATTTATATATCTTTTAAGGGTAGACTAAGTGAACATCCAAAATTCGAAACAAATTATGAAGAGAAACAACAAGTATTTTCCTTTTTTTTAAAGTGTGTACTGTTAGCTGCGCCATTTGAAGGAATGGTATAGCTGATGTACCTTAAAGGGGTAATAATGCTAAAGTCAAATGAATTCTCAGATAATGGTCTCCGGTCAAACTGCTATTTACTCAAATATATACAGGAATCACCAAATATAAATATATAAACAAAGACTAATATTTGAGGCGTTGTCCTTTTCTTCTAATAATGTCATTCATCCTTTTGGACATGCTTTTAATGACTCTGTCAATATAATCACATGGAACAGATGTTATGGTTTGTATAACTCGCCGTTCAAATTGTTGAAAATTTTCACGAGATATTTCCTTTTCCAGAGCGTCACGTCACGCCACAATTTTTCGCCAACATATTTAAAAATATTCTCAATAGGGTTGATGTCGGGACTTCTGGGAGGGGAGGGGATCTTGAGCACTTGTGCGTTTACACTTCGTAAAGCTTCTCGAGCCTTGCCGCTGTTTTGTGAGGGGTCACTATCTTGCGCGAATAAATGCGTATTGGGCTTTTGTGCTTTTCGGTAAATATCTTCAAAATGGTCGTTGATCAATTTTGCAAAAAATGCACCATTCATTTCTTTGTAAGGCTTGCTGCAAACAACATTACTTTTATGCGATATAGCTACAATCATCTTTACAGTACGCCCGCCATTCCCAACCTTTTGTCCTTTTGCGAGACAGCCTTGTGGTAACCTTCCTATTATTTTCTCCAAATCTTTGTTTTAGGGGCACGAGCCTGGTCCAGAGGATTCATTTTGTGAACAAACGACGTGCCGTACAAATAAAATGCGATTCCTTTCTTTCAAATACTTGCGTTATATTGAGTTTTGATTTTCCGTGCAAATAGTTTGTTGAGAAGGTGCAAATCACGCTATCGGAAAAGACGCCGGAAATGTAACACCTTAATTTTTCTCACATTAGAGGATTAACATGTACATTCTTTAAGTCTATTGTTTTCATCCTTACCATATTATTTAAGCCTAATGAAACCTCTCATACTAAAGTTTATACCAATATGTAAACATTCAGTGGTAAATTAGACGTTTTAAGTAGAAGAGTAATGAAGAAATGGAAAGAAAGAAATTAAAACAAAAGGCTATTAAGATTTTCTAAAAACTCAGACAATCCACGACAAAAGTACTTCACACCTTTTTTCATTCCCCTTCTTTTCCTTTCCCCTCTTTTCCTTTTCAATGTTGAAATTAAATTTCAGCTCTCCTTTGTGTCTCTTTTTTGGCATGCCGAGAAACAAACAACATTGAAACGGGGGAGAGGACAAAGTGTCAAGTATTTTGACGCGGATTGTTGGTCATAAATCACCCAGTCAGAATTAGGTTTTATAATGTTTACGTCGATGTGTCAATGAAATATGATATCTTTGAACAAGTGCCATTGAACAATGATTATGTGGGGTAATGGGCCCAGTTCCCAAGGAAACTGGGTTTTGTTTTAAAAAATTCATTTTACGTTCCGAGATAACAGAAAGATGTTGGTGCAAAGTTTGCAGGAATGCTAGTGAATTGAGAAAGTTGCCGATCTGAGTTTATTTCCATTCAATCTTTCTATGGTGCATACCAGTTTGCCGTATTACTTCAAAATCTTCATTTTTTTTTACCAACAAATTTTGTTACCAAATGAAACAAAAGACTTTGGAAGAGCTTTTTTCACAAGGATCTTTTTTACTAGTGTAGGGTATTTTATTTACATGCCGGGACAGTAGGAATTTTGTTAGGTTTGAACCATTGTCCGTGAGCGATTTCACGATCGATATTACTGATATTTATCATTATTTTGAAGGAACATTCGATTTAAGTACATGTATATTGGATTAAATTTGAACATTGAACAGTCATCAATTCATGAAAAGATTGAAGACGTACACGTAGGCCTTACATGAGAACAACATACACAAAAATGAAAATGGAAAACATTATTTGGTCATGATTTCTTGATTCTTGAAATGTCCTCGTTGTGAAAACTAAAAAAGGGAAAGACTTAAAATTGAACTTGTTAGAAGATATTTTAAAATTGTTTTTTTTTTTTTTTTTTTTTGATGAAAGATCAATATCATTATCACCACAAAATCAAAGCCGAGAGACACAAATAAGGACTCATTTAATTTCTATTTTCCCGTGTAAAAACTGATACATTTTGGCTCGACGCAACTATTAACTGAGACAGTACTGTAGCAGGAGTTGGTCAGTTGAATCGCGATATTATTTGTATTCTTGTTTTGAACATGTTATTTTTCGCAGAACACATTACGAGCAATAACAGGTTCTTTTTTTTTATATTCTGAGTACTTGACCTTCACAATCCCATCCCATTGCCAAAACAAGATTAATGTAACGGTGTATCATTTTTTGTTTAGTTGGAGCATGGAGCTATTATTAGCTTCATGGTTGGAGGTACTTTCCAACAAGATTACCAGCGATATCCTGCGCAATATCGCGAGGTATTGTTCCTATTGTTATGCAGGAATATGTGTTGGTTCAATGGCTTCACTGAACCATGTTTCATGGGTGCTTTTAATCCGTCATGAATATAAAAAAATCCCGCAGTTTTGTGGGATTTGGCGGCATGCCATCTATCGAAAGTTGGCTCGCCTCCCTTATCACTTTCCTTGTTCGTGGCCGCTGGCAAACCTCATGGGACTCCAAAATTGATAACAAACTCCACGTCATTCAGCCCACCATTCCGATCAAACCCACCATTCCGATCAAACCCACCATTCCGATCAAACCCACCATTCCGATCAAACCCACCATTCCGATCAAACCCACCATTCACAACCTCTCCTGTGTCGACAACGTCCACATTACCTGCCTTAGAACAGGTCACACCCACCTCACTTTCTCCCACCTCCTTATTGGCTCCCCCAACCCCTCTGCAACAATTGCCATTGCACCCTCAGTCCATCACGTTCTCCTTGCTTGCCCCCTGTACAACCTTCTCAGAGCTTCCCTCACCCCCCACAACTCAACTGCCGTGCTCTTCCAAAATAAACCTCAGGATAAAATGATCTCCTTCCTTTATCATGTTTCCCTCTACAACCATATTTAGTCCTCTCCCACCCCCTCTCTCTCTGCTTTATTTTTCACCCATGCACCTCTCTCGATCCCGGCTTTCTGGCTTTTAGTTCTCATGTGTTTCTCAATCTTCCCCTGTTTTCTCTTCTTCCTGCCTCTGGAAAGTTCTAACCTCTCAGGCACAATTTGACCCTTGTTGTCGTGGTGCCGTTAAGCCCTCATCAAACAAACATATACCACTCCCATGCTGTTGGGGCCTTGTATAAAATGCACATCAAATAGTGTGCAGTGACAAAGTTCATCAAATTTCAGAATCGGATTGTATCTATTTCATCAATGTTAAAATAATTTGGGACTTGCTACAGAAGTTCAATTACAGCAAAATTCATTGCCAGATGACAAGCCCAACAATTGGGAAGCTAAGTCTGGTTTAGGAGATCCTTTGCCACTTTCGGGATACCGGCCAGTTTCTTGACGTAAACATTTTCTTGACCCATTCTATTTTTAAATAAGAACAATACTTGTTTTTTTAGCTCCACCCATACACAGAGTATGAGTGGAGATAATCAAATCGTACATGACTTCTCATATGTGCCTGTACTAAGTTTTGATTAACAATGCATCTCCTCCTAGGTTTTTACAGTTTTGCTCTTGAGATTCTGGCTCACGCGAGATTTTTGTATGGTTCATAAATTTTGTATTTTGTTAAGAGATATTAAAAGTATTTTTTTAATTAAAGCTCTCGAAAGGTTTTAACAAAGTATCAGATTTCATACGTAATTTCGCTAAAAATAGCTCTTTTAGCTGTAGACAGTAATCCTATTCGCGTTTCGTATACCGGTACCGCTCCGGGCTATGATTTTGGTCAGTTGGTATGGCATGTCTATTAGTTACATGTATGGACATGTATGTTTAATCATATTGCAGTATTTTACAATCAGAATTCGGACATTCTTTTATGAATATGCAAATTCTCGTAATCTTATTTAGGTCACGCTGTATCGTATCGGATTGGAGTACCGAGTTCTATAATAGGTCATGACATAGCCTAAAAGATAACATGTGAAGTTGTTGTTTGATCATTTTCGCTTGTCGTACAGTAGGTCTCAAGTGTCAGTAAGTCTTGTGCTGCATTGCATCGCGGGGTTAGAGCGTTATACTTAAATCCACCCCTACTCTACCAGGGCTTTGAAAAAAGCGACCCCAATTTTCGTAACTTTTTTTTCATATGCATTTTTGACAACTTTACTTTCATTTTCTTTCGTTACAAGTTTGCCTGGAATAGATGCTAAGATATTTATCTTTTGAGTAATTAAAACCAATTTAGGAAATATTGGAAAAAATTATGCAAATTAAGCAATTTTTGGCTAAATTTGGTCAACAAATGATCAATCTTTGCAGAAGTATAACTTCTTGTCAGTATTGATAACAGAGATGTGTGTTACATATTTAGATTCTTTTTGAAATTTCCTTTTCAATGATACTAATCTATAATTTTTATAAAGAAAGGAAAGATGAAAACACATCAAAATGATAAAAGTCAAACGACCCCTGAAAGCTGCAGCAGAAAAATAATTGCGCAGTGGTCACGGTGAGACTCGAACCCGGAGCGCTAGCACGCTAGTCGCGTACATTTCCTCTGCACCACGTAGTCGTTCAAATTGAAGATGTGTAATTTATTTCTTATAGGATAGGTTCTAAATAGAGGGGGGTATACCTTTATTTATATATCAAATGAAAGGAAATTTCAAGCGCTTTCGAACGACGGTTCAACGAAGCATGTGTGCTGTACAATTTGGGTTACACGATTTTTTGAAAAAAACGTGTCAAAAATGGCAGAAATTCATGAAATTTTGAAGAAATTTCTCCAGAACAAAAGATTGCAGGTAGGGATTATAAAAATTATACCAGAAACCAATACTATCATGTCTTAGGACTTGCGTGTTTGATTGTGAAGCAAAAATGTGATCTTGAAGTTAACATAAGATTTAAAAAAAAAAAAATTGTAAATTTTTTAGCAATTTTTGAATTTTACCCTTTTTCGATGTCCTTTTTCTAAAAATTATGTAATATGACCCCTATGAAAAAGTTTCATTTTGTGAAAGAAATTTCTGAGTACTTTAAAATGATACCAAGATTACTCCTATAGGCTTGTGGTAAAGTCCCGATTTTATTTTCAGAAAAAGGTGGTTTGAAAACGGTGATACTATCGCCGCGTGATAGAGTAAGGGTTAAATCCACTATTTATCACAGGGGTTACTAGCACTAACGTTAAGGATAAAGTTTTGTTGGGTTGGTGAACGCAGCGGCATTGTGTAAGCCGGGATGTGCCATATGGGCAGCAGATTGCCATAACTAAAAGTTTGTTTCCAAACCTATAAGTTTTCGTGGACACGTGGAATAATCATCGCTGGTTACGGTAGTATTCAATGGGGCATCCCAGGGCTGCTAGTAAGGTTGTGACGTTTAAAACATTTAGGAAATTATGCTCCATGTAAACAAATGTTGATTCAAGTTTTATGTTTGTTTTTTCAAGTTTGCATAAGTTCACGAAACCATCTAAGCAACCTTCTCGTGTGAATCTTTACCCACTAAGTCATTGCCTTCACATTTTTCACCCGGGGGCCATATGCATAACACTAAACATTTCCTCGGTATCTGGGATCGGATGCATGGAATGTAGCTAGCTTGTGCTCATAGGGAAGGCGCTAGGCCCAGGCTAGCACTCATTAACATAACCCGTCAAGTACACACAAGAAATTTCCGCCCATATCCATTCATTATTGAATCACAGTACATATCTCCCAACCACTGACCATTGTAAAAGTAAATTTTGCCCCCCCTAAATTTTGGCCCCTAAGTAAATTTTGGCCCCGGCCCTTATTTCCTAGGAAATTTGGGCCTCCTAGACAATTAAGCCGTAGCCATCCAGTAAATTTGGTCCCCCCTCATACTTAAAACGGTCCGCTAGGAAATTTGAGCCCCGGCCATTCTTTCCTATGAACTTTGGAGACAACAACTTGTCCCCCTTTTGCAAGAAAAAGCTCTTCTTCTCCCTTCACACTAACTCTCACTGCCGTTTTGCGTAAGGCACACTTTTTTTCTTTAGTGTATTAGCTTATCACTTCTTATCACTTTTTAGCTTAATCACTTCAGTACACAAAATTAATTGAAAGAATCGTTATCACTTTTTAGCTTAATCACTTCAGTACACAAAATTAATTGAAAGAATCGTACATACACACCAGTAAATTACCTAGTAAAATCAATCCAGAGGGGACCAAATTCACTAGACATTCCTTAGGAAATAAGGACTGGGGGCCCAAATTTCCGGGGGGAAAAATCACACCGGCCCACATGCAAATCTTTCGATCACAGCCATGCTGTAACTCCTAATAAGGTCATCGGGATACCGTACTAACTTTTTCACATCCATCATGGAGTGGGCCATGCAATATTCGAAGAGAATCCCACGTTAAATCCGAACTGCACATGTCTTAGACACCCCTGGATATCTCAAGCGGATGCGACCGCCACGGTATAACAATCGTCAAAATGAATTTGAGAAAAAATAGCAATCTTCAGTTTTGTTTATTCCCTTGAAAGTTTTGACAAAGTTTTCCCATATTGAAAAATGGTTCAATTAGATTTTTGGATACATGTAAGGGTAGGGACAAACTGAAAAAAAAATTTTGTTTATCCTACCTTGCCATCCCGAAAATATAAATTAAATTGATTCCATAAATTCCATATAAATGTGTTACAGTGTGTCTTTTCTTCTCCTCTCCATATCAAAGATTTTATAATCTTCTCGGCCCTGATTTTTTTTTTTCCAATCTACCTATTCCTAAAGTTGGCCCAGAAGAATTTGCGTTAAAGGTTAGAAACAGACACGTCATGAATCAAACCAGGGTAGCGATGCAAAAAATCAAGAAAATTCATACGCATCGATGACCTTTGGCGTATCGTTAAAATTATTCCAGCTTTTATGAGTTCTAATGTGCAATGAAAACATTGAAGAAATTCTTGTTTTACACCTATTGTGATAAATTTACAGATAATCCATGTCTTTAACATTTACTTCAAAGAGTAACAATTATTTCAAAACTAATAATTGTATTTACGGACGGATTAAATGTTTGCCTATAATTGTTTTTACGACTGGATTACGGTCACAAAATCAGCACTTGTTGACATAAATTAATGGGGTAACAGCCTGCTTGTGCACAAAAGTTGGTAATATTCTCACGCCGTGTGATCTGTCATCCCCAGTTGCGGAATTCACACGTGGCCGCTATAGCGTTTCTCAACATAAGTAGTTACGGAAAAACATTCTTTCTTGGTTTTTGGTTTAAAAACTTCTAACACTTGAATATTTATTGCGACATAACAGCCCCATTAATGCTGATTCGGGTGAAAATAAAATGGCTAAGTCATTCAGAAAGCTATTTCAAGTGCACTAAATTATACGGTGCAGCAAATTAGACCGTATCACTGCTCTAACGCAGTTTGGCAGTGACCCAGATTTTTCTCGTAGCAGTAGCAACATTGAAGGGGAAATTACGTAATCCCGCCTTCTATCCTTGTATCAAGCCTGGTATCAAGTTACAGTTGTTTTGTTTTCAATATGTGAATGAATAATCGGGTTAAACCAGAGGATGATTATCGTTACATGAATATGATGAATGTTAAATATAATACTTCAGTGTTTCCTTAAGTTTGAACAAACAGAAAAACGGGAAGAACTAATTTGGAATTTCGTATTAAGGTGGTCATGCTAGTTACGCGAAACATACATTGTGCGTTCATATCAAGGGTTTTATCATTTTATTTAGGTCTTATCATCAATGATGACTTGCTATGAGCAGAGGCGGCGGAGCTGGGAAGGTGGATGTGCAGGCTTCAGCCCAATAATTTTAGGTGAACGTGTCACGTTACTTGATCTAATCCCCCCTCCCCCCCGCAATATTGTTATCACATGTCACTTTATTTCATTAAATCCCCCAATATTTTGAACTCTCCGCCGCCCCTGATCAGACAATTGAACTATGAAATGGCTCGGGGTGGACGAGATGCAGAAACACATTTTCATACAATGAATCTTGGACCCTTCAGGGCCCTAAATTAACATCTTCAACGTGAAGGAGCATGCTTGGCTTATCCAAACTTGGGGGCATAAGATGCGAATTGACACTTCAACAAATCCCCCCTCCCCCTAATTGTGTACTCATTTTTGGTTCGCATGCGAAGCATTATGCGAACCTATGTAATGGCGATTACAGCCGTCCGTCTGTCTGGCCGTCCACAGATTTGTTCTGAAATTTCCTCAGAAATGTTAAAGTTTTTTGAGATTTCCTCAAAAAATGTTAAAAGTTTCTTCAGAGTTCCTCAGAAAAAGTTAAAGTTTCTTCAGATATTCTTAGGGAAGCTTAGATTTTCCTTTAAAATGGTGGAATGCCATGTGGGACAAGGCATGGGATGTCAATTGGGACATGAGGTGGAATGTCATTTGGGACATGGGATGTGATCCATGTGGGACATAGGGTGGAATGCCATGTGGGTCATAGGATGGGATGCCCTGTGGGACATATGATTGAATGCTATGTGGGACATGGGGTGGGATGCCATGTGGAAGATATGGTGGAATGCCATGTGGGACATGGGATGGGATGTCATGTGGGACGTGGTGTGGGATGCCATGTGGGACATGGGGTGGGATGCCGTGTGGGACATCGGGTGAGATGCCATGTGGTACATGGGATGCCATGTGGGACTTAGTGTGAGATGCCATTTTTATAATTGGCCGCGTCATATAATATGGGTGTCAATTTGCATGGGCATGCGAACCATGACAGTATTTACCGTTCTAGTTTAAAGTTATTCTATAAGCCTATAGTTCAAAAGGTAGCGGAACATGTATCCTGGGAATTACAGCACTACTCTTTTTCCGTAGCGAAACTAAAACTAAACAAATTGGAACTCTTATGCAGAAAAAAATTAAACATGAAAACGTCATAGCCTAACAATTTTTATTTTGAATATATAGGTGATCGTTAATGTTTGTAATTTTGTTTTTTAAATGTATTGTTCCAGAATATGCTGCACTCAGACTGACCTTTGCTCTCCCATAACATCCATTAACTCCTACATTAAAATTAATACAAAACGGCTTACAACTTTTGTCAGAAGTAAATTTTTTCAACTGTCACTATTCTTAAATAAAAGAGGTAGTATGCTGCATATACCCGGCCCCTAGTTCGTGGATACCGAGGGCCAGGCCACCCCTCAATTCCACCCCCAATCTCCCGTTTAAAAAAAAAAAGAAGTATTAAAAAGTACTGCGTGAAAAAGTTTGGATATGTCCTTCTTTTATTCCATGAAAATCTAATGTATTTCCTCTCTCGTTTCTTTCTTTTTAGTGAGATAAGCATACTTTATCCTTGTATTATCTATTTGATTTCTTTACTGTTAAGCATGCAACAGTAGTTTCTTAATTTTCATTTGCTTTATATTTACTTTTATAATGAGCTTCTATTTTTGTTCTGCACGATTTTCTTAATTCTTGTTCCTCGCATTTCATATACTGTCATGTCTGGCATAGGAATCAAAAAGATATTTCTTCTCTTCAAATTGTTTACCCAAATCAAAGGAGGTTTATTCTTGCTTGTATGACCCTGGGATTACCATTATCAAACACTCATGGCCGTAATTATTGGGAAGTCTCCCCCTCCCCCGGGCTTCGCACCATTATGTACCCAATTTTCATATAAAAATGTGTTTCAAAAGCATGCTTACCCTCAGATGTGTGTTAGGGTGTGGTGTGTTAAGCCTGTCCCCACTTTGTGAGTAAGAACTCCGACGTAGCATGATAATTTTGAAGTTTATGTTGTACGTCCCAGTAAGAAGTTACACAATATCCTACAGCAGTAACTACTACAAAACGATATATAAATACAACATTTATAGGCCTACCCTCCGTGTTTCTTCCCCCATTATGAGAAAATACTTATATAATGGGGGTATTCCCCCTCTCCACCCTATGTAACAATTTTCTTTGTCTCCTGTTGTATAGATAAAATTCATTCTTCACACGACCGTGACAGTTGCACTTGTTGCACACAAAAAATGCTAACTGTCACAACCTTAGCTGCTAGTTTGGCCGATTACCGTCTAAATATGACAAATTTGTTCGTTTTGAAACATGTTTGGTCAGTAATCTTTTTTCAGTATAGGCCATATGAAATTAATTTAACATTTATGAAGATTAATGTGTAAAAAAAAAAAAAAATTATGTTTACAAAATATATTTTCTAACCATACGTTGTGGTGGAATTGACCTTTGACCTCGCCAACATCAGTAATGGAGCGAGACATGATGGCACCATGCATTGAATGTCACATAGCTTTTGTTAGAAGCATAATTTTTCAGACATCGCTATAACATGAACCTCATTGCACCCACCACAAAACCAAGTCATCACTGAGAACCAATCTGGCAGTCATTCACAACTAACCTCATTTGGCACATATGACCTGACTGTTAAGGTCCATTAAACCCAAACAAACAAACTGAATACAACTCATACAGGAAAGTTAAAACTCTTGGATTTTTAACATGATGAATGATTGCCCAAAAATGGAGTGGACCTCAAATAAAACTTTAAAAACATAAAAATACATCTGACAAAAATAAAATCAATAAAAACAATCAATTCTTCTTGCATTGTTATAGGTTAAGCTATAACATCATTGATGTCTAGTTAAATTTAAATTGTGATGTATCTTGCGTAAATGTTTGCAAAAACAAGACAGTGCAAAAACGATGTTTCAAATAATTTATTTTCTCACAGGAGATAATATTTTTCAAATTATTCTGTGTAAATCATAGCTTAAAATGATATGAAGATACTGCTAAGAGGCTCATACTTGAATCACATGCCTGTACCTCTAAGTTGTTGGTATACAATATAGGCCTACCATCTCATGAACCATTGAAATGTTACAACATCGAATGCTTTTTTTTTTTTTAAAGTAAAATTAGTTTGTTTAACAAATCAAGAACAAATATTTTCTTCAGTAAAACTTCTATGTAATTCACTTAACACTGTGGCAGTTGACATAGATAATCAACATCTTAAACTATACACTTTGTAATCTTTTAAATAAGATACCCATGTTACTACATCTGAAGCCAGTATCATCCAGCTAAAATAGTCTCTTCAAAATATAAAGAAATGAATATATCATTAAGTAACTCTTCTCTAGTCCATTGTATACTGTGCCTGTTGACAGATAATCAACACCTTAAACTAAACTTTGTAGGCAACTTTTAAATAGCATGTATCATGGTACTACATCTCAAGACAATGTCATCTAGTTAAGATAGTCTCTTCAAAGATATAAATATATCCTTTAAGTAACTCTTCTCTGTAATTTCAATAGTGATGTCATCAAGGTAAAATAGTCTCTTCAAAATATAAAGAAATACACATTTCTTTAAGTAGTTCTTCTTTGTACTGTAATTCACATTACACTGTGGCAGTTGACATAAAGATAATCACCATCTAAAACTAAAATTTCAAAACTTTTGAATACCCATTTTACCATGGTTGTTATATATCTCATGCATATAGTAATATTATCTACAGTTTAAATATGTTCAAAACAAAGAAATTAAAAACATTCCTTTAGTAACTCTTTGTAATGTACACTAGTAGTACAGTCATCTTATAATATTTCTGATACTCTTTGTACTAGTTCTATTCTTTCATTGCATATGGACATTGAAAATATTACAAATCAAAAGTTTAAAATGTAGACAGAGTTTACATTTACATATATTCACTCCTTTGTCTCTTTGCAAATGAAGAATATATCAAGTTGAGGGAAGCATTCTCCATAGCATACATGAATTACTTTAGTTTGGACACTTGTGCTCACCCTGCTTACTATATACTCTTTCAAAGAGATACGTTTGAGTAAAAAAAACGTAATTAAGATTCGCGGGTGGTCAAAAAGAGGAATTTTCATATACGGTTTGAAAGTCGAAGTAGGATGGTGACCCACCTTGGTATATATATAATTTAGTATATTGGTTGCCATAACGCTAGGAACGCACCCACCTTGTTATATATATAGATTATTATATAGGTTGTCGTAACGCTAGGAACGCACCCACCTTGTTATATATATAGATTAGTATATAGGTTGCTACCCACCTTGTTATATATATAGATTAGTATATAGGTTGCCATAATGCTAGGAACACACCCACCTTGTTATATATATATATATAGATCAGTATATAGGTTGCCATAACGCTAGGAACGCCTGTGGACTGACCCTTTGTAGCCCGTCATCTTGTTATGTTATGTTAGGCCTACGTTCGCTGAGGTATATGTTTTGCACGAAAGCGTGCTACATGTAGACTTGCACTGCAGTGACTTCACAGTCTTAAGTCTGGAAAATATATTCCTACTGTAAGCCTGTGTTAGTGTTTAGCTGAAGTTCTTCGGCATAGAGCTTAGCCATTTTCACAGTATTTGGCATACTTTTCTCTCAAATTTATAAAGAAATACATTTAACTTTTATTGATATGAACAAAAGTGGCATGAAATAGCTAGGTTTTTGAAAATTATGGTGAAAAATTTTGGGCGTGGAAGAAAAGACTCTGTAATGAAAGTTAAACCTTTTCGTATCCACTAGTGAAGCGACTAGGACACTCACACAGCTAACAAATTCCACAATTATGCCAAGGAATTAAGTGAAACACATGTACCTCAGTTTGGAAAATTTGTGGTGTGCTGGGAATTTATCAACCGTTCAAAAATCTAAACTTCTTTGCATTTGCACAGTTCCAGCACTGTAGGGCAGTTTTAAAATCCCCTGTGCACTTTGCAAACTTTACAGTCTAGAATATACCCACAAATTGTGTTTTTTTCACTCCAAATTTACTATAGAATGACATGATAAAAATCTTGGAAAATCAAAGTAGTGAAACATGGTTATTTTTCAAAATGGCTGCCAAAACCTATAATTTCATATTCAGCCCTATTTCAGCAAGTAATAGTGCTAAAAATATATGTGAAAAACTTCATCAGCAGCTCAGTACCATAGCCATGCAGTGCATTTATCATCAGGTCCAGCAATGGATTGGAGTTGATATGTGTGCTGAGGATTAGGAATGGTAGATCAGCGATGGGAAGATGTTTCCTGTTCCCACTAACTTCAAGACAGCACCTGAGTATCTTCTAGAAGCGATCAACTGGTCCTGCAAGACTGGGTGTACAGGAAAGAGATGGGGCTGTGTAAAGTATGATTTACAGTGTTCTCGAGCATGTGGACAAAGTAGTGCTATTCAACTATACACATGTAAATTTCAAGAACTGATGTGAACATATATCTCAAAATTTTTAGAGGCAGTCACAAATCATCAAAACATGATCGATAAAAGGCTATTGGACACCCATTTTGGTAGCCATCTTAATTTTGCGTGAGACCGTAAAAATACTTGAAAAGAGTTTTTTGATGGCCACAATAATGATAATAATGAATACTTGTTATGCGCCAGTATCCATCAAAAGTGATGCTCATGGCGCAGCGACACAACAATTAATGCAAAACAATGTGAGCAAAAAAGAAATAATAGTTCAGAATACTGCAAAATACATACATAAAGAACAATAGGCATATTATTTATATATCACAAATATTTGCTAATAGTTGACTATATCTGAATTGAGTTTTGAAAGACAGGTCTGGTGGCCATTTTGAATTTGAAGTATGTAACCAGTTTATAAATGTCAGAAATGGGTTTATTATGTCCAATAACATATACCTAAGTGTCTCACATATATTTTTTAGCACTATTATTTGCTGATATAGGGCTGAATCTAAAATTATAGGTTTTGGTGGCCATCTTGAAAAACAAACATTTTTCACTTTGATTTTCCATGGCTTTTAGTATGTCATTGTATAGTATATTTGAGAGTGCAAAAACACTTGAATAGTTTTGAATGTAATTTGTGGTGGGTAGGGGATATATGTCACCAGATTCCGAGGCCTAAATATCCATCTAACCTGTGGACATTACCTAACATACCAACCTCAAAATTTATGATACTTATAGGTGAATAATTCTTTCAGGATTTATAAAGGAAACATAGAAAAATCCTAAAACATCAATTTTAGTCAATAATTTAGGAATTTTGGGGCAAGAAATGGGTCTTAATTTCAATTCGATAAAATTTGGAGAAAAAAAATTCAAGAAAATTATACGTATTAATCATTGTGAACAATTTCTTACCTTTCAGCAATTTTACTGTTCTTTATACCTTTTTGTGCAAATTTTGTTAAAAAAGGGGAATATAAAATCAAGAGCTCACAAATTATACATTCTTGTAAGCATTTTGAACGAAACTAAAGAAAACTGCTGAATATCAGCGTAGATGTGCCCTATTGTTTTTGGTGGTGATGTCATGCATATTAATGAGTAGGCGGCTTAATGTAAAAATTTGGAAATGTCATTTAACAATCACATATCTGTTTTGTTTCATATTTGGTCTAATAATGATGTTAACTCGTGTGTACATGTACATGGTATCAAAACGTTGATTTTGATTAATATGCATAGTGGGCAGGGCCTTATATGATTTTGTAAACAAAAAGCTTATAAACACGGTATCTCAAGAACTACTGTATGAACTGGATTCACGTCATGTGTGGTACACAGATAGCCCATGGTCTATAGATGTATTGATTGTTTTTGGTGGTGATGCCATTTATATTAATAAGTGGGCGGGGCTAAAAGTGAAAGTTTTGAAAAAGTGATAAGTGAGCAGTTGTATGTCTGTTTTGTATCATACTGGGCATACAAATATTGTTGGTTATTGTCAACAGATATCATTAATATGCATGGTGGGCGTGGCTTAGTCATGTGAAAGTGCTTAATGATATAAACACCATATCTCATGAATGGTATATCGGATTTATGCCATACGTGGTACACAGATGGGTTATGGTGTGTACATACGTTCTAATGTGGTAGTGATGTCATGAACATTAATGAGTAGGCGGATCTTGATGAAAAATTCTTGAAATAGAATAAATGAGCAACCATGTTTGCATCATACTTGCCATGATATTGTAAGTTATTGTGCAGATGCTAATGTTGTCAACCTTTTTATTGATCTGCATGGTGGATGTGGCTTATGAATGAATATCATGGAACAAATATTTCATGATATGCAATGACAGTTAATACAAAATTTGCAAATCAATCATGATATGAAAAAAGCATCGGAACCACAAAACCTTTTCGTTCTGGTTGAAGATACAAGTTCTACAGTTCAAATAAAGCTTTAAACATAAAATGAAAATGTAACTCTGATTAAACTTAAGATTGGGAAAATGGTCAGATTGTTTTACCAATGTGCTGAGCACCTGTCATTAACGTCATGGTTTTCCATGTTTTTCTTACAAAATAAAGGAAAGGAAACCTTACTTCCGGTTGTCAATGCTGCCTATCGATCGCAAGAAATCTGCGATGTTAATTATCAGACATTTGCTGGACCGAACATAAGGACCTACATATATGTTATCCATAACCTTCCAGATTTCTTACAATCAATAAGGAAAATTGAAATCGGAAGTGACATTGGTGTTCACTTCTGAATTTATTGATGGGACGATACCTTTCCTTTAAGTTACTGAGACTCCTTTTTTGTCCAAGATTGACTTTCTGAAGTTCTTGGATTTTGTACTTTAATGCTCAAATCTGTCCCCAAAGTAAATGTAAATTGGGTAAAATGTACAGAGCGCTAGAATTAAAATTGTGAGGCCTAAAGTTTGTGCTAACGAAACACCATTTCTGTGTTAACCTTAAATTTAAAATGTAGTAAGGAACATTTGTTTGCAAAGACTTAAGAATTGTGAGTGGAAGATTTTGTCATTTTTTAATATTTTCATTCCAGACTTTCCTGTCCAATTTAAATGATGAAGGGGGAACATCTGTTCTTACCCAGGCACAGCCAGAGTGGGTAATTGAAGTTAAAACAAGGTTGTAGGAGTGTCTGGGATACCTTAAAGGTGAGTTAATATTCAAAGGGTTATTGTTACGCTTTTCTGTCAAATACATTAGTCTTACAGTGTTGCATTGTCATAGTCTCATGTGAGTATGAATGTACTCTTAGTTGGTAAACAAAAGAGATAAATTTAGCTTGCCTATTTGGAGAATAGTGAGACCTTTTTTATTCCCTGGCGTTGGTGTCTGTATTGGAGTTGGTTCAAAATTAGGAAGTTTAATTTTTGTGTCCATAACTTGTAAATTCAGTTCATTTATTGGGTGCTTCGTGCCATTGGATCTTGTCACATTTACAATTTTGTAGACAAAAGTTTTAAACAATGTAAGTATCATGAGACTTTATACATGGGTAGAAGTCATAGAGGTTTTTTGAGTGAATGCATTTTTGGGAACATTCATGCATGTTAAATGGTTAATTAGCATCAGAAAGGAAATAATCAGGGTCTCAGTGAATCAGATAATGTACTGTATGAAGTTATACTTTGGTATTGAATGAAAACAACTCTTATTTTTTCATGTTGTGAAATTCTGAGGAAGATTCTTGATGTTAAAACAGATTTACATGTAAGAAAACATTCATTATACTGTAGTTCCGAGGTAGCAATAGGAAACAACTCTTGTGTAGGCAAACTACATCAGATACATACAAAATAAGAAAATAGAACACAAACAGTTAAAACAAAAAGTAAATCCATGAACTACTACTATAGCATACAAATTATGTAGAAAATATCTAGAAGAAGGTAAGAGACCAGAAATAAGCAATATTTTTAGTGTGGCCCTTTCTTATAGTAGGAGTGATTAATTGCAAAGTGCTTGTGTACTGTAATTGTGATGCAGCTACTGCATTCTACAGTGCAGCTGTATCTGCATTAGTAAAGGCACTGCTTAAAAATCTGGCCTGCAATTTTGAAGCAACAAATTAACCACATCATTCAACAAGATTAACTTTGCATCATAACATTGAGGTATAAATAGTTCTATGCTCATAGTTCATTTCACCTTTTCCCTGCAGCAAAGACAAACAATGCCAGCATTGATTACAGTTACTACTTATAGAACAAAGAATTGCCATTATATTCAGATGTGTGTCACTAAAATTATCACTAACACCAGTGGGAGTAGTTGTTATCTTGAAGGAGCCTTGGAGAGGTGAAACTGTGTACAGTTGTGTGGTTTGGGAAACAAAGAAATATATAACTTTTATTTTGACTGGCTTTGCCCCATTTGAGAGCTGGTTAAGATGTTCCTGTTTTATGCAGAGCCATTTCTAATGTGAATATCACTGTCCTACAGTAGGTATTGAATTGGACAAAGGATTGTCGTTTTATTGTCTTGCCTGCGAAGCAGAAGGAGACATAACGATCATTGTCGTCGGCATCCACAATAAGTTTAATGTCGTGGAATATTGCTGGTATTTTGAAGTTTCTTGCCTTAAAAGAAGTGGGAACAATAAGCCTTGGTCTCGATAGCAATTTCTATCTCACTAAACCACTCACAAAAGGCAAATCTGGCCTGAAAAGAACTGTAATCAAGAATTCTAGATCTCAATAGCAATTTACATCTCACTTACAAGAAAAATCATGACAATGGTAAGTTTGCCTGAAAAGAAATGATTCCTGATCTGAATTGCAGTTGAAACAATCAAACCTGGCTTAAAAATAAAATAAACAATTAGGATATAATGAACAGTGGGAAGACCTCCAAGAATAGAATAGTGTGCCAATACTTCAAATTTAATTAGGCAAGACTTTCCAACTGACACATTTCAAGGTTAAGTATCATTTAGATCTGACAAGATAACATTTAGTTGTTCAGCTTTTGTAAACATACTGTAGCTCTAGATTTTCTTGATCATATACTGTGGTATTATTACATGTTCCAGTGCAAAGATTCATTAACACTACATGAACTTTATTCACAGATTGGGCAGAGACACCCTGTAGATTATGACATTGATGGAAACACTGCCAAACATCGCAAGGTTGATTCAGGTGCCAAAAGGTCAGACCCCAGCATTTGCTGTTTTACAGTAGCAAATAATGAGACGACTTTATCTATTGCTAATTTGATACCCGCCTACCCCCAGGACGAAATCTGTGTGATAAGGGAAATCACCCTTTCTCCCATGGGGTCTGCCCGACCTGCTGCCCCCTGACTGGGTCTGCCCTGCCCCCTCCCCCCCTGGGGTCCGCCCCTGCCCCTGGGGTCCGCCCTGCCCCCTGGGGTTCACCCTGCCCCCATGGAGTCCGCCCTGCCTCCTGGGATCCGCCCTGCCCCCTGGGGTCCGCCCTGCCCCTGGGGTCTGCCCTGTTTCCCCTAGGGTCCGCCCTGTCCCTCATGATAATTTTTATTTTTTTAACTTGATAATCTTAATTAGCCTCATAAATGAAATACCTTACATGGATACAGAACACAGAATGATAGCATAGTAAGCAATTGTCCTGTTTGGCTTATAAATGGTCCTTATTCAATATCAGTCAGAAAAGTTTCTTTCTTAGGTATGATTATAGCTAAAATCCCAGAGCTTCTTCACCATGGGATTGAGCCTTAAGGGGCCCCTGGACTTGATGCCGAAAAGACATTAATGTGCCCCTTAACAAGTCTAGCACCCTGCCCCTTTTTAAATCAAACTAGGGTCTGAAGGTGATTTAATATTTTGAAATAAATTCATTTGCTGGTCAAAATTTAAGGAAATTGTCATACATGATATAATCTATTTAATGTTTTATGACTGGAAGGACAGCACAATAGCTTTAATTCTGTAAATATCTTTCTTTAATGCCAGTCACTGGTTATGCTGGGAATATTCTTTCCCGTCTATTCATGAAACATTTTTGGTCAGAAGTTTCTGCACACCTACAAAGGTTTCTGATTAAGACTTGAAAGACAAATCTGCATAAGAATGGCTGCCTTCATCATAACTTAGTATAGAAATGTGAATATTGCTATTTAAAATTGCAAAAAGTTATAAAATGGTCAATGTTTGAATGATTTTGGTATAAATATAGAAACAAGTTGATTTATACAGTACTTTACAGTACAGTACATTTTAATAGATTTTAAAGCATTATATGTTGCATCTACAGTACATTATATGTTGCATCTACAGTACATTATATGTGCATCTACAGTACACAGTACATTATATGTTGCATCTACAGTACACAGTACATTAAATGTTGCATCTACAGTACACAGTACATTATATGTCGCATCCAGTTTTAAAAAATAACGCAAAATTTGTGATTTGATGACACCCAATTTATCTCTGTGTAATTTGTATCCCAAGTGTAGCTAAATTCAAGCTTAATTTACAGTTTTATTATTCGTGAGGTATGTCCAAATAGAGATGAAGTAGTTAAGGAGTCATTAAAGCTTAATTTACAGTTTTATTATTCGTGAGGTATGTCCAAATAGAGGGGAAGTAGTTAAGGAGTCAGTCATTAAAGCTTTATTTACAGTTTTATTTCTCGTGAGGTATGTCCAAATAGAGGGGAAGTAGTTAAGGAGTCAGTCATTAAAGCTTAATTTACTCTTTTATTTCTCGTTAGGTATGTCCAAATAGAGGGGAAGTAGTTAAAGAGTCAGTCATTAAAGCTTAATCTACAGTTTTATTATTCTTGAAGTATGTCCAAATAGAGGGGAAGTAGTTAAGGAGTCAGGTCATTAAAGCTTAATTTACAGTTTTATTATTCGTGAGGTAAGTCCAAATAGAGGGGAAGTAGTTGAGGAGTCAGTCATTAAAGCTTAATTTACAGTTTTATTATTCGTGAGGTATGTCCAAATAAAGGGGAAGTAGTTAAGGAGTCAGTCATTAAAGCTTTATTTACAGTTTTATTTCTCGTGAGGTATGTCCAAATAAAGGGGAAGTAGTTAAGGAGTCAGTCATTAAAGCTTAATTTACTCTTTTATTTCTAGTGAGGTATGTCCAAATAGAGGGGAAGTAGTTAAAGAGTCAGTCATTAAAGCTTAATTTACAGTTTTATTATTCGTGAAGTATGTCCAAATAGAGGGGAAGTAGTTAAGGAGTCAGGTCATTAAAGCTTAATTTACAGTTTTATTATTCGTGAGGTATGTCCAAATAGAGGGGAAGTAGTTAAGGAGTCAGTCATTAAAGCTTAATTTACAGTTTTATTATTCGTGAGGTATGCCCAAATAGAGGGGAAGTAGTTAAGGAGTCATTAAAGCTTAATTTACAGTTTTATTATTCGTGAGGTATGTCCAAATAGAGGGGAGGTAGTTAAGGAGTCAGTCATTAAAGCTTAATTTACAGTTTTATTTCTCGTGAGGTATGTCCAAATAGAGGGGAAGTAATTAAAGAGTCAGTCATTAAAGCTTAATTTACAGTTTTATTATTCGTGAGGTATGTCCAAATAGAGGGGAAGTAGTTAAGGGGTCAGTCATTAAAGCTTAATTTACAGTTTTATTCGTGAGGTATGTCCAAATAGAGGTGAAGTACTCAAGGAGTCTTGCTCCTATGCGAAATGTACCAGTTTCGATTCCTGCCGTGAATGCTGCCTTGTGTCCTTGAACCAAGACACTTTACTTGACTTGCTCCAGTACACTCTGCTGTAAAATGAGTACTAATTTACTTGACTTGCTCCAGTACACTCTGCTGTAAAATGAGTACTAGTTTACTTGACTTGCTCCAGTACACTGCTGTAAAATGAGTACTAGTTTACTTGACTTGCTCCAGTACACTCTGCTGTAAAATGAGTACTAGTTTACTTGACTTGCTCCAGTACACTCTGCTGTAAAATGAGTACTAGCAATGAACAGGGAAGTTAACATGTGATGGACTAGCGTCCCGTCCAGGGGAGTCATGTGGTCTTATCTGCTTATGCCAAGGAAACTGGGATTAGCACCGACCCTATGGGCCTAATGGCCTAGATGGATTCAACCATGTCGAAATATCATTAAGTGTGCAAGCTCTTTCCTTTCAGTATGCTATCATAAGGGCATTATTAATATGCCCAACGTGCATCAGATAGAGGCATCATATTACACTCGCACGTGTTGGCAATGTAATTAGATCGTAGCTGTGCCAGGCCAAGCAAATAATGATATCATATTAGGTTGCCCTTGCTCTGGCGAGGCGTGTGATGTGCAAACGTCGATTTTGGCCAAAATCGGCGGTTGCAGTGCATACTAAACGGAAAGCAGAGGTACACCTCATGATAATAATTGACTTCAAAACACATGTATTTAGATTATGAGCTGCTGTAAATTATGAAGATGAAATTGAGGGTTTCATATTTAAAGTTTGTAATCTTTCAATGTCTAACTGCTCAAAACCTTACAAAAAATATGTCATAATAATACAAATATTATAATAATACTAATATTAATATCATCATGAAAATAATAATAATGATACATCTTTTGATATGTGACTGCTCAAACATTACATAAACTATGTTGTAATATATCTTTTAATGTCAGACTGCTTTTATATGTGTCACATTATGAGAAGACAAAGGGCTTATCTATTATAAATGACATGTAAGATCAGGAAAACATCTTTTATACTTAAAGCATTTATGATGCATGCATACACATGCATTTTGTTACCTGGTTCATGAAGTGTATCTCTTCTTTATATTTATATATAATAATTTCTTTGCAGCTCCATACATGTAGACAAAACCTGTGCTCCCAAAAAGAAAAATAATAAACATGACTCTTATGCCAAGTTTAAGCACCAGCAGAAATGTGGCAAGTCTCCTGTGTTCCAACAATATGACTGTAAGTTATTGAACAATTCGTATTCCCCCTTATAGATTTGCTTTATCATCTTCAATGTTCTAAGCACCTATACTGTAATCATCCAATCAATATTTTAAATCAGTTTTAGTACATTTTTCAGCATTCAGCATGAATTAATATTGTAAACAACGCTCGGGGGTGGGGGAGGGGGGATTGGTGACAATTACATTTGACAAACCTTTGACAACTTGAAAAGTTGGTCTCAACTGCAATTTATATCTCGTTCACTAATTTTTGTCTGGAATAAAACTGAAAACATAAGTCAGGGTCTAGCAGTTTATATCTCGTTTGAAATACAATTTTAAGAACAGAAAGTTTGCCTTAAAGGAACTGATTCCTGGTCTGAATAGCAGTTGAAACAGTCAAACCTGGCTTGAAAAGAAATTTAAACAAGTAGGATATTGTAGATATAGGATGCTTCAAATTTTCACTTTGAAAATGAACTTCTAAATTGATAATGAAATTACATATTATCTCATTACAGGGGGCATAAAAGGGTAGTATTACACAAAAACACTTTGTCAGCTTCTTTATTTAAAAATATTAAATGAAACTCAACCCGGTTGCTTTATTTGGTTGTTTTCATCATTTTAGGACAGAAAGCAAGAATAATAGTAATTGTTGTCTTATTTGTGCAAGAAATTTAAATTGTATGTTTTATTGAAAATTACACAGCTTTATTATCTTATTTGTTTCTTGTTATAGATACATCAGCAGCATTTTGGATGAAACTGTTTGGTGTACTTCTCGTGTTTCCGATTCTTTGTAAGTAGTGATGGCTTTATGTCTGTAGATGGTCAATTCCGTGTGAAGGGTTTTACGATTCGGACTCAATTTTATAACTTTGAGATAACAACTTTTCTTATACAAAGGTTGCTGACCACTAATGGTACCATGTACTAGAACAAAAGAAACTCAAGATATTTCAGTAGCTGGAAATCATTAGACTGTTTTTTCCTGCTAAAATTTTATAAAGAGTATGATGGAGATTCAAAATATTGGCCACATGCAACTGCTACTATTCAAATAACGTTTGTGAAGGATTGAAGCACAATAAGTTAGCATAAGAAATTTCAGTGGTTTTCGTTTCTGATGACATCAGAAATTAACATAAAGATTTGCATAATTTAATATAGTGCCTTAAGTTCAAGGTTTTTTTTTTTTTATGTTTTCATGGTTTATAGCATATTTTCATGCAATTATTAAAGCTCAAATTGTAATCCGTAGATTTTAGAAACGGAACAAAGTATAACAGTAGTTTGTTCAGATCTGTGTCATACAACGGAAAAGTATATATTGCCCCACAAACAGGGAGGTTTTAAAAGCCTTGGAGCAGAACTATTCTCACCCTAACAGGTTAGGTTTAGGCTTCATAACCTCCCTGTATGTTGGGCAATATATCACTCCTTGCATGATGATTATGATGGAAAGTGATTTATTGCCCACCATACAGAAAGGTTTTGACAGCTTTGTAAGCAAAACTATTCTCATCCTAACAGGTTAGGTTTAGGTTTCATAACTTCCCTGTATTTTGGGCAATAAATCACTCTCTATGTATGATGATTATGATGGAAAGTGATGTATTGCCCATCATACAGGGAGGTTTTGACAGTTTTGGAGCAGATCTATTCTCATCCTAACAGGTTAGGTTTAGGCTTTATAACCTCCCTGTGTGTTGGGCAATATATCACTCCTTGCATGATGATTATGATGGAAAGTGATTTATTGCCCATCATACAGGAAGGTTTTGACAGCTTTGTAAGCAAAACTATTCTCATCCTAACAGGTTAGGTTTAGGTTTCATAACTTCCCTGTATGTTGGGCAATATATCACTCTCCATGTATGATGATTATGATGGAAAGTGATATATTGCCCATCATACAGGGAGGTTTTGGAGCAGATCTATTCTCATCCTAACAGGTTAGGTTTAGGCTTCATAACTTCCCTGTATGTTGGGCAATATATCACTCCTTGCATGATGATTATGATGGAAAGTGATTTATTGTCCATCATACAGGGAGGTTTTGGAGCAGATCCATTCTCATCCTAACAGGTAAGATTTAGGCTTCATAACCTCCCTGTGTGTTGGGCAATATATCTTTTCTTGTAGATGATTATGATGGAAAGTGATTTATTGTCCATCATACAGGGAGGTTTTGGAGCAGATTTATTCTCATCCTAATAGGTTAGGTTTAGGCTTCATAACCTCCCTGTATGTTGGGCAATATATCACTCCTTGCATGATGATTATGATGGAAAGTGATTTATTGCCCACCATACAGAAAGGTTTTGACAGCTTTGTAAGCAAAACTATTCTCATCCTAACAGGTTAGGTTTAGGTTTCATAACTTCCCTGTATTTTGGGCAATAAATCACTCTCTATGTATGATGGAAAGTGATGTATTGCCCATCATACAGGGAGGTTTTGACAGTTTTGGAGCAGATTTATTCTCATTCTAACAGGTTAGGTTTGGCTTTATAACCTCCCTGTGTGCTGGGCAATATATCTTTCCTTGCATGATGATTATGATGGAAAGTGATTTATTGCCCATCATACAGGAAGGTTTTGACAGCTTTGTAAGCAAAACTATTCTCATCCTAACAGGTTAGGTTTAGGTTTCATAACTTCCCTGTATGTTGGGCAATATATCACTCTCCATGTATGATGATTATGATGGAAAGTGATGTATTGCCCATCATACAGGGAGGTTTTGACAGTTTTGGAGCAGATCTATTTTCATCCTAACAGGTTAGGTTAAGGCTTCATAACCTCCCTGTGTGCTGGGCAATATATCACTCCTTGCATGATGATTATGATGGAAAGTGATTTATTGTCCATCATACAGGAAGGTTTTGGAGCAGATCTATTCTTATCCTAACAGGTTAGGTTTAGGCTTCATAACTTCCCTGTATGTTGGGCAATATATCACTCCTTGCATGATGATTATGATGGAAAGTGATTTATTGTCCATCATACAGGGAGGTTTTGGAGCAGATCTATTCTCATCCTAACAGGTAAGATTGAGGCTTCATAACCTCCCTGTGTGCTGGGCAATATATCACTCCTTGTAGATTATGATGGAAAGTGATTTATTGTCCATCATACAGGGAGGTTTTGGAGCAGATTTATTCTCATCCTAACAGGTTAGGTTTAGGCTTCATAACCTCCCTGGGTGTTGGGCAATATATTACTCCTTGCATGTGATTATGATGGAAAGTGATTTATTGCCCATCATACAGGAGAATTTTGACAGTTTTGGAGCAGATCTATTCTCATCCTAACAGGTTAGGTTTAGGCTACTTAGTCTCCCTGTATGTTGGGCAATATACCACTTTCCTTATACAACATAGACATGTCTCGCTACTTGGCTTATCCATTATAGGAATTTTAATTTTTATATATATGATAAGAGGACGATTAGAGAAACACATATGGTGTACAACCATGTCATAATAGCTCTTATTTTTAAAATGGATTTCTATTGTCAAAATGGACTGAAATAAAGCCTTCAAATTACCATAATTCTCCTTTTTCGGTACTTAAAAAAACTCTGTACCAGAATAGCTAATGGAAGTCTTGTTTGCTATTCTGGTACATAGTTTATAAAGTAACAAAAAAAGGAGTATAATGGTAATGTGAAGGCTTTATTTCAGTCCATTTTGACAATAGAAATCCATTTTGAAAATAGAAGCTGTTTCTATATTGTATCCCATTTGGGAGTTATTTCACTTGAAAGATTTCAAGAGTGTGTTGAAAAGTGACTTACTATATCTCATCTCAATAATGCAAAAACAAATGTGTATTTTGTCCACACATTTTCAAAATATATTTTCTTCTACATGTAGCTGTCAATGGTGAGGTTATGATGGTCAAACCTGGCGATCATGTAGATCTGTGGTGTGGACAGTATATTGGAATTTTATGTGTATGGAGTGATACACAAAATTTTATCTTCGTAAAAGGGAAGAAATTTCATAATGAAAAGAAATACGGAAACTTTGACCTGGCTGGTTGTGTTCTCGGGATTGAGAACATAACCAAAGAACAAGAGTCCACTTCCACGATGTGTGAAGTGTCTGAAATTACAAAATATATCACATTACCCTGGGTAAATGATTGCTGAACTTCAAAATTATATCTTTGTAAAAGGGAAGAAATTTCATAATGAAAAGAAATATGGAAACCATCGATGTATTTGTGGAAGGTAAGCAAATAGTCTGAAATTACAAAATATATCACATTACCCTGAAATTAATTTTGGTATCAATCTGATTGCTGAAGTTCTTGTCGGTTTCACCACTGCCGGTTTTATCACACTAAGGTGTAGAAAGCTTAGCCTCTCCTATGCTTTTAGAGCCCTCACCAACACCCAGAACTCTGTTTACAACCTCATTAGGTACCCCAATTTCTCCACCTTCTTTGATAGGGCTTATACCTCTCCTCCCTTCAGCTTACGCATCAAATTAGACCTACATCTCGGCATCAGTCCCACCACTCTCAACTTTTTCTCCTGGCCCACTTTCCCTCCCTGGGCCACCCCCTTCCTTCTGCCCACCTGGACCTCTCCATTCATCACAAAACCCAAACCCACCCTAACCTCTTTATCTCCATCTATGCTGATTGACTCCAAGGAAGGCGACAAGACAGCTGCCATCATCCAAGCAAGACATCACCCTCAGTAGCAGGCTTCCCAACTACTCGTCCATCTTCTCGGCCGAGGCCATCCTCCTTGCCCTCAGCTTTATCGAGTACTCTCCGCTCAGCCACTTTGCCATCTTCTCCGACTCCAAGGCTGTCCTTACTTAATTACTCAGCCTAAATTGGGATGACCCACATCTCACCTCATCCTCTGTATCTGGCCAATGCACTGTCTCTGTCATGCAATCTGGTCAATGCACTGTTTCTGTCATGCAATCCAATGCACTCATGGCCAATGCATGCCTCTGTTATGCAATCTGGCCAATGCACTGTCTATGCACTGTCCAATGCACTCTCATGCAATCTGGCCAATGCACTGTCTCTGTCATGCAATCTGGTCAATGCACTGTCTCTGTCATGCAATCTGGTCAATGCACTGTTTCTGTCATGCAATCTGGCCAATGCACTCTCTGTCATGCAATCTGGCCAATGCACTACCTCTGTTATGCAATCTGGCCAATGCACTGTCTATGTCACAATCTGGCTAATGCACTGTTATGCAATCTGGCCAATGCACTGTCTGTCATGCAATCTGGCAATGCACTCTCTGTCATGCAATGCACTCTCTGTCATGCAATCAGCCAATGCACTGTCTCTGTCATGCAATCTGGCCAATGCACTGTCTATGTCATGCAATCTGGGCAATGCACTGTTTCTGTCATGCAATCTGGCCAATGCACAATCTGGCCAATCTGTCATGCAATCTGGCCAATGCACTGCCTCTGTTATGCAATCTGGCCAATGCACTGTCTATGTCATGCAATCTGGCCAATGCACTCTCTGTCATGCAATCTGGCCAATGCACTCTCTGTCATGCAATCTGGCCAATGCACTCTCTGTCATGCAATCTGGCCAATGCACTCTCTGTCATGCAATCTAGCCAATGCACTGTCTCTGTCATGCAATCTGGCCAATGCACTGTCTATGTCATGCAATCTGGCCAATGCACTGTCTCTGTCATGCAATCTGGCCAATGCACTGTCTCTGTTATGTAACATGAACTACATAGTAAGCCGAATATTGTAAATCATGTGAACTTTGATAAACTTCTTTAATAATTAACTGCTTGAATATTGAATAGAACTTACAACAACGGGACATACTCCATTTCCGACTGTGGACGTTATCAAGAATGAGAATGAACAGCTGAACGGTAATACTTCAACTGTGTAGCAATTTATGTGTATGTGAAAGAGCAACAAATTTGAAGTAGAATAGTGTCTTTAAATTTTCTGAAACGTTTGTGTGAGCATTGTTAAACTTGTTTCAAACAATAAAGCTGGCTTGTTAATTTATGGGAATTTTGAAATATATTTTGGTGCACGTGTTGTTGTAAGAGGAATTAATTATCCCCTCGCCAACAAAGTTGGTGAAGAGGGATTATAGTGGCATCTTTACCATTCGTCCACATCCATTTTCTGTCCGACCTCATGCATTGTTCAACTAACTGGGAAAAAAAAAATTCTGCCCTCGGAAAGGAATTTTAACTATTTTTATGAAAAGAAATTTATATGAAGGAGATTCTTGCCTTGCAAGAACTTAGGACAAATGCATTCCAGACTTGAATAGCAATTAAAAATATTTGTTCTCCCATGAAAATGAAAAAAAAGTTTAAGAATAAAGCTGGCCACTCAATAGAATTTATAATTAATTGTCTTGGGAATGAATAGGAACATTTTTACCAAAAATGGAATAGACTTCAAATAAAACTTTAAAAACATAAAAATACATATGACAAAAATAAAATCAATAAAAGCAATGAATTCTTCTTGCATTGTTATGGGTTGAGCTATAACATCATTGATGTCTAGTTAAATATTCATAGACCTGTTTTATTTCCTAAAGGGATCAAATATTAATGTTTATGAATCTCAGATACCTACTTGGTATAAAAATTGGTGATTGAGAAGTTTTGCAGCACTCCACGAGGGTCAAGAGCTTTGCTGAATACTTTAAGTCTCTGGAAAAGTATGCCCTCACTTTCTGGTCTAGTTTACATTTAACCTTTAATTCAAATTATATCCTACCTTCTACAGTCTGCAAAAATATGCAATCTGGCCAATGCACTGTCTCTGTCATGCAATCTGGCCAATGCACTGTCTCTGTCATGCTATCTGGCCAATGTACTGTCTCTGTCATGCTATCTGGCCAATGCACTGTCTCTGTCATGCAATCTGTCCAATGCACTCTCTGTCATGCAATCTAGCCAATGCACTGTCTATATCATGCAATCTGGCCAATGCACTCTCTGTCATGCAATCTGGCCAATGCACTGCCTCTGTTATGCAATCTGGCCAATGCACTGTCTACGTCATGCAATCTGGCCAATGCACTCTCTGTCATGCAATCTGTCCAATGCACTCTCTGTCATGCAATCTAGCCAATGCACTGTCTCTGTCATGCAATCTGGCCAATGCACTGTCTATGTCATGCAATCTGGTCAATGCACTGTTTCTGTCATGCAATCTGGCCAATGCACTCTCTGTCATGCAATCTGGCCAATGCACTGCCTCTGTTAAATCTGGCCAATGCACTGTCTATGTCATGCAATCTGGCCAATGCACTCTCTGTCATGCAATCTGGCCACTCTCTGTCATGCAATCTGGCCAATGCACTCTGTCATGCAATCTGGCCAATGCACTGGCATGCAATCTAGCCAATGCACTGTCTCTGTCATGCAATCTGGCCAATGCACTGTCTATGTCATGCAATCTGGCCAATGCACTGTCTCTGTCATGCAATCTGGCCAATGCAATGTCTCTGTTATGTAACATGAACTTAGTGTTTAATATTGTAAATCATGTGAACTTTGATAAACTTCTTTAATAATTAACTGCTTGAATATTGAATAGAACTTACAACAACGGGACATACTCCATTTCCGACTGTGGACGTTATCAAGAATGAGAATGAACAGCTGAACGGTAATACTTCAACTGTGTAGCAATTTATGTGTATGTGAAAGAGCAACAAATTTGAAGTAGAATAGTGTCTTTAAATTTTCTGAAACGCTTGTGTGAGCATTGTTAAACTTGTTTCAAACAATAAAGCTGGCTTGTTAATTTATGGGAATTTTGAAATATATTTTGGTGCACGTGTTGTTGTAAGAGGAATTAATTATCCCCTCGCCAACAAAGTTGGTGAAGAGGGATTATAGTGGCATCTTTACCATTCGTCCACATCCATTTTCTGTCCAACCTCATGCATTGTTCAACTAACTGGGAAAAAAAGATTTCTGCCCTCGGAAAGGAATTTTAACTATTTTTATGAAAAGAAATTTATATGAAGGAGATTCTTGCCTTGCAAGAACTTAGGACAAATGCATTCCAGACTTGAATAGCAATTAAAAATATTTGTTCTCCCATGAAAATGAAAAAAAAAGTTGAAGAATAAAGCTGGCCACTCAATAGAATTTATAATTAATTGTCTTGGGAATGAATAGGAACATTTTTACCAAAAATGGAATAGACTTCAAATAAAACTTTAAAAACATAAAAATACATATGACAAAAATAAAATCAATAAAAGCAATGAATTCTTCTTGCATTGTTATGGGTTGAGCTATAACATCATTGATGTCTAGTTAAATATTCATAGACCTGTTTTATTTCCTAAAGGGATCAAATATTAATGTTTATGAATCTCAGATACCTACTTGGTATAAAAATTGGTGATTGAGAAGTTTTGCAGCACTCCACGAGGGTCAAGAGCTTTGCTGAATACTTTAAGTCTCTGGAAAAGTATGCCCTCACTTTTGGTCTAGTTTACATTTAACCTTTAATTCAAATTATATCCTACCTTCTACAGTCTGCAAAAATATGCAATCTGGCCAATGCACTGTCTCTGTCATGCAATCTGGCCAATGCACTGTCTCTGTCATGCTATCTGGCCAATGCACTGTCTCTGTCATGCTATCTGGCCAATGCACTGTCTCTGTCATGCAATCTGTCCAATGCACTCTCTGTCATGCAATCTAGCCAATGCACTGTCTATGTCATGCAATCTGGCCAATGCACTCTCTGTCATGCAATCTGGCCAATGCACTGCCTCTGTTATGCAATCTGGCCAATGCACTGTCTATGTCATGCAATCTGGCCAATGCACTCTCTGTCATGCAATCTGTCCAATGCACTCTCTGTCATGCAATCTAGCCAATGCACTGTCTCTGTCATGCAATCTGGCCAATGCACTGTCTATGTCATGCAATCTGGTCAATGCACTGTTTCTGTCATGCAATCTGGCCAATGCACTCTCTGTCATGCAATCTGGCCAATGCACTGCCTCTGTTATGCAATCTGGCCAATGCACTGTCTATGTCATGCAATCTGGCCAATGCACTCTCTGTCATGCAATCTGGCCAATGCACTCTCTGTCATGCACTCTCTGTCATGCAATCTGGCCAATGCACTCTCTGTCATGCAATCTAGCCAATGCACTGTCTCTGTCATGCAATCTGGCCAATGCACTGTCTATGTCATGCAATCTGGCCAATGCACTGTCTCTGTCATGCAATCTGGCCAATGCAATGTCTCTGTTATGTAACATGAACTACATAGTAAGCCGAATATTGTAAATCATGTGAACTTTGATAAACTTCTTTAATAATTAACTGCTTGAATATTGAATAGAACTTACAACAACGGGACATACTCCATTTCGACTGTGGACGTTATCAAGAATGAGAATGAACAGCTGAACGGTAATACTTCAACTGTGTAGCAATTTATGTGTATGTGAAAGAGCAACAAATTTGAAGTAGAATAGTGTCTTTAAATTTTCTGAAACGTTTGTGTGAGCATTGTTAAACTTGTTTCAAACAATAAAGCTGGCTTGTTAATTTATGGGAATTTTGAAATATATTTTGGTGCACGTGTTGTTGTAAGAGGAATTAATTATCCCCTCGCCAACAAAGTTGGTGAAGAGGAATTATAGTGGCATCTTTACCATTCGTCCACATCCATTTTCTGTCCAACCTCATGCATTGTTCAACTAACTGGGAAAAAAAGATTTCTGCCCTCGGAAAGGAATTTTAACTATTTTTATGAAAAGAAATTTATATGAAGGAGATTCTTGCCTTGCAAGAACTTAGGACAAATGCATTCCAGACTTGAATAGCAATTAAAATATTTGTTCTCCCATGAAAATGAAAAAAAAGTTGAAGAATAAAGCTGGCCACTCAATAGAATTTATAATTAATTGTTTTGGGAATGAATAGGAACATTTTTACCAAAAATGGAATAGACTTCAAATAAAACTTTAAAAACATAAAAATACATATGACAAAAATAAAATCAATAAAAGCAATGAATTCTTCTTGCATTGTTATGGGTTGAGCTATAACATCATTGATGTCTAGTTAAATATTCATAGACCTGTTTTATTTCCTAAAGGGATCAAATATTAATGTTTATGAATCTCAGATACCTACTTGGTATAAAAATTGGTGATTGAGAAGTTTTGCAGCACTCCACGAGGGTCAAGAGCTTTGCTGAATACTTTAAGTCTCTGGAAAAGTATGCCCTCACTTTTGGTCTAGTTTACATTTAACCTTTAATTCAAATTATATCCTACCTTCTACAGTCTGCAAAAATATGCAATCTGGCCAATGCACTGTCTCTGTCATGCAATCTGGCCAATGCACTGTCTCTGTCATGCTATCTGGCCAATGCACTGTCTCTGTCATGCTATCTGGCCAATGCACTGTCTCTGTCATGCAATCTGTCCAATGCACTCTCTGTCATGCAATCTAGCCAATGCACTGTCTATGTCATGCAATCTGGCCAATGCACTCTCTGTCATGCAATCTGGCCAATGCACTGCCTCTGTTATGCAATCTGGCCAATGCACTGTCTATGTCATGCAATCTGGCCAATGCACTCTCTGTCATGCAATCTGTCCAATGCACTCTCTGTCATGCAATCTAGCCAATGCACTGTCTCTGTCATGCAATCTGGCCAATGCACTGTCTATGTCATGCAATCTGGTCAATGCACTGTTTCTGTCATGCAATCTGGCCAATGCACTCTCTGTCATGCAATCTGGCCAATGCACTGCCTCTGTTATGCAATCTGGCCAATGCACTGTCTATGTCATGCAATCTGGCCAATGCACTCTCTGTCATGCAATCTGGCCAATGCACTCTCTGTCATGCAATCTGGCCAATGCACTCTCTGTCATGCAATCTGGCCAATGCACTCTCTGGCATGCACTCTCTGTCAGCCAATGCACTGTCTCTGTCATGCAATCTGGCCAATGCACTGTCTATGTCATGCAATCTGGCCAATGCACTGTCTCTGTCATGCAATCTGGCCAATGCAATGTCTCTGTTATGTAACATGAACTACATAGTAAGTTTAATATTGTAAATCATGTGAACTTTGATAAACTTCTTTAATAATTAACTGCTTGAATATTGAATAGAACTTACAACAACGGGACATACTCCATTTCCGACTGTGGACGTTATCAAGAATGAGAATGAACAGCTGAACGGTAATACTTCAACTGTGTAGCAATTTATGTGTATGTGAAAGAGCAACAAATTTGAAGTAGAATAGTGTCTTTAAATTTTCTGAAACGTTTGTGTGAGCATTGTTAAACTTGTTTCAAACAATAAAGCAGGCTTGTTAATTTATGGGAATTTTGAAATATATTTTGGTGCACGTGTTGTTGTAAGAGGAATTAATTATCCCCTCGCCAACAAAGTTGGTGAAGAGGGATTATAGTGGCATCTTTACCATTCGTCCACATCCATTTTCTGTCCAACCTCATGCATTGCTCAACTAACTGGGAAAAAAAGATTTCTGCCCTCGGAAAGGAATTTTAACTATTTTTATGAAAAGAAATTTATATGAAGGAGATTCTTGCCTTGCAAGAACTTAGGACAAATGCATTCCAGACTTGAATAGCAATTAAAATATTTGTTCTCCCATGAAAATGAAAAAAAAGTTTAAGAATAAAGCTGGCCACTCAATAGAATTTATAATTAATTGTCTTGGGAATGAATAGGAACATTTTTACCAAAAATGGAATAGACTTCAAATAAAACTTTAAAAACATAAAAATACATATGACAAAAATAAAATCAATAAAAGCAATGAATTCTTCTTGCATTGTTATGGGTTGAGCTATAACATCATTGATGTCTAGTTAAATATTCATAGACCTGTTTTATTTCCTAAAGGGATCAAATATTAATGTTTATGAATCTCAGATACCTACTTGGTATAAAAATTGGTGATTGAGAAGTTTTGCAGCACTCCACGAGGGTCAAGAGCTTTGCTGAATACTTTAAGTCTCTGGAAAAGTATGCCCTCACTTTCTGGTCTAGTTTACATTTAACCTTTAATTCAAATTATATCCTACCTTCTACAGTCTGCAAAAATATGCAATCTGGCCAATGCACTGTCTCTGTCATGCAATCTGGCCAATGCACTGTCTCTGTCATGCTATCTGGCCAATGCACTGTCTCTGTCATGCTATCTGGCCAATGCACTGTCTCTGTCATGCAATCTGTCCAATGCACTCTCTGTCATGCAATCTAGCCAATGCACTGTCTATGTCATGCAATCTGGCCAATGCACTCTCTGTCATGCAATCTGGCCAATGCACTGTCTCTGTCATGCAATCTGGCCAATGCACTGCCTCTGTTATGCAATCTGGCCAATGCACTGCATCTGTTATGCAATCTGGCCAATGCACTGTCTATGTCATGCAATCTGGCCAATGCACTCTCTGTCATGCAATCTGGCCAATGCACTGCCTCTGTTATGCAATCTGGCCAATGCACTGTCTATGTCATGCAATCTGGCCAATGCACTGTCTCTGTCATGCAATCTGGCCAATGCACTGTCTCTGTTATGTAACATGAACTACATAGTAAGCCGAATATTGTAAATCATGTGAACTTTGATAAACTTCTTTAATAATTTTCTGCTTGAATATTGAATAGAACTTACAACAACGGGACATACTCCATTTCCGACTGTGGACGTTGTCACGGATGAGAATGAGCAGCTGAAAGGTAATACTTCAACTGTGTAGCAATTTATGTGTATGTGAAAGAGCAACAAATTTGAAGTAGAATAGTTACTTTAAATTTTCTTAAACGTTTGTGTGAGCATTGTGAAACTTGTTTCGAACAATAAAGCTGGCTTGTTAATTCATGGGAATTTTGAAATATATTTTGGTGCACGTGTTGTTGAAAGAGGAATTAATTATCCCCTCGCCAACAGTTGGTGAAGAGTGATTATAGTAGCATCTTTACCATTCGTCCACATCCATTTTCTGTCCGACCTCATGCAATGTTCAGCTACTGGGGAAAAAAAAATTCTGCCTTCGGAAAGGAATTTTAATTATTCTTATGAAAAAAAATTATATAAAGGAGATTCTTGCCTTGCAAGAACTTAGGACAAATGCATTCCAGACTTGAATAGCAATTAAAATATTTGTTCTCCAATGAAAATGAAAAAAAAGTTGAACAATAAAGCTGGTGACTCAATAGAATTTATAATTAATTGTCTTGGGAATGCATAGGAAAAAAACAATAAGTTTTTAATTGAATAAAGTGGAAACATAATAGACTTATGATAATCTCCAAATTTGGGGTGAAGGTGGGATGGCATGTAGGACTGTGGGATGGCATGTGGGACAGGGTGGCATGGTATGTGAAACAAGGTGGTGTCATGGCATTTATGATAGACAGGAATGGCATGCGGGACAAGGTGGGATGGCATGGGGACAGGGTGGGATGACATGTGGGGCAGGGTGGGATGACATGTGGGACAGGGTGGCATGGCATGCGGGACAAGGTGGGATGGCATGGGGACAGGGTGGGATGAAATGAGGAACAGGGTGGTATGGCATGTGGGACAGGGTGGCATGGCATGTGGGACAGGGTGGCATGGTCTTTGTGACAGGGTGGCAAGGCATATGGTGGGGTGTGTGTCGTCTTGATTGCATATGGGTCATGTGGTGGAATGGCATCTGGATTTCCTGTATGTAGGATGGGATGGCATGTGGAACAGACGGCGGGATGGCAGGTGTGACAGAAGGGGATTTATATCATTTGGAAGTCCGGTTATTCATTAGTAATGATTACGGTTGATTTGAACATTCATACCAAAGGTTTACTTTACCCTCACATGTAAGTATAGTGTATTTAAATATTCCCGAGACTCGGAAGAATGCTCCTTTAATCATTGCATGAATTGTCTCTCCTATAAACGAGGACAAATTACTTCTCAAACATTTTAAAGCAGAGTAGGTCGCCTAAGAAGAATTTAATTTATGTTCCCTTTCTTGTTAGGTTGTGAAAATACCATGTAAGAATGGATGATCATGATAAAGAGGTATATCTCTCTTTTGTAATTTTTCTAGAGAAAAATGAATTGCTGTGGCTTATCCCGATCTTCATGATTTTGGCTATTGTTGTTGTCATCATCATCATATCATAAGAAGTCCAAGAAGACAGCAAGATGGGTGTTCAAAAATAAATGTTAAAATGAATGTTGTAACGATTCTATAAGAAGATTCAGTCTTGTTTGGATTGAACTGACTGCTAGGTAGATGAAAAATGAGCAGTTAAAATTTCTCCAAAACAATTTTGCCAGCTAGCTTTATAGATGTCAATCTTTGTTAGGCCAGGCTTCCTTTTGGAGTAATCATCTTGTTCTGAAAAGGTGGATTGGTATGAAGGCAAACATATATTTTTTTAAGGGGGGTGGGAATATGCCTTATAATAGTATATATACGCATTGTTGTAACTTGTTAATTGTCTATTAGCATTCAGTGTGTGACTCAAGATGGACGAAGGGGGGATGAAATATATGCAAATTATTTGAGTATGGTTACTCCAAACAAACAATTTTGTAAGGATGGCCGTACTTAGAATTAATGCCACATAATATTTGATAAACTATAGGAAAATGAATTAGAATTTTACTGAACAAAATTGTACATTTATGAGGAGTTTTCCATTTCTCAGATTCACAAATTGCTTCCAAGCACATGATTCTTTGTCTATATTTTTTGACAAGATTTTACTGAAATCTAGAAAGAATATGCCTTATAATAGTATATATACGCATTGTTGTAACTTGTTAATTGTCTACTAGCATTCAAAGTGTGACTCGAGATGAACGAACAGAAAAGCAGTAAAGGTATTAATGTATTTCTCTTGCATCCAAAATAAGTTTCAGGAACATTTAGTGGCAGCATTAGCAAATCCATTAAAAACCAAATTGAATTAATTTTTTAGGAAAATGTATGGTGCATGATTCAACAGAATTATACTTTATGCAAATTGAGTTTTTTTATAAATCGTTTGCTGAAATAGCCTCAAGAGTATCATCCAATTCTTACAAACAGCGGTCAGTTTGTTGTTTGACTTCTGTCCCAGTTTTCCATGATGCAGGGAGTTTGAGTGGCGGTTGCAACTAGGTTAACCCACAAGCTGAGTGCAGGATGGGTAACATCCAAGGGAGACACTGGTATATTAAGTTTTCATCCAGTCTTGCTGCCAATCTGGAAATTTCTGCCATTTTAAAATGTAATTTTTTCTCAATTATTGAGAAATAATGCCAAAGTTTATCAACATTTCCATTGATTTGACCAAATTTCCCTCCAATTTTACCTATTTTTATAATTTATTTTTTATTTTTTTAATTTTTTACTTCCCAACCGGGAAGAAGACATGCTACCATGAAGGTGAAATCCCCTCAGGGGCGGTTTGCTCCACTCGCTTTCAAGCTGCTTCTTCCAAGCACAAGCTGGCACATGGTATATATTCAACTGAACTTGATAGAATTGAGCATTGTACTGTTAATTCTATTCAGTTGGTGAATTAGTATGCACCAGCTTCTGCCAGGAATTGAACACAGCCTGCTTCATCATATGCCTCTCACCTCTGCAGTGGCCACACCAGGATTTTGGTCATGGGGAAAAGGGGGAAGAGGGGCAATTTATTATTGATTATTATGAATAGTACATTAAATTGCGAAAGAGGGAAGCACATAAAGTTTATTTACAACTTGATATAATTTCTATTTTCCAGGGAAGATTATCGAGAACTGTTTGTATAAATATTTTTTTTCTTGAAACCAATCATTTATCTCAAATTATGAAGACTATGATTAATAATTAGATATCTTTGATTATTGATTTTATGTGGACAGGCAGAGATTTATTAATCCAGATGTTTGGGACTTTAATAATTTTGTCTCACACACTGAAGCCACATTTTAAAAGCATCAATCTTCTACACCTGATATGTTGATTTAAAGTTTAGGTTTCACTAGAATATTAAGATATCTTTGAAAGTTGACAAAACATTTCAAAAGCATCTATGATATGTTGATTTAAAGTCTTTCACTTGTTGACTATTTTTACTGATTTAGAAGTTAAAATATCTTTCATGTTGATGAATCTTTGCCTGGCTATTAGGATTCTTTTTCTTATCCCTGTGTCTGTTGTTCTATCCTCTGTAATCGATTGACCTAAGTACTTGAACGTCTTAACCTGTTTTAAGCACATTCCCTCTACCACAATGTAAATCTTAGGTTTCACCACTGCTCTACTGACCACCATTTTTTTTGTCTGCAGATGAAAGAGTATTTAATTCTAAGCAGAACTAGTCTTAAGAGGCGCTGCAGCTCAGTGGTTAAGGAGTCATGTGCAATAGTGATGATGCAATAGTGATGACTTATTTCCTCCAAAATTTTCACTTCTCTCCATCCTTTTCTCCTTTTCCTCCGCTGCATTGTGTTCTTGAGCAAGATATTTCACTCGCTTTAGTCCACTCAGCTGTAAAATGAGTACCAGCACTGCTGGGGAGTTAATCTGCGATGGACTGGCGTCCCGTCCAGAGGGGGTAATGTACTCTCATCCGCTTGCACCATTGAAACCGGGGAGAAGCACCAGCTCTATGAGCTTAATTATCTTTTTAGCTTAGAACTAAATTGCACTTGCAGTTTTGAACTTATGACATATAAAAGTTTGTCAACTTTTTCAGCATGTGCAACAGTGATGATGCAATAGTGATAATGCAATAGTGATGATGCAATAGTGATGCAATAATGATGATGCAATAGTGATGATGTATGAACAGGAATATGATTGAAATTCTATAATGCAATTCTTTATATTTCTTTCCCAAATTTCAAATATCAAAGGTTCTCAAATTGCTTTCACTGTTCTGGGTCAAGTTTATAATAATAATTTTTTTGTTCACTAGCCAACTTCCTTCCTTTAAAATATTTGAGGGAAGGACCGAAAAACAAGCTAGCAAAGCAATTTTCTAGTTGTCATATTCTGATGGCACAAAATATTGTGCAATTATACCACCTTTTCTTCTACAACTTATTTTCTCTAAAATGTTCACTTCTCTCTATCCTTTCCTCCTTTTCCAATCATCTCTTTCCTAACCTTTGCACTTTAATTATTTAATACCCTCTTGGCACGTTTGACTGTCGCGGTGCCGTTAAACATCAACAAACCAAACCAAACCTAAGGTCTACAAAGCTGTAAAATAGTCAATTTGTAATCGATTGTTGCTACCCTGTCCCATATACCTTTAAGTCAGTTTTAAGGAGACAAAATGTTCTGTGTTAGTAATTTTAGAAAATGTTTTTATACTTTGCCAATTTGTCATGGATTTGATGTTATTGATTTGTTATGGAGTATTATTAGTATTATGATTTTTTTAGTTTTTGCATATCACCCGCATCAGTTTTGAGATAATTTTTTGGAAAAGTAACATTTTTCTCGCATGGGTTAGGGTGATGAGCTAAATATTTTTTTACAGAGCCTTATGATTGTTGAATTATTTTAATAGTTAGACACATTTTAACTTTTTTGATAGAGAGCAAGTAGACAAACAGAATTTGGAAGAAAAAAAAGCTGTTGTGATATTTTTAGTTCCACCCATTACGCAGAGTGTAATGAGTGGAACTTATCAAATCGTACGCGAGTTCCATATGTGCCTTTGCAATGGTTTGCTCTAAAATGCATCTCCTCCTAGGTTTTGCTCTTGAAATTCTGGTGCAAACGAGATTTTTGTATGCTTCATATAGCTTGCATTTTGCTAAGAGATATTCTATGTATTTTTTTAATTAAAGCTCCTGAAAGTTTTTACCACAGTATCATCAGATTTCATACGTAATGGTGCTAAAAATAGCTAGCTGTAGACATAATGCTCCGCGTACTGTACATGGCTAGGTCCTTTGATTTACTACTTTTATTAAAATTATCTGAAAGCTGATATATAATTATTAATTTGTGTAGTAGTACCTTTCATATAAGACCAAAATTATGCGATTTCATGAAAATTTAAGTGAATTACGGGATGATAAAAAATTCTCTATCGGAGACTTAAAGCTGTCTGAAATTTTTTGGGACGTGACTTTGGTTATGTCAGGGAATTGGCATTAACCCTTACTCTACCAGGGCTTTGAAAAAAAGCAAGCCCAATTTTCATAACTTTTTTCATATGCATTTTTGACAACTTTCCGTTCATTTTCATTCTTACAAGTTTAGTTGGAATAAGGGCTAAGATATTTATCTTTTGAGTAATGAAAGCAAATTTAGGTAATATTGGACAAAAATATGCAAATTTCGGCTAAATTTGGTCAACAAATGGTCAATCTTTGCAGAAGTATAACTTCTCGTCAATATTAAAAACAGATTTGTGCTACATATTTAGATTCTTTTTTAAATTTGCTTTCCGATAATGCTAATCTATCATTTTTAGAAAGAAAGGAAAGATGAAAAAACACCAAAAATATTATGTCAAAAAAACCCCTGAAAGCTGCAGCAGAAAAAAAAAGTTAAGCAGTGATAACGGTAAGACTTAAACCTGGAGTGCTTGTGTGCCAGCCGCGTACATTTCCTCTGCAGCCCATGGTTGTTCAAATTGAATAGGTGTAAAATAATTCTTATAGGAAAAGTTCTATATAGACTGTAGCATGCCATTATTTACATATCAAATAAAAGGAAATTGCAAGCATTTTTTAATTGTACGTAATGTTAAACATAAATTTAAGCCGATGTCCGCCTGGATTTCAGCATGCATGATGCAGTACTGTACAGTACCTTCATTACGTAACTAATGTAGTGTAGTGTACACAAGTCAGGTAGTACTGCACTAGCAGTACTGTAGCAGCCATTCTCAACTGCAGTATGTAGTGTAGGCCTACCATGAATAACTATTTATGTTAAGTTATTGTGTACGGACCATCTTTGATTCAAATTCCTAAATATTGCTGAAAGGAAATTTACTTTTACTTGGCCTAGATCAAGATTTTGTTGTAAGAAAAAAAAAAACAATCTGATGGTTGTGAGGGGGCGGTGGGGGGTTATCAACTCTCAATCAACTGAGCATGGCGGGTACGCTGTAAGTACCATCATGAATTTTCTTGATCTATGCATATGATTTGTTAAATAATATCATTACTGAAACAATTTAACAATCACTGTGCAGCTATTTAAGGCCAATCTTTTTTTAGGAGAGTTAAACAATTCTTGATGAACTGAACCCATTGCGGGTAGGCCTACGCTGCTACTCTGTTGTTTTTTTAACTTTAAACTTTCATCACAATCACTTGCAGCCACCTTGGCCTATGGCCTGTTATTTATTTATGTTTTCATGCAAGTGCCAGAGTTTGTATTTATTGATCTACTGTACATTGCTAGTACGCTGCTATTGTGTGTGTACCATCATGAATTGCCTTGATCTATGTGTATAATTTGTTTAGTAATGATATTGTGGAGAGAAACTTAACTAACTTTTAATTAAATACAAATATCTTTTATTTCATCACATTTTATTTTTTTCATTGAAAAATTTGCATTTTATGCTCATACTTTAAACATTTTAAAAATATTCATAATAAATTAATTCATTAACAATTATTTGCATGTACTTAAATCTTTGTATTATATCAACATTTTAATGGAATATTACAAGTTTATTTAAATTGGTTTTATTCAAAGTAAATGTATCTAATTTTGGACAATGTTATAGTAAGTAAATAACCCAAAATGTGTGGAATTCCAATTAATTTGGTTTTTGCACTGCCATGGGTTGAAGTATAACATCATTGATGTCTAGTTTTCTGTTGATTTCAGGACTAGACTAGTATTCTGGTTACGAATATTTTAGTCAAAGACTTGCAGAGAATGTCATGTCACAAGTGTCTGATTTCAGTCACGGCTACATTAAATCAGACAGCTTAAAACGAATATTTCCGTAATGAGTTATTTTTAAACACTTTTTCTCAATTGTCTCTTTTATCTTCCTCTTTCATTTAAGCTTAAATTAGCATTAAACCGAAAAGTGTGGGCACTCGTTTTTTGCCAATTTCACAGATATATTATCCACAACATATTGATAAATATCATGCCTTCATAGTCCACACATGACGTTAGGGCAAGAGTCACTTGAATATTCATATTCATACCAGATGAGCATTTTTTTTTTTGGGGGGGGGAATTTTGAAGGCAGACCCTTTAAAACTACGCTTTCACTTTTTGGTCTAGTGATTCTTTTACATGCATGACACTCAACATGTTTTAATGGTGTATTACTGTATGTGAAATTGTAAAGGTACTCTAGGAACCTGGCCTGAGTGATTAACAATTAAAAGCTTGTTACTGCAATTGTCCCCTCCCCCTGCATTTGTCCCCCTCCCCCTGCATTTGTTTTTAAATGTGTTTTGTTCTTTAGGTATTTATTTCTGCTTTTTCAACTTAACAAAAACAACTTACCAATCAGCCAATACACAAATACAACAAACTCATTTTTAAAAATGATTTACAAAGTAAGAAGAGGATTCCATGCCATTTTAGTTTTATAGTATTGAAAAAGAGAGAACTTGATATTGTACAAGCTTATGACATACAAAATGTTTGTACAGTATGTTGATATAGGCTGGCATACTTTCAATAAGATCAATAAATTTGTCTAAGTACAATTGCTATTGAAAGGTAAATTCTTTTCAACTCGAAGAGAAAACTGAAAAGTATTAAGAAATGTGTGGTTTAAGGTCTTGTATTTTGCAACGAAAGATTAGATACTTTCCATGAAAAATCAAAAAATTATATATGTAGTCATTTTCTAAGAAGCCAAACAAAACGTCAATTTTTGTAGTTGTTTTACATTATTATATGATCAGCAAAAAGCACAGGATTATCATCATTTGGAGCATAAATTATAAAAATAGTGAAAATTTCACTGTCAATAGTTACAACAACAATCAGAGTGCCAGAAAGGCAAGAGTGGACGACATGCGTAAAATCCAGAAATGTTAAACACAATAGACATTTAACACAAAATACAAGTACCTCCAGAATTTGGAAGACCATTAGCAAAGATATTTTTTCCACCCCACTTGTGCGACCATTGTGATTCAGCAATAATACGACTCTTAATTTAATTGAATAAAACGAATAGTTCCGTTGATGAAGCCAATTAAAAACTTCTCTTCTTGTGCCCACTTAAACTATGGGCTTTAAATGAACAGCTTAATCATGATGACAATATAGAGGAAATACAATAACCAAGAAATTTAAATCGGTGGCTTCACCTGCATTTATACAAGAACACCCTTTAAAATAGGGTTGTCGTGGCATTTTTTGTTTTGTTTGTATGGATAATAATAAAGAAAGCGGTGACGTGTTGTAAGAGGGGGGGGGGGTCACTGCCCCCTCCCCTCAAAAATAAATTGTTCAACTTCTGCGGAATTTTTAAGAATTTTAAGGAAATGGTTAATTTTCGGGAAATCTTCTTTTTTAGGGAAATTTATTTTATTTTCGTGAATCAAAAGAGATTGAAGCTCTTTAGTGAAGTCTCCTACATTTTCCGGGAAATGTTTTTCAATTTCCAGGAAAATTCTTCACTTTCCAGTCAAGCAAGCTGTCCATTCGAGAAATTCTCAGGAAGTTTGGCGAAAATCGAACAAAATTTCCAACAATTGTTCTCATTTTACTTCAATTGTATGTTAATGATTTTACACTTTCATCAAAATAAAGTATGTATGCAACCGGGAAATAGGACCTCTTTCCGGGAGGCCCTAAATCCTAGGTCTCTCTTCTCTCTAATCTAAGAACGGCATTCAGTTTTGTTTTTTTTGGGTGGGGGAGGGGTGAGGCTTAAGCCCCATCAAAAACGAAAAGCTAAACACGACCCTCAAAGAAAGAGAACAAAGTTATGTACCGGTAGATTTTATTTTATTCATAAAGACGATCTGCAACTTGGTTTTCCTGAAATAAATTCTACCCACGCCGAATTTGACAGCTTGCAAGATTACAGTGTGTACGTGATGAACGCTAACAATTTCTTAACCGCTTTCAAGTTTCGGAACCGCAGCCAGTGTAGTCAACATTCTGACTATTATATGCTAAAGCAACTACGTGGCTGCTGTTTATACAAGTACTGCAAGTATTGCCTAACATGTAGTACCTCAAGCTACCGAGTGAGGTGTTTATCTCACTACATTCAGTGAGACTAGCCTCGTTCATTTCAAATGATATTATTCTCCTTCACTATCTCTTTGTGACTTCAAAAAATATTTTGGTGTAATAAATATTTTCTATTTTGTTTCTGAAACAGTAAAAATGTCTAAATAATACCGTTATTCATATCACTTTTTAGACCTGGCTATTAAAATATTGGATTGCCACCGGAAGTTTTCGTCTACATTCCTCAACGCTGCCAATTTACATGACTTTTGCCAATAAAAACAATGTCACAAATTTCTAAAATTAGCGTTGCTGAAATTGATTGTATGCTATGCAGTAACCCTTAAAATACAACCTTCAATAAATAGCACTTAATTTGAAGTCCATATTCTCTTCATTTGATAACATTTAGAATATAGTTCTCAATTAAAAGATGGCGGATTTCGAGCATGGAGTTTACAATACTAGACCTGTCGCTCTTGAGGGCCACGACAGATAATTTGAAGTCGATATTCCCTTCATTTAATACAATTTTGAATATAGTTCTCAATTGAAAGATGATTTCGAGCATGGAGTTTACAATACTAGACCTGTCGCATCTGAGGGCCATGACAGAAAATACCAGGACATTGCAATAGCGATTAACACTGACAGGAATCTATGTTTGTGTCAATTAAATGAGCGACACAAGTAATGTTCACACAAGTAAATCTTATATTACAGGCATGGAATCAATCATATAAACGGGTTGAAAACAAAGCAGATAGTATTCCAAAAGGTACAAATAGCGACAGAAACAAAAAGAGGGTATTTAATTTTTTAACTTAAAACAAAGCACTCCATAGAAGTTTGGTAACATAAAGAGCACAAAAATAGAATTTGTTTTCAAGAAAACCTGAATAACACCATATTATATAATCTAAACCCTAATAGTTTCTCCCGAAATGTATGTACAAATACATTCAACACGTGACACATTTTCCATTTACATGTTTAAGCAAGAATAAGGCATCAAGTTTGACGGATTGGCCACTTATATATGAATAAATAAACATCAATTTTGATGGTTGTAATAATGCAATTGCAACAGTCATTCATAGTTGGTAACTGTCGTGGTTCTGAAGAACACAAATAAATTGGTAATAATTGATTGCCAACATATGCATAAATATGAACAGACATTCACCTCGGCATCCAATTTGTATGAATATGACAAAGTTTCATCACTGATGAGGTCCGGAAACGACTACCACCAAACTTTGATAGCCACCACCATCATAACAGTTATATGGCCCGCGTAATACCATAAGAGAAATCGAGGAAAATCAGACAAACATAAATTAATTCATTTCCATGTGGATTCATCAGCCACCCCATTTCTTGATCGCCTCTTGCCAGCTTAGAAACTATAATCAGGGAGGTACCCCTTGCTATAGTACATGGTTATGCCTCACGTATGTACCTCACCGCTCCACTCTGCTTCTCTGCGAGATCAGCTTTGCTAAGGTCATCCGTTATAAACGTGTCATCATCTTGGAGGATGTTGGCCAGCATTTTTCAAAATATGGACTTTATCGTGGTACCGAAGCATTTAAAAGAAAATATGGCGAGGCTTTCCATGAATCTTTGGACCATCTCTGTGGGCTCGCTCTATAGCAGGGAAGTCAATCTTGAATTTATCGGAAAGAAGCTTAGTCACTCAAGCATTTTCTCGTTGTTGCGTTCAGGGCCAATACATCTGACGTTATTTCTCCTTGAGCTTCGGTCTCAAACCAGTGCACCACGACTGGTTAATAAAACGGCTGTGGGCGTCTTGACTTAAACTGGTAAATACTCCAATGGGTGTCTGTGTTGGAACGTTATAAACGTTGGTAAACCAACAAACCAACTTTATTTATTTCTAATTTCACTATGGCAAGTTCATCGATGGCTGTTTTACAGGCTTTTTCATTTTCGGCAGTTCTAGAACTAATTTGACAGATCTTTTTCTTTGTTCTAACTGTTGAACTCGATTGAATCAGTTATATCATGCACTCAACTTGCTTTTAATGAGTGTGTGTGTGTGTGTGTGTGTGTGTGTGCGCGCGTGCGTGTGTGTGTTGTTGTGTTTTTTGGAGGGGGAAGAGAGGGGGAGAGAGGGGGGTTCAGATCATCAAAGAGGTCATCTCTTGGAAAAATCATGGATCCGCCACTGGTCCTAATACGTAAACAAAAAGGTTGGCTGGTGTATTAGCGTAGGGCGCCGAATGCTCACAAGGGCGCAAAAATTGTCCTGAGAATCTATTTTTATATAATATTTATTCTCAACTTCTGCAATTGTATCATTTACAAAACAAACGTTTTTTTTCTTTCGTTTTTTTCTCAAAGCTTTGTTCTTACATCATTGCATCAAAAACATGAAAATCATTGCTGGACACCAACTACTATGACGTATAGGGGAGACCGGGGAAAAGTGGGACACCCATTTTCACTGACTGTTTTAGAAGAAAAAAAGTGAATAACTTCTCTGAAGTTAATCTTATGCAGAGTCAATTATGCATGACAATGTCCTTATCATGGACTATATGCCATAACAGTGGCAACATTGTCAGACTTGAGTCACTCAAAAGAAAATGTCCCATTTTGCCCTGAGTATAATGGTATATGGAGGAAAATGGGACGGGTGTTGGGAGAAGTGGGACAATATCATAGGAGAAATGGGACAACATTAAAACATACAAATACTCTTGATAAAATACCAAGCTTACTAATTATATGTTACACCTAACGTCAACAGGTCAAGTACAAAACTGTTGCGATTTATAAAAGATTAGAAAAGATCGTAGATATTACAAAGTGGGGAGAACTGGGACACACAAAGATATGTCCTAATTTTCCCTGATATTAGTTTTGGTAAGCTTAGGCTGAGTTACAATACATGCTTCAATATGTATCCTAACAAGTCCTTTCTCGTTTGTGGTATGTCCATTCTTATTCACAGATTAAAAATAGGACTTATCCCTTTTATGCTTAAGATTTTAGATAAATGGTTGTGAACAAAAAATTCAAACTTTTTTGGGCAAAAAAAAAAAAAAAAATTAATTGGAAAGTTAGTTATTTTCCTGATCTTAGAACTGCGTATGCTTGGGTCCAGTAGTAAAGTGAAGCGACAGAAATACATGTGACTTAGGAACCACCTGATCAATCACATGACTTTAATTTATGAAGAATATGCCAGGTTACCCCCGTCATAATTTTCCCCGGTCTCCCCTATATTGTGGTCGATGGGATCCTACATTTGAACATTCGTTCCAAAATATGTATTTCTTTTATTTTTCTGCTACCAAAATCACGCCAAAAAACGATAAGCTTCCATGGGCTTCGAACCTCTGCAGCTGTGTGCGCCTATACGTCTGTACGTCGACCCTCAGACTTGACATTGTTTGCTATCAAAATCGCGAGATATGCAGGGTTTCGATCCGCGAGGGATTTCCCAGGGGCGGATCTGGAGGGGTGGTTCTGGGGGTTGGAACCCCTTCCTTCGAAAGCATTCCAACAATTTTCATTACTCCAATAAAAAGCCTTCTTTGTATTCTTTAGAAAATTTTCTTATTTCTCGTACAATTTTCCGAAAATTACTTAGTTTGGGACAATTTTTCTTTAATTTTCTGGAAATTTCGAACAATATTTGGGAATTTTTTTTTGGATTTTCGGGGAATTCCTTTCAATTTTAGAAAATTTCTTTCAATTTTGGGCAATTTCCTTAATTCTCTTACAATTTTCGAAAAATTTCACTCATTTTGGGTCATTTTTTCTTCAATTTTCAGTTAATAACTTAAATTTTGGGTAATTTTCATTCAATGTTTGGGAAATTTCCTTATTTCTCGTGACATTTTTGGAAAATTTCCCTCATTTTGGCGAATTCGAATTTTATTTTTGGTAAATTACCTCAATTTTTGGTAAATTTCCTTCAATGTTTGGGAAATCAATTTCAATATTTGAAAAATTTCTTTCATTCTCATATAATTTTCGGGAAATTTCCCTAATTTTGAAGCACTTTTTCTTCCAATTTCGGTAAATTTGTGGGAAATTTCCTTCATTGTTTGGGATATCTCTTTCAATATTTAGGACATTTCTTTTATTCTCGTGCAATTTTCTTCAGTTTTCTTCATTTTGGGGGCAATTTTTTATCGATTTTTTGGTAAATTTTCATCAATTATCGTAAAATGATGCCAAATTTTACTAAAATTTCCAATGATTTTGTCAAATTTTCTTCAGTTTTTTGCTAATAAGTTTTCAATTTTCCTAATCGAAAGAAAACATAGGGAAGGTGAAATCCTTTCTGCTCGCTTATAAGTCTGCATACTTGTCATTAATCTAACAAAACTGCTCATAAAACCCTTTTTTGGCTTGGTCCCCCTGATATTTTATCCTGGCTTTGGCCTGATTCTGCGGGGTTGGAACCACCCCCCCTCCCCAGTCGAAAAAGTTCCGACAGTTTTCATAACCTGAACCCCATTGTGTTTTTCCTAGATCCGCTCCTGTTTCCCTTACATTTGACCCAATTCTAAACAGCTAAACTAATTTTTTGCTATCAAGTTAATCTTATGCAGAGTCAATTATGCATGACAATGTCCTTATCATGGACTATATGCCATAACAGTGGCAACATTGTCAGACTTGAGTCACTCAAAAGAAAATGTCCCATTTTGCCCTGAGTATAATGGTATATGGAGGAAAATGGGACGGGTGTTGGGAGAAGTGGGACAATATCATAGGAGAAATGGGACAACATTAAAACATACAAATACTCTTGATAAAATACCAAGCTTACTAATTATATGTTACACCTAACGTCAACAGGTCAAGTACAAAACTGTTGCGATTTATAAAAGATTATGAAAGATCGTGGATATTACAACGTGGGGAGAACTGGGACACACAAAGACATGTCCTAATTTTCCCTGATATTAGTTTTTAGTAAGCTTAGGCTGAGTTACAATACATGCTTCAATATCCTAACAAGTCTTTTCTCATTTGTGGTATGTCCATTCTTATTCACAGATTACAAATAGGACTTATCCATTTTATGCTTAAGATTTTAGAGAAATGGTTGTTAACAAAAATTCAAACTTTTTTGGGCAAAAAAAAAAAAAAAAATTAATTGGAAAGTTAGTTATTTTCCTGATCTTAGAACTGCGTATGCTTGGGTCAGTAGTAAAGTGAAGCGACAGAAATACATGTGACTTAGGAACCACCTGATCAATCACATGACTTTAATTTATGAAGAATATGCCAGGTTACCCCGTCCTAATTTTCCCAGTCTCCCTATATTGTGGTCGATGGATCCTACATTTGAACATTCGTTCCAAAATATGTATTTCTTTTATTTTTCTGCTACCAAAATCACGCCAAAAACGATAAGCTTCCATGGGCTTCGAACCTCTGCAGCTGTGTGCGCCTATACGTCTGTACGTCGACCCTCAGACTTGACATTGTTTGCTATCAAAATCGCGAGATATGCAGGGTTTCGATCCGCGAGGGATTTCCCAGGGGCGGATCTGGAGGGGTGGTTCTGGGGTTGGAACCCCTTCCTTCGAAAACATTCCAACAATTTTCATTACTCAATAAAAAGCCTTCTTTGTATTCTTTAGAAAATTTTCTTATTTCTCGTACAATTTTCCGAAAATTACTTAGTTTGGGACAATTTTTCTTTAATTTTCTGGAAATTTCGAACAATATTTGGGAATTTTTTTGGATTTTCAGAATTCCTTTCAATTTTAGAAAATTTCTTTCAATTTTGGGCAATTTCCTTAATTCTCTTACAATTTTCGAAAAATTTCACTCATTTTGGGTCATTTTTTCTTCAATTTTCAGTTAATAACTTAAATTTTGGGTAATTTTCATTCAATGTTTGGGAAATTTCCTTATTTCTCATGACATTTTTGGAAAATTTCCCTCATTTAACGAATTCAATTTTATTTTTGGTAAATTACCTCAATTTTTGGTAAATTTCCTTCAATGTTTGGGAAATCAATTTCAATATTTGAAAAATTTCTTTCATTCTCATATAATTTTCAGGAAATTTCCTAATTTTGAAGCACTTTTTCTTCCAATTTCAGTAAATTTGTGGAAATTTCCTTCATTGTTTGGGATATCTCTTTCAATATTTAGGACATTTCTTTTATTCTCGTGCAATTTTCTTCAGTTTTCTTCATTTTGGGGCAATTTTTATCGATTTTTGGTAAATTTTCATCAATTATCGTAAAATGATGCCAAATTTTACTAAAATTTCCAATGATTTTGTCAAATTTTCTTCAGTTTTTGCTAATAAGTTTTCAATTTTCCTAATCGAAAACATAGGGAAGGTGAAATCCTTTCTGCTCGCTTATAAGTCTGCATACTTGTCATTAATCTAACAAAACTGCTCATAAAACCCTTTTTGGCTTGGTCCCCTGATATTTTATCCTGGCTTTGGCCTGATTCTGCAGGGGTTGGAACCACCCCCTCCCCAGTCGAAAAAGTTCCGACAGTTTTCATAACCTGAACCCCATTGTGTTTTTCCTAGATCCGCTCCTGTTTCCCTTACATTTGACCCAATTCTAAACAGCTAAACTAATTTTTGCTATCAAGTTAATCTTATGCAGAGTCAATTATGCATGACAATGTCCTTATCATGGACTATATGCCATAACAGTGGCAACATTGTCAGACTTGAGTCACTCAAAGAAAATGTCCCATTTTGCCCTGAGTATAATGGTATATGGAGGAAAATGGGACGGTGTTGGGAGAAGTGGGACAATATCATAGGAGAAATGGGACAACATTAAAACATACAAATACTCTTGATAAAATACCAAGCTTACTAATTATATGTTACACCTAACGTCAACAGGTCAAGTACAAAACTGTTGCGATTTATAAAAGATTAGAAAAGATCGTAGATATTACAAAGTGGGGAGAACTGGGACACACAAAGACATGTCCTAATTTTCCCTGATATTAGTTTTGGTAAGCTTAGGCTGAGTTACAATACATGCTTCAATATGTATCCTAACAAGTCCTTTCTCGTTTGTGGTATGTCCATTCTTATTCACAGATTAAAAATAGGACTTATCCCTTTTATGCTTAAGATTTTAGATAAATGGTTGTGAACAAAAAATTCAAACTTTTTTGGGCAAAAAAAAAAAAAAAAAATTAATTGGAAAGTTAGTTATTTTCCTGATCTTAGAACTGCGTATGCTTGGGTCCAGTAGTAAAGTGAAGCGACAGAAATACATGTGACTTAGGAACCACCTGATCAATCACATGACTTTAATTTATGAAGAATATGCCAGGTTACCCCCGTCCTAATTTTCCCCGGTCTCCCCTATATTGTGGTCGATGGGATCCTACATTTGAACATTCGTTCCAAAATATGTATTTCTTTTATTTTTCTGCTACCAAAATCACGCCAAAAAACGATAAGCTTCCATGGGCTTCGAACCTCTGCAGCTGTGTGCGCCTATACGTCTGTACGTCGACCCTCAGACTTGACATTGTTTGCTATCAAAATCGCGAGATATGCAGGGTTTCGATCCGCGAGGGATTTCCCAGGGGCGGATCTGGAGGGGTGGTTCTGGGGGTTGGAACCCCTTCCTTCGAAAGCATTCCAACAATTTTCATTACTCCAATAAAAAGCCTTCTTTGTATTCTTTAGAAAATTTTCTTATTTCTCGTACAATTTTCCGAAAATTACTTAGTTTGGGACAATTTTTCTTTAATTTTCTGGAAATTTCGAACAATATTTGGGAATTTTTTTGGATTTTCGGGGAATTCCTTTCAATTTTAGAAAATTTCTTTCAATTTTGGGCAATTTCCTTAATTCTCTTACAATTTTCGAAAAATTTCACTCATTTTGGGTCATTTTTTCTTCAATTTTCAGTTAATAACTTAAATTTTGGGTAATTTTCATTCAATGTTTGGGAAATTTCCTTATTTCTCGTGACATTTTGGAAAATTTCCCTCATTTTGGCGAATTCAATTTTATTTTTGGTAAATTACCTCAATTTTTGGTAAATTTCCTTCAATGTTTGGGAAATCAATTTCAATATTTGAAAAATTTCTTTCATTCTCATATAATTTTCAGGAAATTTCCCTAATTTTGAAGCACTTTTTCTTCAATTTCAGTAAATTTGTGGGAAATTTCCTTCATTGTTTGGGATATCTCTTTCAATATTTAGGACATTTCTTTTATTCTCGTGCAATTTTCTTCAGTTTTCTTCATTTTGGGGCAATTTTTTATCGATTTTTGGTAAATTTTCATCAATTATCGTAAAATGATGCCAAATTTTACTAAAATTTCAATGATTTTGTCAAATTTTCTTCAGTTTTTGCTAATAAGTTTTCAATTTTCCTAATCGAAAGAAAACATAGGGAAGGTGAAATCCTTTCTGCTCGCTTATAAGTCTGCATACTTGTCATTAATCTAACAAAACTGCTCATAAAACCCTTTTTTGGCTTGGTCCCCCTGATATTTTATCCTGGCTTTGGCCTGATTCTGCGGGGTTGGAACCACCCCCCCTCCCCAGTCGAAAAAGTTCCGACAGTTTTCATAACCTGAACCCCATTGTGTTTTTCCTAGATCCGCTCCTGTTTCCCTTACATTTGACCCAATTCTAAACAGCTAAACTAATTTTTTGCTATCAAATTCACGAGAAACCTATAGGGCCTACGGGGGCTTTGCGCCCAGCGCTCCTACCTGCAGCTTTTCCCCCGGCATAGAATAGACACATTTTGCAATTTTCTGCTAATCAAAATCACGAGAAAAATAAGGCTTCCGGGGGCTTAGCCCCGTCGTCCCCATTAGGGCTTCGCGGCCATCGCCCGATAGCATGCTTTGACAGTTAGATTTGATACAATTTTAAGCAAAATTTGTGCTACCAAAATCACGAGAAGCGCATGCAGGGTCTCCACCAGTGCTTCACGGCCTTCGCCCTTATAGCATGCCTACATTTTACACAATTTCAAGCAAAATTTGTGTTACTAAAATTACGATAATCGTAAAGGCTTCCGGGGGATTCGCCCCAAGCACCAACTGACCAACAGACCAAGGAAATGCAAGGCTTCCATATTTTGTTCTGCGATTTTGGGATTATGTCAAAAAAGTAGTAAAGCAGAATCTAGTAAGGGTAATTGTAAACTACCATCTGAAGAAATTTTTAAGAAACATAATTCAAATAGTAAAAAAAGTTAAATACATTTTGAATCTGAATCGGTTAAGTCGGCAAAAATCCTTCAAGAGGACATAAACGCCAACCGAGCGTAAAAAGTATGAGTAAAAAAAACTAGTTAGCAATACAAGTGTTAGTAAGTTTAGCTTTGAAACAGTTGAGACTTGGTGCATGTACAATGTCTGACGGTAAAGCATTCCAATCCTTTAGTGTGTGAGGAGAGAAAGAGTCTTTATATACATTCTTTTTAGCATAGGGAAGCTGAAAATTAAGGTCATGATTATTTCTTGTATTAGCTCTGACAGTGGGGATAGGTTCATCTTTATTGATGGCGACAAGATTGTTATTGATTTTATATAGCATATGTAGCCGGGTGTTGTATCTCCTTGTTTTTAGCAGGGGCCAATCTAATTTATGAAGCATGTTTTTTACACTAGATTTATAAGAGTAGTCTGCCATACAGAACCTGGCTGCTCTCCTTTGAATAGATTCAAGTGTATCCACATCGCACTGGTGATGGGGGTCCCAGACTGTTGATGCGTACTCAAGTACTGGCCTGACTAGAACTTTTTTCAATAACAATTGTCAAGTTAAAAATGTGAATATCAGGGCTTCAATTCCTCTTTCATATAAGATAAACTTGCTTGACCCCTCCTGAACTAATCCTTATAGGGCTTGCCAGTCACATTGTATTTCATATATCCACTTTTGCTTACCATGTGTTTCTCTATCGCTAACTTCAAATTTGTCTTTTTCATTAATTTTTTTCTACAAAGCATATCGTCAAGAAGGAACATGCTATAGTGTGGATATAGTTTTTAATACACGTATGCGTGCCCCGTAAGTTTAATTTGCTCACTCAGTACAGTAAGTCTGCCATGATTTATTTAGACTTATCTACATGCGCTCGTACTGTCATACGTACTGAGGTCTTTTAAGAGCAAATTCTTAATTTATTATACATCGTCTTCAAAGGAACTTGATTTGGTACATATAATTCTATTTTATTATTTCATATTATATTCATTATTTGACATGTGTTGCTAAGTCAGAAGTTTAATTCGAAATGACAACACTGCATAGGGTAACTTTAGTAACGGTAGTCAGTAGTGTAAGTTGTAACGTGTATCAGTGTTAATGTTAGGCCTAACGTTACATAGTCTGGTATTGAGATAAACACCTCTCAGTAGGCACTACTTGCAAGTTGCAAGACAATAAGTCAGGTGTTCCTACTAGAGTTATGGCAACGTATATATAACAAGGTAGGTCACCTCCTAACGTGACTTTCGAACCGTAGGCTATATGAAAATTCGTTTTTTTGACCACTGGCGAATCTTATTCTTAATCTACATTTTTTTACTCAACTCACATTTGCCGAAGACTCCCTTCTTCTTTTTAAGCCACAGTATTTGTTATTTTGGTTCGCATGAGAAGCATAATGCGAATTTTATAATAGCGATTTCGTCGGTCTGGCCGTCCACAGCTTTTCCTGAGAATTCCTCAGAAAATGTTAAAGTTTGTTCAGAGTTTCTCAGAAAAAGTTGAAGTTTCTTCAGATATCCTAATGGAAGGTTAGAATTTCCTTACAAAAAGTTTTTCAGAGACACTTAGGACAGGATTGAAGACTAGTTCCCTTAAAAAGTCTACAAAACATTTGATATTTCCTTAAAAGATAAGTGTAAAATGATAACTTTCCAATATTCTTCAAAGATCCTCAAGTGTCTCTCTCAAGTTGTAGCACTGGAAGTTTAAAATCCTTAACCTTCTTCAAAATATTTGGGCACCAACAGTTGTGTCAGGCATGATTATTAAACTCCGTCTTTATTATTGTGGTCATTTGCATAAAGTTGCTGCAGTATATAAACTGACCAGACTTTTTTTTATTTAGTATGCTCAGTCAGGGAGTGTGACAGGATGTGACTGCATATGGACATATGGAGGGATGCCTTGTGGGACATGGATGGGAGCCATGCGGGACATATGATATAGTATATACCATGTGGTATAAACCAAGGGCTCTTGACTCCACCTTTTTTTTCTTATTCAGCAACTCATTTGCATATAACTTATTTTATTAACTGACACTTTCATACATAGTATGCTCAATCAGGGACTGTGATAGCTAGGATGAGACTTCTTATGCAGCCAGGTTCTGTATGGCAGACTACTCTTAAAAGTCCAGTGTCACTAGCATGCTTCATAAATTAGATTGCCCCCTGCCAATAACAAGAAAAAGGAACACCCATATAAAAATGCTATATAAAATCAATAACAGTCTTGTCGCCATTGATAATGATAACCTGATCCCAAACGCAAGAATCAATACAACTTTACAAGAAATAACCATGATCTGAATTTCCATTTTCCTTATGCTAAAAAAAATGTTTATAATTACTCCTTCTTTCCTCAAACACTAAAAGATTGGAATGCTTTACCATCAGACATTGTACATGCACCAAGTCTAAACTGTTTCAAAAGCTCAGCTTGTTAATTGATTTTTTTTTTTTTTAACATCATGCGGTGTTCATTCACTTATGAATCAAGTAGAGAAGCGTGCAAATGCGGTGTTTATTCACTTATGATTCAAGTAGAGAAGCGTGCGAATGCAGTGTTCATTCACTTCCTGTCCCGATGTGAACAGTCAAATTCTGTTTCTAGAGTCAGATGCAAATTGTAAATCGGAAGAAGCAGAAGACAAATTTCCCATTGTATTTTACATGTATTTTATTTTAAGAAGGAATTGTACTTTGTAGTAAAAAAAGACCGAATTGAAGGGGGATCCCTAACGTATACTGATTAGGCCCCATAAAATAATGGGGAAGTTTTCAAGAAAGAAGCTAAAATCAAGTTTTTCTTATGCAGTACAAAACGATTAAGCATACGAGGATGGCCTAAAGCCTACCTGTTTCTGTTTTCCAGTAGATTTTTGTTTTTCATTTTTCAGAAAAAGAATCCAAGACACCACTAGCTGCTTGGATCTTGTTCATATAATTTGCCAACAAGATGGTGAGGACTAGAGCACAAAGAAAAATACAGGGAACCACTCCTGATGCTGGGAAAGAGACGAGGAAAGCTGGCATAGCAAAAAAATTAAGTCAGTCGCCTTTATCGAGGTATGACATCTGCTTCAATCTCAAAATTGCTTTTCTTTTCTACAATTCGGTAGATTGAAGTCATAAGGGTAGGAGAAGTGTAGGCCAAGTTGTTCACAAATCGGCCAAAAGGGTATTGTTAGAATCATGACAAACAGTGCAAGAATTGGACAGAATGACTATGACAAACAGTGTAAGAATTGGACAGAGTGACTATGACAAACAGTGCAAGAATTGGACAGAGTGACTATGACAAACAGTGCAATAATTGGACAGAGTGACTATGACAAACAGTGCAAGAATTGGACAGAGTGACTGACAAACAGTGCAAGAATTGGACAGAGTGACTATGACAAACAGTGCAAGAATTGGACAGAGTGACTATGACAAACAGTGCAAGAATTGGACAGAGTGACTATGACAAACAGTGCAAGAATTGGATAGAGTGACTATGACAAACAGTGCAAGAATTGGACAGAGTGACTATGACAAACAGTGCAAGAATTGGACAGAGTGACTATGACAAACAGTGCAAGAATTGGACAGAGTGACTATGACAAACAGTGCAAGAATTGGACAGAGTGACTATGACAAACTGCAAGAATTGGACAGAGTGACTATGACAAACAGTGCAAGAATTGGACAGAGTGACTATGACAAACAGTGCAAGAATTGGACAGAGTGACTATGACAAACAGTGCAAGAATTGGACAGAGTGACTATGACAAACAGTGCAAGAATTGGACAGAGTGACTATGACAAACAGTGCAAGAATTGGACAGAGTGACTATGACAAACAGTGCAAGAATTGGACAGAGTGACTATGACAAACAGTGCAAGAATTGGACAGAGTGACTATGACAAACAGTGCAAGAATTGGACAGAGTGACTATGACAAACAGTGCAAGAATTGGACAGAGTGACTATGACAAACAGTGCAAGAATTGGACAGAGTGACTATGACAAACAGTGCAAGAATTGGACAGAGTGACTATGACAAACAGTGCAAGATTTGGACAGAATGACAATACCTTTGCATTCGATGAGAAAGCATTTCTTTTACTTATAATATCGATCAAATACTTTACTAGTTTTGAAAAGCAAAAAATTTTTTATTTACCTTATTATATCACATATTTGCATATTTTAGCATAAGGGTAAAGTTAGTTCCGTGCTCATTGCTGAACTTCAGGTATATGACTTGGTAAAGTACCACACTTTCTGAACCAAAGCATGATGAGGTAGGGTGTTCCTCGCTGCCTGTAACCTTCCCCAGCTAATGCCGGGTACCGTACCTTCTACAGAAGGTATGCAGCTGGAGTACATCCAAGCCTGGGCTAACTCGAACCAGAGACTTTCAATATGATACTCGAACCAGGGACCTTTAATATGATATTCCAACCTAGGACCTTTAATATGATACTCGAACCAGGGACCTTCAATATGATACTCGAACCAGGGACTCACATTATGATACTCGAACCAGGGACCTTCAATATGATACACGAACCAGGGACCTTCAATATGATACTCGAACCAGGGACCTTCAATATGATACTCGAACCAGGGACCTTCAATATGATATTCCATCTCTTTAACAATGAACTATCCATCTCCCTGTGCATATATAGGACACCTGAAATCCACAAATGTTACACTGATTTTGATATGATTTTGCTGTATTCACAAGGCATACAACATTTGTGGCATACAACATTTGTGGCAAACAACATTTGTGGCATACAACATTTGTGGCATACAACAATTGTGGCATACAACATTTGTGGCATACAACATTTGTGGCATACAACATTTGTGGCATACAACATTTGTGGCATACAACATTTGTGGCATACAACATTTGTGGCATACAACATTTGTGGCATACAACATTTGTGGCATACAACATTTGTGGCATACAACATTTGTGGCATACAACATTTGTGGCATACAACATTTGTGGCATACAACATTTGTGGCATACAACATTTGTGGCATACAACATTTGTGGCATACAACATTTGTGGCATACAACATTTGTGGCATACAACATTTGTGGCATACAACATTTGTGGCATACAACATTCGTGGCATACAACATTCGTGGCATACAACATTCGTGGCATACAACATTCGTGGCATACAACATTCGTGGCATACAACATTCGTGGCATACAACATTCGTGGCATACAACATTCGTGGCATACAACATTCGTGGCATACAACAATCGTGGCATACAACATTTGTGGCATACAACAATTGTGGCATACAACATTTGTGGCATACAACAATTGTGGCATACAACATTTGTGGCATACAACATTTGTGGCATACAACATTTGTGGCATACAACAATTGTGGCATACAACATTTGTGGCATACAACATTTGTGGCATACAACATTTGTGGCATACAACATTTGTGGCATACAACATTTGTGGCATACAACATTTGTGGCATACAACATTTGTGGCATACAACATTCGTGGCATACAATATTCGTGGCATACAACATTCGTGGCATACAACATTCGTGGCATACAACATTCGTGGCATACAACATTCGTGGCATACAACATTCGTGGCATACAACATTCGTGGCATACAACATTCGTGGCATACAACATTCGTGGCATACAACATTCGTGGCATACAACATTCGTGGCATACAACATTCGTGGCATACAACATTCGTGGCATACAACATTCGTGGCATACAACATTTGTGGCATACAACATTCGTGGCATACAACATTTTCCCAGCATAATAGTGTTTCTTGATACTTCTTGTCATTAAACATCCAACAATGGTATAAGTATATACTGTTTTGACAGCTCAACAAATCTACACATTTTAATGGAAAATAACTTTTGTCTTTTGGATTGTGAAGTATCGCCTCATAAAACAGACATGTGTGAAAGCCTTGCTCGTTGTTTAGTGTCACATATAATTGGTGCATTTTTAGACAAATTAATTGAAAGAAAGGATGTAAAATGTTACAGTATAATCAATGGGAATATTGCAAAGAATAAATTGACTCTTACAAAATACAATTAAATGACAGTAGAATATAAATATTTTCTTTATGCAAAATTTGACTTAAAAATGGCAACTCCCCATTTTATCTTCCTTTGATATCATCTTTACTACTCTTTTGAACATTTTTGTGATAAAGTTGAGCTTCAACATCATTGATGTTCTGATTAATGGCAATGCAGGGGTCAAAATTTAAAATTTTTGCTACTGTTCCAGTACTTTCTCAAATAATGCTGTCCTGGATCACTGTTCCAACTTTTTGTCAATAACAGGACAAATTCCTTTCTTCAAAATGGGCTTGCAACTACTTCTAACCCTTATTCTACCAGCACTTTTTTGAAAACGCGCTCGGGAGGCGGAGTCAAAGATGGGGCACCCAAAACGTTGATAATATCACCGCGTGGTAGAGTTAGGGTTAAGCACAGGCTGATTATTGAAGGGTCCTCTGTCTTCGAGCAGCATAGTCGGGCTCATTCTGTTTCAGTGACCTGCTGGGTCACCCACCAAGATCATGTTGCATATATTTTTGAGTTGGCACACTTGCAGCGGGTTGATTAACCCTTACTCTACCAACACGTTTTTGAAAACGCACTCGGGAGGCGGAGTCAAGATGGGGCACCCAAAACGGCGATAATATCGCCGCCTGGTATAGTACAGTAAGGGTTAATAAAGTAACGTTATTGGTTAATAATATGTGGAATTTGGAAATATGTAACGTTATGTCAGTTATTAGTATTTACATGATGTAGCATCCAGTTGTGTACAATGCATTCAGCCTTGCATACACATATGTGTATTCATTATTACTTGTGCTGAAAATTGCAGGCAAGGTGGGGAAAAATGTTTTCTTCCAGGAGCTTTGTGGAGAAAAAATTTACTTGTAAGATCATCTTGTTTGACAACATGCATTTATTTTGAGCATATATCAAGTTATTGATCAATGATGGCACATTCTTGTAAATAGGTTTGAAAATTCACTCTTTCCGCATGAAAAGGACTGTTCTTGCAATAGCGGAAGAGTGGGAAATTCGACCCTGCAATGTGTATTCAAGTTATTTTTAGGCCCTTCATCAGCTCATGAAAATTATTCATACAGTAGGTTGACTCAACTTGACTGGTCACAAAACACCAATTTACTTTTTATTTTTCAGAAAAACACCCACAAGAAGAGGACAAAAGAAATGCGATATCTTAGAAGACAGGAAAGATGTCATTGTTGATATCAAAGATGCAGTGAATACAGAAGCAGCTACCAAAAAGAAGAAAAAAAAACCTTTAAGAAGTTTGGATAGGAAAAACAAAATTGAAAAAGTAACTGAAATAAGGAAATTGCTGTAAGAGATTATAATGATGAAAGTGATGTTGAAGTGACTTTTTCCCAAAGAAACGATCAAAACGAAAAGCAGCTGGAAAGGTAGATATTCAAAAAAGAGATACAGAGGTTGTTGATGAGGAGGAAAATGCAGACTCTATGGAAGCTGTTGATGGCTCAGATGGGAGCAACAGATGGGAAGATTTGGAAACAGATGAAGAAGGTTTAGACATACTAGTAGATAATGAATCTTCATTAGCTAAAATGGATGAAGAACCAGTAGAAGAAGAGGTTGAATCGACAGAGATGTATGTGGCGGAGGAGGTGGGTGGAGACAGTAATGATGATGATGATGGCAGTGATGACAATAATAATGATGATGATGACCTTAGTGATGGTGATCACAACGACGATGCACTTGACAGCGATAATGGCACAGTTGACAGCGATGATGCACCCGAGGATGTCACATTTACGCAGAGCAAGCAAACTGCTTTAGAGTCGATATCACAGGCATTCCAAGAAGTAGAAAGGTAAGTTTATTACATATTTAACAGAGCTCTTTATCATAGCTGTTTTGTTGAAAAGTTGGAAATGAGTGGGTCACTTTTCCTGCTGTCAGCATCAGTTATGACTTCGAGAAAGTACAGTAATTCATATTTTTGTTTGTTTATTTGCTGGAGGGACATAACATCTTAACAGGACTCCATTGGAGTAATTACGTCTTGACTTCCATGACCGTTTTATTAACCAGTGTGTTCAGCACTGGTTGGAGACCAACATGAGATGAATTATGGATACAACACTCGAAAACGTAAGCTTGAACCACTCTGCCATAGATGTCGTTTAATACCGTTTCTTTTAGTTGAAGCTTTTTTTCACAAGTTAATGTTTGTTTGATTGTTAACAGATTGGAGAAAGAGAGGAAGTATAAACGGAGAAAGCACGACGAGCTGCTGCAGATTCAGAAAGCAGCCAAGATGTCCAGACAACAGGGCCTGAGGCTGCCTGAAGACTTCCTGAAGGAGGTTGCAAAAATCAAGTATGATGAAAGATTTATTTATCCAGTGTTAGAAATAAAATTATTTTAACTGCAGCTTAATTCAATATCACTTATCATGTTAAAGAATTAGTTCAGGGGCCAGGCAAGTCCATATTATATCAAAGGGGACTTCAAACAAACAAAATGGTGAAGAAAGCATTTAAAAATCTTATTCCATAAAGAGATAAACAAATTTAAAGTTTAGTATCATTTGTGTAGAAACAACTGAATTATTGAATGAGTTTGTTGCAATTTATAATTTGTTTGATTCACAATACCACCAATAAAGGGAAAGGGGAGTTACCGTCCATGTCCCTGTTCTCTAAAACCAAAGGGTCCAAAACAATGTATGCAAATGTAAGTGTTATCCGTATAAAGATATTTTACTTGCTAATTTCTCATGCCAGCAAATCAGCCATATTTTGTCTTTGGTCTCTCACAAGAGCCCAAAATGCAGGGCTCAGTCCTTGGACCCCACTTGGCGACAAAGCAATCCTCTCAGCAGCCCTTGTCAATGAGCTACTCATCTTAATTAGAATTTCATCATGTGCTAGACACTTGAATTCATTTGCCCGTGTCAACACATAACACACAATAACCCCCCAAAATGATCAACTCCTTCATTTAAAATTTTCATTGACACAGATCTATGAAAGAAGATTTGAAAAGACAAATGCCTAAGGGAAATGATGCAGAGCCGGTCACCAAGGAGCAATCAGCCTCTCAGCATGTCCATTTCACCAACGGGGAAGACTTCATTCCCCTGGATGCCCCACCTCCTGAGGTAGGGGGGTTCCAGGTGGTCGCCATGTCACAGCAGAACAGGAAACACAAATATGTGTCAAACACTGCTCTTCAATTCTTACAAGAAAAGATGTCTGGAAAGTACATCAGACGAGAATCAAGTAAGTTCTTGAAGGAATCTGCAAAGTTCATTAGGCAGGGATGCAGAAAGGAAACATTAAGTCTGATTTTGTAATTCTAATTACATTTTATAGAATTAAAGGGTTAGCTCAGTGGTCAAGCATGTTTATCTTATATGAATGAGGACTTTAAAAGAAACAAAATGATGAAAAAAGCATTTAAAAATATTATCTTGTTAAGGAGATATTTAAGTTTAAAGTTTGGTATTATTTGTGTAGAAAGGACTAAAATCAAACTAGTTGTGATGTCATAGCCTCAGATTCCTCAAAGTTTTTATGTATTCTATCATATTTTGTCCTGTGATTTTGTGGTTCAAAAGTCATGGGACATGTTAAAAAAAGTACTGAAACTGAAAATAGAAAGGTTAATATGATAAACCACCTGAAGAAAATTTGAGGAAAAATAATTTAATTAGTGAAAAAATTAAATAAACTTTCTTTAAAATACATAAAGACTTTAAGGAATTTGAGGCTGTGACATCACAATTAGTCTGATTTCAAACGTTTTTACAGAAATTATACAAACTTTAAACTTTAATATCTCCTTAATGGAAAAGATTTTGCAATGCTTTCTTCACCATTTTGTTTCTTATGAAGTCCTCTTTCAAATAAAATGGACATGCTTGACCACTGAACTAATCCTTTAAAAGTAACAAATCTTTTGACCAATTTTCATAAATCTCTATGCAATTTAACACATTTGTTTGTGATTATTAACAACTTCAATACTACTACTAGGGGAGCCTATGGAAACCTAACTTACCATAGTCCAACTCAACGACGCCGTCATGGTAGCTGGAAATGGGTAAAGCTGGCCAACTGAGCTCTGGCGTAGCTGGGTGGGCTATCCTCCGCTCAGTGGTTTAAATGGAATTCAGAAACGTTGATCACAAATAAAATCTTATGTGACTTGGGTGGAGCAGGTCAACCAATTGGGGTTGGCTGTATGACGCTAGATAGTGGAAGCTATGATGTCAAATCTTCTTTTGCCAAAGTCAAAATCTTTTATAGGGACATGGAACTTAAGAATCATGTATGAAGCTGGGAAAACAGAAAACATTGCTGGAGATGATTGATGTTACTCGGCGCAAGATGGATATTTTGGGGGCAAAAAAGGCACAAAATGCAGAGAGCATGCATACAGAAGGAGTGGCCCCCATGTTATCAAAGGAGGCACAAAAGGCATTGATAAGTTGGGAGCCGATTACTTCACGTATAATTACTGCACACTTTCAAACTGGAAATCTCAGAATTGTGATGCTGATCATTCAATGCTACGCATTCACTAATGATGCAAGATGAAGAAGGAAAAGAATATTTATATGATCAGTTACGTGCTCTTATCGGCAAGAAAAAAGACAGGGAATTAACTATATTGATGGGTGATTTCAATGCTAAGATTGGAGCAAATAATAGAACTTACGAAAGAGTGTTGGGAAATCATGGTCTTATTGGCAAGAAAAAGTGTATATTGATGGGTGATTTCAACGCTAAGATTGAATGGATTGGGGGAGTCATGAATGAGAATGGAGAACTCTTTGCTGACTGTTGTGCAGATAATGATATAGTCATTGGTGGATCTCAGTTTCCTCATAAAGACATTCATAAAGTGACATGGGTATCACTAGACCACACAACACAAACCGGATTGACCACACAGATATAAGCAGAACTTTCAGGAGGACATTACTAGATGTTCATGCAACGAAAGGACCAAATGCTGCCACTGATCATCACTTGATTGTTGGTAATCTTCAACTTAAGCTCAGACAACATAAGGCAGGAATACCCAGCAACAGACCCAAATACAATGTGGAAGTACTGAACAACAAAGAGATAGCAACAGCATATCAACTTGAATTATCAAGCATATACCACGCATTGGAAGACCTAGATGATACTTACAGACCAAGTGACATGGAAAGTTAGTGGGAAGGAATGGAAGAGGTATGGAAGAGGCATGGAAGAGGCATGGAAAAACATCTGTGATTCAGTTTGTTTGTTTGGTGAGGCTTAACGGCACCACGAGAGCAAAGGTTAAATTGTGCCTGAGAGGTTAGATTATATCAGAGATAGGGAAACAACATTAGAGGAAACATCTGAGAAAAGGTTGAAAGTCAATAGGCATGAAGCTATGATCATTAGAGGAAGTGCAACAGGTAAAAAAGTATGGAAGCAGGGGAAAATGGAAAAGGAAGACTGAATTAGTAATAGATGGGGTATGATAAAGTAGGAGATCATTTTATCCAGGGAGTGTGATTCAGTATTAGGAGAAAAAATTCAAGCAGAAACCCTGGTCATCAGCAGAAACCCTGGATGTCAGCAGAAACCCTGGATGTCAGCAGAAACCCTGGATGTCAGCAGAAACCCTGGATGTCAGCAGAAACCCTGGATGTCAGCAGAAATCCTTGATGTCAGCAGAAACTCTTGATGTCAGCAGAAACTCTTGATGTCAGCAGAAACCCTGAATGTCAGCAGAAACCCTTGATGTCAGCAGAAACCCTGGATGTCAGCAGAAACCCTTGATGTCAGCAGAAACCCTGGATGTCAGCAGAAACCCTGGATGTCAGCAGAAACCCTTGATGTCAGCAGAAACCCTGGATGTCAGCAGAAACCCAGGGTGTCAGCAGAAACCCTGGATGTCAGCAGAAACCCTGGATGTCAGCAGAAACCCTGGATGTCAGCAGAAACCCTGGATGTCAGCAGAAACCCTGGATGTCAGCAGAAAACATGGATGTCAGCAGAAACCATGGATGTCAGCAGAAAACATGGATGTCAGCAGAAACCATGGGTGTCAGCAGAAACCATGGGTGTCAGCAGAAACCGAAACTAGAAGTGAGGAAAATAATGAAGGAAGAAATGAATAACATAACATAACAAGATTACGTGCTAAAAAGGGTTAGTCACCCCTAAAAAGCCTTAGATAACACACCACCACCACCACCACAAAAAAAAAAAATTGAAAAAAATCAAAGATGCCCAGAGTTAGTAAAGAACTTATCAATGTTGACTTTAAAATTGTTAACAGAATTTGAGCTAACTACCCACTCAGGCAAACCATTCCACTCACTAACAAATCTTTGCAAAAAGCTAAAATGCTGAATATCTATCTGTGAGAACTCTTTGGTCAACTTCAAACTGTTACCACGTGTCACATGAGGATGAGCTGAAACATACAAGAAATAACAGGAAGTCAAAGCATCACTACCAGATAGAAATTTAAAAACCTGAATCATATTGCCACGTACTCTTCTCAACTCAAGCGTGGTTAAACCGAGAATTTGCAACCTAGATTCCTTACTTCCTGAATAAGTTTAGTGGCTCTTCGCTGAACCTGCTTCAAAATGAACTTATCCTTCTCATAAAAGGGACTCCATGCCTGAATAGCATACTCAAGGTGAGACCTGACTAACTGCTTATACAAATTAAGAATAGTAATCATACGAGATCAGGAAGAGGGAATGCACAGAGAAATCATGAGCTGGCTCATAAAGATGTGAGAAGGAACATTAAGAATGATAAAAAGAAGTTCACAGAAGATTTAGCAAACCAAGCCCAAGAGGCCGCTGAAAAAAAGAAAAATAAAGGAATTGTATGACATCACCAAGAAATTAGTTGGAAGACATAAGCAACCAAAAAGGCATGTGAAAGACAAAGACGGAATGTGCTAACCACTAAAGAGATCAATTAAAAAGATGGGCTGAGTATTTTGAAGGGCTATTGAATAGGCCACTCCCAGCTAATATGATTGACATAGCTCTAGCAGAACTAACCCTTAATATAAATTGCAATAAACCAATAGAGGAAGAAGTCAAAAAAGCCATAAAACAGCTGAGAAAGGGGAAATCATCTGGAGCTGGACCTAATGAAATACCATCAGAAGCTTCAAAGTAAGGCATCAAAATATCAACAGATATGATTATGGAGTTGTTGGATATGACATGGAAGGAAGACAATGTACCCAGAGAATGGAAGAAATGATACCTCCTGGTAACAATACCAGAAAAGGTGACCTCGGGGAGTGCAAAAATAACAGAGGAATCACCATATTATTAGTAGTGGGTGGGTAAACACAGACCCCTAGCTTGATTTAAAAAAGGAGCAGGGTGCTAGACTTGTTGAGGGGCACATTAATGCACATGTGAAGCGCTACGTCTTTTTGGCATTGAGTCCAGGGGCCTCCTTAAGCTCAATCCTATGGTGAAGAAGCTCTGGGATTTTAGCTCTAATTATATCTCAGAATGAAATTGTTCTGACTGATATTAATAAGGACCATTCATGAGCCAAACAGGACAATTGCTTACTATGCTATCATTCTGTATCCATGTAAAGTATTTATTTATGAGGTTAATTAAGATTATTAAGTTAAAAAAAGATTAAATTTATAAATGAATAAAAAAGTTATGAGGGGCAGGGCGGACCCCAGGGCGGACCCAGTTGCCCCCTCGTAAAACACCAAAGCTAGGGGTCTGGGTAAACAGATAACTCCTGGAAGGAACGAAAATAACAGTGAACAAGATAATGCGGGTGCACCAAGCAGGTTTCAGAAAAGAGAGATCCTGTATTGACCAGATTGCCACACTGTCATCAAACAAACAAACTAGAATGCAATACCACAGGATATATGAATTTCATAGATTTTTATGAAGCATTTGATAGTGTGGACAGGCAAGCACTGTGGTAGATCATGAGACACTATGGGATCCCGGATAAGTTTGTGAGACTTATCAGCAACTCATTCTAAAAAACCACCTGCCATGTTATTTATGAAGTAAGTCATCTTGAGGAATTTGAAATTAAGACCAGCATTAGATAAAAGGGAATACTATATCTATTTTGATTCAACCTGGCGATTGACCGGATCATGACAAATTTGACGAAGGAAATGATCTTTATTGGACACTTTGGGAACAGCTAGATAACCTCATTTATGCAGATGACATTGTCCTACTGTATTATCACAAACTCATCACCAGATAATAGAAGACTACACTACTATAGGAAACAGCAGGAAAAATCCAGCATGTATGTAAACACAGGGAAGACAACCGCAATGCGAATCATCAGCAACAATCAGATTCAACTTAAATTGGGGGAAGTACATGTTGAGCCATTTATCTATCTGGGAAGCACAAGGAACATATCAGATGGATCAGATGAAGATGTCAAAGTGAGAATTGGAAAGGCAGGAGTGGCATTTAATATACTCACAAAATTTTGGAATTCAAGAGACATTACACATAACAACAAAGCTCAAAATTTTCAACTCTAACATTAAAGCAGTGCTACTCTATGGGTCAGAAACATAATGTACTCCATCAATCAACCACAAAGAAGATCCAGGTGTTTATAAACAAATGTCTCAGAAGAATTCTGAGTATTTGGAGATCTGAAACAATGAGGAACGAAGAACTGTGGGGAAGGAACAATCAGCAACCAGTTGAACACATTATTTGCAGAAGGAAATGGGGATGGATTGGTCACACGCTAAGGAAGCCTAGAGGTCCATCATCATTAGGCAAGCCTTATCATGAAATCCCCAAGAAAAAAGGGAGGGAGGCAGACTGATAAACACTTGGAGGAGAAAGAGGTAAAGGCAGCTGGACATTCATGCAGTGCGATTGAGAACGTAGCCAAAAACCGTGTGAGATCACAAAGGAGTGGCTGATGTCCTATGCACTGGCAAGTGTGACAAGGATTTAGTAAGTACGGGCGGGAGCCGCCAGTTTGATTTTAAAACATGCAGAAAATGATGTTATCAACCCAGCAAGATGCTGGAATGCCTGGTATTTCTTTATAATCCATCGCAAGTTTCCTAGCTGATAAAAAAATTGAAAAAAGGGGTCAAGGATGTTTTTCTGTGTACATGAAAATGATCAAAACATGCTGCTAAAACTTTTGTGTGACACCATTTTGGAATAAAAGCTTGAATACAATCTGTAAAGAAATACATTTATTTCAGGGGACCTTGTCCCCTCCACTTTCAGATGGGAGTTAAGAAATATAGCACATAGGGATGGAAACATTGCAATCTGCCCTCATGAAATATGGGGAACTTTTCTTCCCTCATGAAATATTGGAACCTTTTCTTTCCTCAGGTGTTTATGTTTGTTTGTTTGTTTGATGAGGGCTTAACGGCACCACGACAACGAGGGTCAAATTGTGCTCGAGAGTTCAGATCATTAGAGAGGTAGGAAGGAAAGGAAACTGGAAGAATAAGCGAAATACAAGAACAAAAAATCAGAAAGCTGGGAACGAGAGAGGAGGTGCATGGGTGAAAAAAAACAAAGTAGAGAGGCGGGTGAAAGAGGAGAATCAAATATGGTTGTAGAGGGAAGCATGATGAAGGAAGGAGATAATTTTTCTGGAACTCAGCAATTGAGTTATTGACAAGAGATATACCTTCTTGCATAAATTAAAGACTAGGAGTTTTTTGAGGAATTTTTGAAACTATGATATCAGGTTTAAGCATTTTAAAAATAAATCTGTTTTTATATTAGCTAGGAATGACATAACTTTGCCATTGTTAATATTTTTGCATTATTTTTTATTTTTTGTACATTTAGGTAAACAACAAATGTCAAATTTTGCCAAGTTTTCAGGGAAACCTGCCGTCAACTTTAAAGTCCAAAGAGGTAAGATAATTCATTGAAAAAAGATTAAGTAGCAATGTGTAAATGAAAAGAGATGCAACATAATATGAATCTGAAGAGGTTAAGTAGGCAAAAATCCTTCTGGGGAACATGAACGCCAACCAAGCATAACAAAAGTATGAGAAAAAGAACAAAAAGGTAGTTAACAATACAAGTGTTAGTAAGCTTAGATTTTAAGCACTTTAGACTAGGTGCATGTACAATGTCTGATGAAAAATGGGTTGAAATTCTCAGTTCCGAGCAGTGCTTTTTATACAGGAACAGTGAAGCATATGGCATCAATGATCAACTTGAAAATACATGTTGTCAAACAGATTATCATAATATAATTTCTTCCAGTAAAAATATTTTTTTCCTACCTTGCCTGAGATTAATTAACCTCTCTTGATTTTAGTTGATTGGCAGCTTTTTCAACCAATCACCACATGAATTTACTGTACAAAACAAATTTCTGTACACAGACCGAGTGACTTTAAATTGGTGAACAAAAATTGCACCTACAGGCTGTAATGGGCTTGTAAATCTCATTCCAGTCACCCAGAACGGTTAGCAAACGGAATTTTGTTTATTCCTTTTGCTAAAAACTCAAAAGATCTGCAGAAGTTTTGTTGTTGACAACATTAGCATGTGCACAAAAATTAACAATATCATAGCAAGCATTATGCAAAAACGATTGCCCATCTATCCTGTTTCAAGAATTTGTCAGTAAGCCACGCCTACTCATTAATTCATATTCATAATATTACTACCACAACAGTAAAACATATGTACAGACCATACCATTTGTGTATCATGTATGATAGAGCGTTCATGAGACATAATGTTTACAATCATTTTTGTTCACTCTCGCATTAAGACACACCCACCATGCATGTCAATCACATCTGTTGATAACCTAAGCATGTACACAATACCCAACAATATTATCATGGCCAGTAAGAAGCAAAATGGACATATGGTTGGTTTTTCAAAAGTTTCACTTAGCCCCGCCCACTCTTTAATATGCATGACATCACGACCACAAACAATTTGGTACATCTGCAGACCATGAGCTAAATGTGTACCAAACAGAGGTTGCGTTAAAAAAAATTGCCTGGCGTATTTGCTTACGACAAGCCCTTGAAGTTTGGCGTATTTTGTCAATTTGCCGTCGTATGTACAGGGTATTGCGTAATGTACAGGGCATTGCGCGCTAGCGAAGCATGCAAGTAATTGTTAACACAACACACTTGTGTAGGCCTGCCTCGCTAAAGTGAATGAAAATTGCGCCTAAAATACCAAAAACATTACAAAATCGGACTATTGTTATCATGAAAAATATTACGAAAAAGTTCATACCCAATCCTTGTATAATGTTGAGTCATGAAATTTTGGTTAACAATCCCAAAATAAACTAGAAAATACTTTTGTTTATCGTATCCAAACTTTCACAAGGTTTTAGTGAACTTTTACCAATTGTCAACGATAATATACTATTCAGATCTTGAACACGCCTACTTCTTTACAGTATAGTAGCTTGACTTGCAGACTGATCACTTCACAAATACACTATCAACACTATACAGGAGGAAAGTTAAATCCTAGCTAAAAATATTGCTGACAATTGACAGCCTGCTTTCAAAACAACATCAAAACTTTCACATACACTGTACGTACATCATGCATAGGGCCTATGTACTAGCCTATATGTGTTTACGGCAGCACTACGGGCATGTTGAATCATTCGGCCGTTAGTCTCGTAGTTGTGTCATTATTCTTTTATTTATGAGTAATTCAAAATCATTTTTGTGTGAAATAAAACTTTGAATCGCGTCATAGAGGTAAGTTTTCATGATTTTAGTTATGTAAATGAAAAACTCTGGCGTAAAATTCCACATGCTTTATCTAAATCTTACGACGCAGGTACAACCTGTGTCGTAAGAAATTTCAGCCATGGCGTAATATACGACAAATTTGTCGTTAACGCGATCTCTGGTACCAAACATGACTTGAATCCAGTGTATTGTTTTTGAATTTGAATTATCATGTTTACAAGCTCTTTTCAGCAAAATTATATTAAGCCTGCTCACTAAACATATTAATGAAATTCAACATTTCTATACCGAGAACTTGTACACACTAGCTAAGACTATAATTGTACTAAATATGAAACAAAACAAATATGCGATTGTTAAAATGAGCATTTAAGATTTTTACATTAAGCCCTGCCTACTAATTAGTATGCACGACATCACCATAAAAACCAATAGGGCACATCTACGGTCCATGGCTATCTATGTACCACATATGACATGAATCAACTGTACGGTTCTTGAGGTATTGCATTTATGAGCTGGCCGTCACAAACGCACCACACACATAGGCCACCGTGAATGCATAGGCACATGATTGCATAGGCAGAACCAAAAATTCCACTACCAGTTTGATTGATGCTTAGCTTGATTATTTTTATATTTCAGAAAAGAAGAACAAGAAAAAGAAATACAGGAGAAATTTGGTGAAAACGTAGAATCCGTGCCCTCCCCATCTGTTGAGTCAGTGAATTCTCACTCCCGTCATTCTAAGGAAGGGGTGCCTGATGATGTGCCCTTACCAGCTGTTACTTCCAAGAGTTTTAAGACTACCAGTGGAATATGGATTGTCAACTTCAGTAGCATTGTGGAGAAAGATGAATAATGAAACATGCAATCCCTGCATATTTCAATGAATTTATGAAAAATCAACTCAACATTTCTTTTATTTACTTACAATTTTGGATACAAATTTGTTTCTTAGTTTATCCCCATGTATTGCCAAGTTGCTTTACCAAAAATTTATTTAAGTTAAGTGTGTAATGTCCAGACACAACTCCATTGCAACATTTACATAAAGACCCCACATCCATTTTATTAACCAGTTGTGGAGTACAGGTTGGAGACCCCAGGGAATTAAACTCGGAATGTTAAATTGACAAGTCTTGAGTTTTACTGCACTGCCATTGAGGTCCTTTTACATGGATAAAGCACAAGCCATACTTGTCCATGTGTCCCACTGGTAGCAAACATTAAAGACTCAACAATAAATTAACAATCAGGTTTTCCTTTGTAAACTAGTAAAGCCCAAAACAATTTTTGTTTTCAACATTTTCTAATTAATGCTGCCACTGTGTCTGAATCATGTGTTGGTTGATCACACAGCAGGGAAATTGTGTTTGTTACTAAAGTTTGTTGAAACTTTTGAGGGCATTTACCCCTTCATGCCCCTATTGGATGGAGCCACCTGCACACATATATAAGCCCCTATTGGATGGAGCCACCTGCACACATATATAAAGGACCGGGGATACAAATGGAAATGATGCTACTGACCACTTGTAAGCATAAAAATGTATTTAAAATTGTTGTGGACTATTTGTCACTAGGGCTGTCACAGTGTATCGATTATCGCAATATTGTTTTTTCCACCATACCAAATATACCCTAAACAACATATTGTGTCATTTTCACAAGTGAACTGCATACTAAGGCAGAAGGAATGCAATTTTAACAGAATATTTAGAGCAAATCTGAATTGTTTATGCTTCCCTTCCTTAAATTTTATTGAAAAATTGATATCTGCATGCTGAAGCAGTTTTCTGAAATCAATAATCATAACAGATATATCACGATACAGTGATAAATCGCGTTATTTTACCCCAATCCTCTTTTGGTCACTCAGATGATGGAGAAGAACTTGATCAATGTAAAAGTGAAAAAGCAATATCACTGGAAAATAAGAGGGAAACAAAACATTTTGAAGAATATGAGAAATATATTTCCGATTTGCAGCATTTCAGACCATTATTGTCAACTTCTTTGGCAACCACAAGTCTCGAAACAAATGTTTATGACAGGTTTATTATGTACAATTGATTATTGGAATAATGAATATAATTGAAGAACTTATTTCATACCTGTGATTTTTATTTGTTTTTCTTTTGTCTAATTTATCTTTATACTGCCAAAAAATAATTTCAGCTGATGTGGAATTTTATGTCACAGTGCTCAAGGAAGTCACACAGAAATGAACTAAAAGCTGAAGGGGAAGGAAATTGACACATGTAGAGATTGTGGTAACTGCATCTCCGAGAAGAAACCTAACTTGATTCCTCATATTTCAGTTAATAATTATTTTATACCAGCATACTTCCCTGGAAATAATAACAGTTCATTCTTATTGGAAGTGGTGTTAAATTTGAATAAAGTCAAAAATTAATATATGAAAGAGAAAGGTGCATCCTAAATGATTTGTAATATGTAAAGTTTTGCTTCTAATTATTGCTTCTATCATAACAAGCAGGGTGGTAATTCCTGGAAGGGTGGGGGCACCTTTTAAAGAATACTTAAGTTTGTGGAAAAAACATGTCACCCTGTGAAGGACAAATGTGTCTCCCACCTCCTCTTTGTGAAGGAGAATTCTGGCCCTAGTAACAAAGAAGGAAAAGGCTAGGTTTGTCCCCTTGGCACAATTGACTCATGACTATTGCGATGCCGTTAAACATCAACAAACCAAACCTTGAACCCCCCCTCTTTGAGAAGGAGCATTCTGGCCCTAGTAACAAAGGAGAAAAAGGCTAGGTTTATCCCCTTGGCACAATTGACTCCTGACTCGCGATGCCGTTAAACATTAACAAACCAAACCTTGAACCCCCCTCTTTGAGAAGGAGCATTCTGGCCCTAGTAACAAAGGAGAAAAAGGCTAGGTTTATCCCCTTGGCACAATTGACTTCTGACTCGCGATGCCGTTAAACATTAACAAACCAAACCTTGAACCTTTATATTATGGCGGACAATAACGAGTGACATCGTGAATATATTTCCCTTGGCTCTTCGAAAAAAACATGTTAAAAACAGCTCTAATATCTACCTATACATTGTTGAAAAAATTATAAAAACTTGAATGATAACACATGATCAAAATACATAAAGATGTTTTAATTATTACTAATACTTCATTATTATATTTTTAATGAGCTTGAACATCAATGATGGCATAGCTCAACAAGATAATCACCTAACATGAGAGGATACTTCTCTGAAATTGATCAATTCTGCATTTTAAAATAATTTTCTTCACAATATATTTTGTGCCTTATGACTACAAATGTTCGAGGCCCTCACTAAGCCAGATGATGGACACCAGCAAACATATTGAAAGGTTGGCAAGATAATTTTTCACTCTGAATAAACTGACATGAACATTTAATAGTTCAAGACCTTTCGAACAGTAATCTTTTAAAAGTTTTAATACCACCGAGTCAGATCCTCCAAACATTATGGCAACAGAATGATTGATGGCTTGTCACAAAATGTCACGTCACAAAATTTCAAATTTGTCACATGTCTCAAAAATCACATAATTTTTGGCACCTTTTGCACAGAATGTAACATCGGTTTTGCCTTTGTCACATTTGATTGGCATAGATTAACACATCATGACCAGTTGACCAGTGATACTCATAGAAAGGATCATTTGGTTATGTCTGTTTTATGAAAAATGGAATCCACCACTAAAATGCAACATTAAATTACCAATGAGTGTGAGTGAAGGGGTAAAGCATGTCAGACAAATTTTAATACATCTGTTTATGTTCATTTTGTCACAAAATGTCACAGATTTTTGGACAATGAAATTTTGTCACAAAATGTCACACGCTCCATTCTCTTAACTAGGGCATAATGTTTTAGAAATTCCACCTGATCAAATCTGCTACCAGTATGCCTTCTGAGAACCATTTCTGACTAGAATCTACAGACAGCTAAATTAAGAACAATTTATATTACTCCTTTTAAAAAAGGAATTGCTGAGCTGGATATGCATAGACCTTATGAAAAGATTTCATATTAGAGACTAATCATACTGCCCCCTTCCCCCACACACACACTGACGGCCTGCATGTGAAAAACTACACCATGTGGCATTCTTTCAAAGAAATCTCTACAATTCTATCTTGAAGTCTAAAAGACATAACTAAACTAATTCGTAATATGTAATTGAAAAAAAAATAGCTTATAAATAAACCTTGGCATCATAAATTTCCCCCTTGTAATTAAAAAAGAAGTACCTAAAAGTACTAAGGAGGTTTGGGGTATTTCCCCCCCTGTTCTACCTCGGATGGTTTTATCACTGAAAAAATATGTTGCAGTACTTGACTTTTTAAATCGTGCTTCAACTCTGAAACCATCAATCGTTCCACAGCTATGCAAAACAAGATGTTGACATCAAGCGCAGGTTTGTCTTCTGCGTCACACATTTCCACTACCTGACATTTGGGGAAAGTGGCCAATGGTTGGGTCGTAGTCACCGTCCTTCAGAGGGGAAGTTAACCCTTACTCTACCATGCAGCAATAATATCGCAGTTTTCAAACTACCTTTTTTTAAAAACAATCAGGACCTTACTGGAAATCCTATAGGGGTGCAAATAGTTTTATTGTAAATATCTCGGAAAGATTTTATAATATTGTATTTTTTGAAGGGTCTATACTCACTTTTTCTGGTAAAGTTTGTCCAAACATTAAGAAATTTTACTTTTTGTTTAAAATGTCCCAAAAAATGCATAATTTTTTTGTAAAATACAAAATTTGCTTAGAAAATAAATTTAGATAAATTCATCAATCCTATTAATGATTTTTTTTCTAATTAGCCAAAAGAGAGCAGAATATCACAAAGATAGGAGTTTTAGGACATCTAATAATCTGAATTAATGACCTCATTTGCATAGAATTGCATATTTGACCAGAGAATTATGCAAACCAGTGTAAAGTCCAGTCTTAGCTTTCATATAACATAAACTCATTACAGTAGAAAATGAAGATAAATTTGTGAGAAAGCCCCATTTCCAAAAAGCTCCCTAAAATAACACTTGTAATCTTAAATGCTCTGGTAGAGTAAGGGTTAAGTCTTTGGTTCTCTGAACACTTCTTAAAAGAGAAGGGTATTCACCCCCTTTTCAAACTGGCAAATTCCTTGTCTCCACACTGAAAACAAGTTGAAGGTGACTTGCTTGTGTTTCCCAGGCATATGCCTAAAATTGTTAAACTAAAACTAACAAAGATTATTAGCATTTTTGCAATTAACGTAAACTTTTGAAGAGTAGAAAGAAGAGATGATCACTCCCATTCACATGCAGGAAACGGCTCTTGTCCCTTCAATCCCAGAACATTAAATAAAAGTGAAATCAAATTACAAATTTTATAGACTTTATTTTCACTCTTCCCAAAAATCTCATAAGAATACATGTGGATCATAATGCTACAAAATGGGTCTAACACTGGTTAAATGGCACAATATGTTCAAAAGCTGGGCATCTGTACATAACAACCCCATCATAAGTAGTCATAACCAAATTAACTTTTGAAACCAGTGTCAAGACATTTGTTTCTCCTATGACAGTTAACTTTCCAGGTGCAATGGTACCAGAAACTTTTCAAAAATAGCAGGTCAACATAATCATCCATTATTGAATGCCCGAACAAAAATTGTGTTTGTTTGTAAGAAAGTTACGGGCCAAAAGTGGACTTCATAAAATGGAGAGTCCCATGTCAATGTCTAGGTTTATGTCACTCTGCTAGGAATCATGATTCATTTTCCTCTGGCTTGGCCGCCTGGCCATACTGGTGCCTGGTTTTGCAGTATTTGAGATTCAGCCGATTCCCTCTCAGGGTCCTCTCCTTCATCTTAACGGCACGTTTCGCTTCCTGGGGTGACAGGAACCAAACATAGGCTTGACTGAAGGAGAAAAAATGAGCATGAGTAGATTAGCAACACCGACATACACAGTGTCAGAAATGCTACAACAAACAGCAGGCTGTAAAAAGGTGAAGATTCCAAATAATTTCAGAACAGGAGTGATACTTAATGTTAAGGGGCTTTTATGTACATCAGCCCTGCAACCCATTCCATCCCTAAGCCACTATGAACCATTCTTTGGCCCATGAGATCATCTCTCATAGTGTCTTCTTGCCTATACTTGTGTTGACCTGGTCCATACCCCATGTGCTATTCTTCACCTCAATTTTTTTTTTTTATAAATAAAATTAAATTCATTGTTCTCTAGGTGTCCTGCAAACGATGTGGAGTTATGTCTTACCTTTGAACATAACGTGCAAACCCCACCCCTACCCCACCCATATCTCATTCCTGCTGCCCACCCTTCAACAGAAATCTATGGTGCCTAAACTGTTTTTCAATGGAAAAAACGGATACATCTTATGATACTTGCATATACCTGTAGCCAAACACCTTTTTACTTTACCAGCAAATTATGCATGTGACTTTTCACTCTTTGGGCTGATTTAATTTTAGTCTTACCTAACTTTACAAGCTTTTACAGTGTTTGGAAGGTAATTCCAATTCCTTATCAGAACATATCCATAAATTTCCCTAAATTCCACGTTTTCAGCATTGGTAGGGCATTTGTTACCCCTCCACACCACCACACTTTCTCATACATTTAGGAGCACATCCAGTTTGGAAAGTAATTTTCAATTGTAAAATTGCACTTCATGAAAGTGATATATTTGAAACCTACCCTCTGTTGCTATAGAGATGAACCTTGACTGCCTTATGTCCACTCCCTAAAAAACTTCATCAGCTCCTTTTTGTGACCCTCTCATGGATGTTCTTCACAAACACTTTATGTTTTGCTGCAAAGAAAAACAAATTGTGATTTAGAGCTGATGACATGCATCTTCAACAAAGCTGAAAAACGACTCCCTCAGCAACAGGGATTGACAAATCACTTGTCAGGGCAATCACAAAAATAATATCCAGGCATTCATAATTTCTGCTGCATGTACCTGTCAGACAACCAAATTGGTTGGCAAGAGCTTGTATTAAACCTAAGAACATCATATTCTCAGGGCCGCCTATTTTCTTTTCTGGACAACAACACGTTCAATGCCCGGTGGACAGAGTTGCCTTCAGGTTGATTTGTCACACAGCAGAGTACGTGCATGTGATGTCACACACTCTTGGGTACCAGAAGTAATACTTTATGTAATGTCTACTGTACAGGAATTCCACTCATTGACAATGTGAAAAGTAGACGTACACTTTTTAGTAATTGTAAACAAAATATAAAATAAAAACTAGAATGGTAAATACCTTTATGGTTCGTATGCCAATGCAAATTGACACCAATATCATATGACCCACCCAATTACAACCAGAGGGAGAAATCCCACATGGTTCCTATGCTAACTTTGAATTAGAAGCAATTTTTTTTTTTATCGTATATCTTTAAATGTGTTCTTACACGTTTATTTTATTTATCATATTGGAACATGTGATGTGTATATTTTGTTGCTTGTATAAGTGTTAAGGTTTTGCATTAAGCAATAAGCCACAATCACAATAACCAATGCAAAATTTTATTTGGCTCCGTCGGAATAATGATGAAGTCAACAACTCAACATTCTGTGGGATCCTGTATTATCCTTGCTTTTATCAACAGCATCATATTGAGTTTGATTTAAATCTGACATGGGTTTGTGGAAATATGAGTATAAACAGAATTTATAGTTAGTCCTGCCTTATTAATAAATATGACATCAGCACCAAAATCAATAGGGCTCATCTCATCTGCAAACAACAGCACATTCATATACCACGTATGACATAAATCCACCACACGGTTCTTGAAATATCATGTTTACAAGTTTGTAAACAGAATGTTACATTTAGCCCTGCCTACAAATTAATATTCATGATATCAGCACCAAAAAAACAATAAGGATCATCTACAGACCACAACACATCCATATACCAAGTATGACATAAACACCACACAATTCTTGAAATATTGTGTTTACAAGCTTGTTAACAGAATTTTACATTTAGCCTCGCCTACTTATTATTATGACATCAGCACCAAAAACAATAGGGATCATCTACAGACCACACGGTTCTTAAAATATTGTGTTTACAAGCTTATTAACAGAATTTTACATTTAGCCCCGCCTACTAAATTAGGATTCATGACATTAGCACCAAAAACAACAGGGATCATCTACAGACCACAATACATCCATAAACCAAGTATGAATTAAATCCACCACATGGTTCTTTAGATATCATGTTTACAAGCTTCTTTCAAAGACACACATACATAGGCCTACATACATACACTAACCAGCATGACTACATAGGTTCTTTATGCTATCGCATTGGCACCAAAAACCAGTGTGCTGATTTTGTAATGTTTCATGGACCATACTTCAGTGGCCACCATTGGTACCCTTTGTTTTGGGCAACAACTTTGCAATTTTATCACATAAATTTGAATATGCAAAAAGGAATGTCCTGGTGACCATAACAAGATCTGCCAATGAAAATGGATTCAGGGTTGGAATACCTTGCAACTGTTTCAACAAACATAAAAATAATGGCTGCTCTTCCCATTTGAATAGTTGCTTTGCATGAGCCATAACGGCGTTGGGTACAGGGATTGGGGTTCAAGGAAATTTAAGGTTTTTCATGATTTCTTAACCTTCAAAATGTATGTTGTATGTTGTGGAATAACCTTTCACATTTTTGTAAATATTGATTTATTCCAGCTGATATGAAAGGCAATCCTGCAAACGAGGTTCGAGCCATTCACAAGGTTTTCCAACCTTGGTTGGCTGGAGGTTTAGTTTTCACTTTTGTTAGTTTGTCTTATTAACAACTCTTCTCAAGAATTGACCTCACTAAGCAACATGGTAACTAAGTGGGGCAAACAAACCTTGACCTCACTAAGCAACATGGTAACTAGGTGGGGAAAACAAACCTTGTTGACCTTACTAACCAATGTGGTAACTAGGTGGGGCAAACAAACCTTGACCTCACTAAGCAACATGGTAACTAGGTGGGGCAAACAATCCTTGTTGACCTCACTAACCAATATGGTAACTAGGTGGGGCAAACAAACCTTGACCTCACTAAGCAAGATGGTAGCTAGGTGGGCAAACAAACCTCAAATCCACATTCATGCATGACCAATGCATTGACATTTGGATATTCATGTGGCCTGCCACAAGCTTTGATCCATCAACTCCAGATCTTTAGTTTTTAGCAAAAAGGAATAAATATAATTCAGTTTGCTAATCATTCTGGGTAATGGCAATCGGATTTACAAAGACTGTAGTGGGTAATTAAGCGCAATTACTGTTCACTATCTTGTTGTTACTCGGTCTGTGTGTGCAAAAATTTGTTTTGTGCAGTATATTGCATTGACTGCATGAGCGCGCACTGCTAGCTAGCTGTACTGTACCAGTACCGCATATGATGTTTGCCCCACTAAGTTATACAAATTTTATTGCTATGCAAATTTGTGTGGTGATTGGTTAAAAAAGCTGTCAATCATTTAACTTATAGAGGTTTATTTAACCACAGATTTTGATTTAAACAAAATTGTATGTGGCTTAAAGTAAAGAAATGATAAGCCTTTTAGCAGTGACTGCATGAACTTATGTCAGTATCTTTGCTGAATATAGCATGTGCTCTAACAAAAGTCTCTACTTAATGGAATTTCCCTTACATCTCTGGTCTGCTCTATTCATCAAAGGGTGGATCTGGAGGGTCCTTTCCATGCCGCCTTGGACCGAAGGAATCATGGATTTATCCAGCTCCAGAAGGCGTTCCATCTCCTCTCTGAGTTGCAGATAAGAATCACATTCCTGGATATGAAGAAAACAATATTATTTGTCATGTTTTTGTTTGTTTGTCATTTTATGAGCAAGGGAAGGAACATGATAATGGCCTGGAAAAAAGGGGAACGCTAAACACATTTAAAAACTCAAACCGAATATCAGATTGAATGCACTCTAATACACCAAACGGATATCAAATTGAATGCACTCTAATACACCAAACGGATATCAGATTGAATGCACTCTAATACACCAAACGGATATCAGATTGAATGCACTCTAATACACCAAACAGATATCAGATTGAATGCACTCTAATACACCAAACGGATATCAGATTGAATGCACTCTAATACACCAAACGGATATCAGAATAAACACACACATGTATACTAACCAGCCTCAATGCACTAACTACTGGGCAATTCATTGCTCCATGACTGTCATAACACTTTGTGGAATCACCCCGTTTATACCCCAGACTGTAAAGTTTGGCCTGCTGCACGGGAATGTATTCCCTGTCAAAAAAAGGGCTATTTCTCATCCTCGCAACTTCCTGGTTGTTTCCAAATCCGTGCATAAAATTTTGCCATTTCCGAGACATTCCCTTCATCAAAATGGACAACCTCGTTTACTTTGCTATACTTCACTTCACATTACGAGCTTGTCAATCCCAACCCATATATTCCTTATTCTTAATTCCTTATGATACCAGAATCGAATGCAGACTGCATTGCAGTAACGTACGTAAGTCACTGCAGTATACGTAACGTAACTGCTACAAATTCACCAATTGCATAACGGCTACTGGTCAGCATTTAAAGAAAAGGCCAAACATTATTTCAGCACGGTGTGGAACGTGTTACAGTCGACTGATTCACGTACGTATTATTGAAATACGTGGTGGTGTCTAGATCCCTTACATTTTAGGAGACTAAACACTAGACTGCAGACCATGGAGTCCAATGAAGGTGAGTATTAAAGAGGAAAGTTTTTTTTGTTGATATAAACCGAATCTAGGCCTAAGTAAATAAATTACTAGTAACCCTAGCCTATTATCATCCGTGTGGTATGTCACACAAGCATGCCTAATGTTAATTTAATTAGGCTAGCATAGCCTATAAATGATTAGGGCATGACCTTTCCTAAATTAACCTACACACTTGGCGGGAACAGTAATTATATTTCCGTGAATCCGTCATATTCTATGAATGGTCTAATTAATAACTGATCTCTAGCCCTGTGGTGGAAAGTAGGCTACGATTTAAAAAAATCGTTCAAAATGGCCGTAATTTTATCCGATTTTTGTTAAAAACTTATTTTTGGAGGGGATGGATAGGTCTCAACTGTAATTTTGATCTCAGCCTAGGTTGATGTGTTTGGGCATGGTCTCAATCATATTTGTAGAAATGTTAATTTTTTTCCGCTAATTTTTTTCAAATTCCGAAAAAAAATTAAACTTTGTTATGATTTTCCCATTGACTGTCAGGCCCTATAGCCTAATACACATTTCTGCAATAGGGTTTTTCTGCATAATATTGCACTTCGACCTAATTCTATTCAATAGTAAGCTATTTCTAATGACACACTGCAGTCTATTTCTGGAAAAAAAAAAAATTGTTCTGGTTGCAGATGGAAATCAAGACGATGTTGAAATAGGCCTAGATATGCCCAGTGAAAATGACACTGTTGACACCCACAATCAAAATGGGTCAAAAACCAAGACTTGGTGACAAACCCAACAAAATGATAAGTTATATCGTCAAAACGATATTGGTTTGTATCATCTATGTAGCCCTCAAGCTCTGGTGTACTCACAGGCTGGTCAAATAAAAAACAATTGACTCTGAGAGTAGGAATAGGGCAGAAAAAAAAAAGATACAAAAATAATTGTGGCCAAAACCTCAGTTTACTCCAATTTACCTTTTTATGATGGTATTAGATTGTTCGTTCCACACAACATTACACAGGTTCCTGAATCTTCCCCTTTGTGGTACAAAATATAGTATAAAATTGATGTTTTATTCATAGGTTACATACAAGGAAAATTAGTTCCTAGCTGCCAGCAGTCTCTAGATTTATGTATCTATGTAGCACTAATGCATAGTGCAATGTTTTTGAGCATATGTTATATGTACACAGTATCTCCAAAGAGTGCCCACCTCTAAAAGTTTTCAAAAGTGGTAATAAAATCACTTTACATGCAAACAACATTAAAGTTAATTAATTTTCAACATTATTTAAAGAAAATACTGTGATACAAACATTTTAGCTGCTATCATATAACAGTGCATGTAATGCACTTTATGTTTAGGGCTTGTTTACATTACGGGTGAAAAACTGGTTTTCCAGTTAAAACCGTTTTTTGTTTTGAAACCGACCTGTTTCACGTCGGGGCAAAACTGTGCAAGCTTAACTTAAATGCACTAACTTGATAGCAGATTGAACATGAAGGGTACCTGAATGCACTACCTACTGTAGCTCCTAGCAGGTCCCGACTGATCCTTTACAAAAAAAAAACCAGGTGTGGATTATATCAATCTCATATCTGGGTTAATAAAGTTTGATATGGACAGATCGAGCCAGTTATAAACTTGATTAAAAGCCCATTTGATCTACATATAAAGTTTATATTAAGATATATCATGTTATATATCTGCTTTGTTATCAACTAGCCAAATCTAACATCTATATCAAATCCAGATCTGGTTATTTTTCAGATTATTTCTAGGTTTTTATCTGTTTTTTCTGTAGAAGATTCGATAAGTGAGGGATTACTGTACCTTTGTTTCATCTGCCTGTTTTTGCCTCCTCTTGTATGCTTCTTTGCCCTGATTTGTGGGAAACAATCGGCTTCAGCAAAATAGAACTTGAGAAACTCTGTAGTTTCTTGGTCTGGAATGTTTCCGCAAAATAGCGCAAATTCATCTGTAAAATAATCCAAGACTTGTCATCATACAAATTACAGTTCCTCAGTATGCAAATGATAGACTACTGTATATTAAATCAATAATAATAGACAATCCTATACTATAATATTTAATAATTAAAACAAATAAACAAATTTGCAATAAATTGGTTGCTTTTCAAAGGACTAATAACCTTATTCTGTTAAACAGTCAACTTCTGCTTGAAAATTGACGTATTGCATAAAAATTTAAAATTGCACTTCATGAAAGTTAAATATTTGAAAATGTACCCTCTGTTGCTATAGAGATGAACCGAATTCTTGCGAATTTCCTCAACATTTTGTTGTTAACTTTTTTTACTGTACTTTTTGTAACAAATTTTCTGAAGAATATAGGCAATAAAATTAATTCTTGTGGACTATTGACATACTGTAAGAAATTGAAAAGACCCAGTGATTTCATTATCCCATTTTGCCCCTCAAATTTGACCAATTTGTCAGTCTAGGTCAGAAAGGCATTAAACAAGTTCCCGATGTCCCAAGCCCAGTAACATAATTTTTTTTTTTTAAAGCAGTGTCGACAGGCCATCTATTGGCCAATATTTGCTCACAATTTATATTCATACTGATGATTTCAATTTTCTTTCATGTAAAAAGAAAACAAAATTGTTGGATACTTGCAAAACACATGCAAATTAAGCCTGTAAATGCATTATCTTACGATGTGATGCTAGCTATCCGTGTACTTGATCACACAGTACAATTGTTGCTCATTTGCATATAGCCTAGTGGAAAAATCTTACAGTTGACAGCCACCCACTTGATACTCACCCACTTGATACTCAACATTTCTTTGAAACATTAACCATGGCCAGGTCATGGCTCTTAAGTTCAACCAAAATTAAGAAAATCATTAATCATGCATACCTCTGTTATTTTTTTCCTTTATTCTTGCTATTCTTTTACTTTAAAATTGGCCCCATTTGTGCATCGCTGTGGAATTTTGAATTAAATTTAAGCCACCAAAGGGTCCCACCCTATATGGAATTCTCCAAAACTGCACGGACGGGAGGCTCGTAGTGCACAGAAAGAAAAATGCCCGTTAATGAAAAGTAGTGTCCCACTCACCACCAAATTTGTATTTTATTCTTCAAAAATGAAAAAAATAAAAGTGTATTACCTGCAATCTCTATATGAATAATACGATACGTGATTTGAATAAATCATGATTAAAAATTAAAATGAATTACATAGTATCCATACTTAAACCGGACCTTGTTCCAGCAAGGAGCTATAAAAACATTTTATTTTTACACTTTGGCACTCTGCAGATAAGATTTTTAGTTCTACATTGATTTGAAACATTTAACAATAATAAGCGATATTTTTAGTCACTCAGAATTGTATAAAACGGCAAAACACATCTGTATTTGAACATTCTGTTTGTTCACAGGGATAGACCTGGCCATGGTTAATGTTTCACAGAAATGTTGAGTATCAAGTGGGTGGGATCTGAACTGTAAGATTTTCCCGCTGTAAGCAAATGAGCAACAATTGTACAGCATGATCAAGTACACGATGGCTAGCATTGCATCGTAAGATGATGCATTTAGAAGCTTAATTTGCATGTTTTAAAACTATCCAATCAATTTCTTTACTGTACATGAAAGAAAATTGAAATCATCACGATGATAGAAATCTTGAGCAAATCAGGGTATACATGTAGGTGGCCTGTCGACATGGCTTTTTCATAACTTTTTTACGTGAATGGGCTTGGGACATCGGGAACTGTTTCATGCTATTCGGACCTAGACTGACAAAGGGGTAAAATCATCATTATTTGAGGGGCAAATGGGGTAATAAATCACTTTACACGCAAACAACATTAAAGTTTATTAATACATTTTATTTATCAATGCCTCTGTTATCATTTTAAACATTATTTACAAAAATACTGTGATACAAACATCTTTAGCTGCTATCATATAACAGTGCATGCAATGCACTTTATGTTCAGGGCTTGTTTACATTACGGATGAAAAACTTGTTTTTCTGGTTAAAACCGATTTTTGTTTGGAAACTGAAAGGTTTTACGTTGGAGCAAAAGCGTGCAAGCTTATTTGTCGCAATTTTTCATGGTAAGATTTTCAGCATCTTTATTCAGAACATTGAGAAATTTTATAAATGAATTCCCACTCTGTTATAATATTACTACAGTAGGTAATCATGCATATCCTTATACAAGAATCAGATACAGTATGCTGCAAATATTCTGCTCTCACTCATTTGAAATTTGTCAGAAATTTTGTTTCACAAACTTATGCTTTTAGTAGGCCTAGACAGTTAACATTTGAGAATGGCATATCACGCTATATTTTGAAATCATGGGTAAAGCGATATCATGACAATTGACATATCAATATGTGCCAATATTGACATATCAATATGTGCCAATATTGACATATTGGCATATGTGCTGAAGGAGCTCCACTGGCTTCCCATGGGTTACCGTATTAAGTACAAGGTCATCGTACACACTTTCCGGGCACTATGTGGCTTATCACCTTGTCATATGACAAATATGTTTAAACTGTATACTCCAGCTTGTGCACTCAGATCATGTAGATCTTCAAGTCTCGTGGTACCACGAACAAAAACTGTCAGTTATGGTGACAAATCTTTTAGAACAATACATGCTTCAGCACTCTGGAACAACCTTCCAAGTGATGTCCGAGACTATTCAGATTTGAACACTTTTAAATCTTTATTAAAAACACATCTATTTAAGTTAGCATATGGACTACAACTTCTAATTATATTAATTTATATTATATTTCATGTACAGTGCTTATGAGCATGTTTTTTTTCCATGAATTTTAGCACTATAATATTTGGTATAATAATAATAACAATAATAATAATAATAATAATAATAATAATAATAATAATAATAAATAATAACAATAATAATAATAATCGTGTTAGTCCTACTCTAGACACTCAAACACCTGCTAAACAAGAGTAAAAAAAAGTTGATTTTACCTTTCTTTGGCTTCCTTTTTCTTTTGCTCCCATGCTCATCATCCTCACTGCTCTTCTCATTCTTTTCCTCCACATCCTTCTGCATTTTCTTATCAACCACGACTACTTTCTTTGAATGTTCAGATTCTACATTATCCCCTCCGACAACCCTCAACTTCTTCTCTTCATCATTTGCCTCATTCGTAGGTCTCTTCCTTTTCCTCTGACTTATCGCATCTTTATTTTTTCCACTCTTAGGACTGAAATCTTTACTTTCATTATTTCCAGAAGTCTTAATTTTTCTGGCACTTTGAACGTCCAACCATTTCTCCTTCCCAGTAGGCATTGGAGTTTTATTGCCAAAGTTTGGAGACAGAGTTTCATCCACTAGTTTAAAGTTACTCTTCCTCCCTCCCGCTGACAGTTCAGGAGTCTTTGGAAAAGAGATGATATCAGAATCATCCTTGCTAACCCCATCCTCAGCATCTGCATCAAACGGAAAGGTATTATTGAGATCACCATCGTCATCACCATCATGTACGTCGTCTAACTTAGGGGTATCATCACCATCATCATCAGCATATACGTCTGACTTAGGGGTAGATGTTTGAGACAAATTCTTAAACTTTTTAGGTGTTGGAACTTTAAGATCTTTATTTTTCTTAGCACTGGCTCCTTTAAATTTCTCCCGTTTTGTCGTTTGATTCTCACTCGGTTCACTCAAACGGGGGGTCACATCGATGGCGTCGCTCTTTAGCTCTTGCATCCCTGTCTTCATCATTTTCAGCGTTAAACTTTTGCGTCTTTTCATCTCTTTAATCAATTCCCTTCCGCTCTTGTGTGGCGTCTTCTTGCTCGATGGCGTCATCTTCTTTCACAAACAACTGTTTTGCAACATCATCAAAATCTGCTGTAAAACGATGTGAACCAGTTTTCCCTTTGGGTTCCGTCCATTGTGACTTTTCCACAAAAACTTTTGTTCTCTTTTCTCTCGTTTTAGCTGATTTAGCTTTACCTTTCTTCTGATCCATTTTATCTACATAATTAGAGGAAAAAAGAGACATATAAAATGGTATCCCGGGATGGTGTCATTAAATTTGTTTTTGGAAATGTTTGTTTGTTTGATGAGGTCTCAACGGCACCACGACAACGAGGGTCAAATTGTGCCTGAGAGGTCAGATCATTCTAGAGGTAGGAAGGAAAGGAAACAGGGGGAGAATGAGAGAAATTCAAGAACAAAAAGTCAGAAAGCTGTATTCAAGAGAGGTGCATGGGTGAAACAAAAACAATGTAGAGAGGGGGTGGAAGAGGAGAATTAAATATAGTTGTAGAGGGAAGCATGATGAAGGAAGGAGATCATTTTAACTGGAGAATAATTTTATCCAGAGGATTTTTCTGGAAGAACTCAGCAATTGGGTTGTGGGGAGCAAGGGAAGCTCTGGGAAGGTTGCACAGGGGGCAAGCAAGAAGAACGTGATGGATTGTGAGGGTGCAGTGGCAATTATTACAGAGGGGTTGGGGGGAGCCAAAGTAAACTTCATTGTAAAAAGATTATCAAATCTATAAATGGGCAGTGGTGAAAGCTGAGTCAGGACAGGAGTTGTAGTTTTCAAACTTTCTAGTATTTACTCAAACATAGACTCATCAGTCATTTCAAGCCCAAACGGTTTCTTAATGATCTGTTTTACAACCACTGTATTTGTTTAGATTGTTAGCTTAATAACAATTTTAACAGGGGGGTTTAGTTCCCCACCCCTGACCCTCTTAACTCTAAAGATTCCTCAAAATCTGGGTAAAAATCTATGATTCTCTGTGGAAAAATTGTGACCGCCTCCTGACTCAGTTTGACTGCCCACAGTGGAGGGCTTCTTTTAGGGAATTTTTACTGGTCTCCAATCATTGGGAAATTTAGTCACTTATTCATACGGATTCCCAGTTTGCAATCCAGGAGTGTTTTTTGGGGGGGAGGGGGAAAAAATTGGGCACATCAGATTTTTATTAAAACCACACGGTGCATGGTGCCTTAAAGTTTTATTAAATTTAACAACGTGGTTCCTGAGGCCGGCTTAAGGGCCCTTGGTTGTAGGATCCAAGGGGCAAAGCCCTCAGAAGCTCTGCAATTTGGGTCATTTTGCAAGTACAAAATGTTCCATTTTGATAACATATTATTTATTCATCATACTTTTTCCCACACAATCCACTCTGCTAACCACTGGAGAACAATTTAAAAAAAGAACAAATTACTCTGGCTGTCTGGCGGTTGATATCAAAGATAAAGTGAACTTGAACCATAAACTGTAAAATTAATAACATCAAATTGAAAAATGAGTTAATATCAAATTAAAAAAATGTCGGAAAACAGTATGCTCGACTATTCAAAGCTAGTATAGATAATGGGCTTATGAAGGAAAGTATATACAGAAATAGGGTAGCAGGGGCAGATGATTTGAAATTACTTCAGCTTTGAAAGATGCACTTACATTTTCATTTGCACTAAAAGGCCCAGATTACCTAACCCAGTAACTCAGAAAACATGTAAAACCTAGCAGTCTTTATAACTACAACACCTATTTTAGTTCTACCAATTGAATAACAAAGAAAGGAGAGGCCCTGACTTGCCAATGTCAATGAAACAATGCCATTCAACACCTTTCCAACCTGTACCCTCCCCAGCCCCTACACATTCCCAGAAATACATCCCGGATTGTAATACAACTTCCAATTTAAAAGAAAATATGTGTGTCAGGCAAAGTCAAGTAGCATGAAAAATGTGCAATAACATTGATGCAAAATTATGCAAACAACATTGCTTTAATAACGTATGACAAACCAGACATTGGAAATGATACATATCCCCTCACCGCTAATAATGCATAGGCCAGATTGTCACGCATTCCATCCCAACCTATCCCAAATGTCATCCCACATCAATACTCCATGCAATCACACCTGAAAAGCAGATACTGTATGTCATTCCACCACTTGCATGACCCACATTCCATCACAACTAAAATCCAGATGAAATCCCACCACATGCCATTCCGCCCTGTCCCAATGGTCGACCCACCCTGTTCCACATGCCAACTCATCCTGTTCCACATGCCAACACACCTGTTCTACAGTACATGCCAACCCACCCTGTTCTACATGCCAACCCACCCTGTTCCACATGCCAACTCTTCCTGTTCCAATGTCAATCCACCCTGTTCCACATGCCCCACCCTGTTCCACATCCTGTTCCACATGTTCCACACGCCAACCCACCCTGTTCCACATGCCAACCCACCCTGTTCCACATGCCAACCCACCCTGTTCCACATGCCAACCCACCCTGTTCTACATGCCAACCCATCCTGTTCCACATGCCAACCCACCCTGATCCACATGCCAACCCACCCTGCCCTACATACAATTCCACCCTGCCCAACATGACCTCATCCTATTCCTTCAGCTACATGTACTTTATCATCATGTTGTCTTCTACCCCACATTCTGCTTATTGTCTATATTTCCCAAACCCCTAATTTATCATTCTTTAGAAGCAAGGATACTTTTAATTGCCTCTTTATTCATGGCAAGACAAACATTTTGATTGCTATTCATGTCAGGAATATCAATATCATAACAAAACTAAAATGTGAAGTATGTAAATCATATACTTTTGACCTTAAGTCAAACATTGCAGCAAATGCACACTATACAGTACCTTACCATTAAGTGTGAACAATGCTCTTCATATATAATGTATGATCATTCAAGAGATACCACATATAAATATTTTCATTGCTATACAAATAGGCTAATTATTATGCACACACAATCTCCCAATCATGCTCAACTAAACAGTACCAATGCCCTCTACCACTGAACCAAATAGCAAGTTATTATTGTAGGTTAAATATTTTGTATGCAAGTCTATTGTTATGCAAATAACCTACTTAATATACACACTACACCTCATCATTGAGTGTAAACAATGCTCTTCACATATATAATTGTGTAAAACCAAATCCCCACACCCACTTTATTTCAAGGGATATCATAGTTTCAAACATTTTCATTGTTATACAAACAACCTAATAAGTATTCACACACAACCCCTAATCATGCTCATTTGAACAGTACCCATGTCCTCTACCCCTGTAACAAGTAACAAGTTATTATCTAAGGTTAAATATTTTGATGTAAATAGCCTAATTAATATGCACATTACACCTCACCATTAAATGTAGACAATGGTCTTTACATATATGATCATTTGTGTACACAAAATCTCCACTCTCACTATAATTTAAGAGATATCATAGATACAAATATTTACATTTTTATGCAAATAAGCTAACTAGTATGCACATACAACCCCCAATCACTCTTATTTGAACAGTACCCATGTTCTCTATCCATGTGCCAAGTTACATGAATGTACATCATTCATAACTTAAGCTATGCGCTCATGAATGTTAAACATTTTGTACAAAAGTCTAGTTATGCAAATAACCTAATTAATTTGCACACTTCACCTCAACATTAAGTGTAGACAATGCTCTTCACAGATATGATCCTTTGTGCAAACAAAATCCACACATCCACTTTAATTTAAAAGATATCATATATACAAATATTTTCATTGTTATGCAAATAAGCTGATCAGTATGCACACACCCCTAATCATGCTTACTTGAACAGTATCCCTATGCCAAGTTACATGAATGTACACCATAACATAAGTTATGAAAACTCTGAACCAAAAATTCAACCAAAACTTTAACCTGACAAATATTTTCATTGTTACATGTATGTACATAAGCTAATTAGTATAAACACACAACCTCAATCATGTTCATTTGATCAGCACCCATGTCCTCTACCCTATGCCAAGTCACACGAATGTACACCATTCATAACTTAAGTTATGAAAACTTCAACCAAAACTTTATTTACCAGACGCCGATGCCGGGTAGTAGAATAGCTCTACCATTCTTTGAATAGTCGAGCTAAAATGGAGGACATAATTTTTAACCATCATGGGGTGCGTAAATTGCTTCTTTGCCTAAAATCTACAAAACATCTAGTCCTGATGACATTCCTGTCAGACTCCTAAAGGCTTTGGCTGACGAACTATCCCCAGCTCTCAAGACTTGTCTTATTTTCCAAGCATCTTTCAACCAAGGGAATATGCCAGATGACTGGAAACAGGCCAATGTTGTACCCATCTTTACAAAAGGTGACAGAAAAAAGCAGAAAACTACAGGCCTTTCTCTCTCACTCACCTGCTTAACATGCAAGCTACTAGAACACATTGTTTGTAGTAACATCATGAAGCATCTTGATTGGCAGAGCATCCTCTCAGACACCCAACACGAATTCCACAAGAGAAGGTCTTGTGAAACTCGGCTCATCTAAACTCTACAAGACTTTGCCAAAAACAGTGATGACAGAGGCCAGATTGATGCAATACTACTTGATTTCTCAAAAGCATTTGATTGAGTGTCTAATAAAAGTCTCCCCACAAAGTTACTTATTATGGCATCACTGACAAGACACATCACTGGATCCAAGACTTCTGGGAAACCAATCTCAAAGGGTGCTCCTGGATGGTGCTTTCTAACAGAACTCCCAATTTTTCAGCCGTCACTCAGGGAAGTGTTCTTGGGCTATTATTGTTCCTGCTATTCATCAATGATCTCCCAACTGTATCTCTTCTCCAACCAGCATAAAGCTCTTTGCAGATGACTGCATAGTCTATCGCCAAATAAACAACAAAACAGATGCTACCACACTTCAAAATGACTTGAAAAAACTGCACGAATGGAGGAAAGATTGGTTAATGGAATTCCATCCCAAGAAATGCCAGGTACTTTACATTATTCCACCCTAAGGAATGCCAGGTACTGCATATCTCCAACAAAAGATCATCAGAAAGGTGTATAGCATCCAAGGGCACACCCTTGATGAAATAGCCACTGCTAAATACCTTGGTGTCAACATACACAACAAACTCAAGTGGAACCACCACATACAAAAATTCACCAAGAAGGCTGACTCCACAAGAGCTTTCCTCCAAAGAAACATTCACCAATGTCCCAGACAGACAAAAGTGCTTTGCTACAGGGCCTTGGTCCAACCCCTGATGGAATATGCTTGTGTTGGATGGGATCCTGCATCTAAATGCAACATCAGAAAGCTTGAAATGTTTTAACCAAGGTATGCTAGATTCATATCCCATGACTATCGCACAACAAGCAGTGTCCATCCTTGCTCCAAGATGTTCAATGGCCCCTACCGTGTGAAAGAAGAGCTCCTTCTCATCCCATCTGTCACGTGAGGGGTCACTTGCAAAAACTTCTTGTTCCATTCTCCCCGAACCATCGCCTACAAACACAGCTTCTTTCCAGACACAATAAAATCTGGAATTTCTTATTAACAACTTGTGGACTGCTCAGCCACTGACTTCAAGCATATGGTGCAAACCATCCACCTCCTCTGTTAGATATCTTTTAGTTACTATGTGTTTTAACCTTTTACTTGCACCAAATATTTAATACATCTGCACTATGCAAGTTCTACATTTTATGTCAACTGTTTGATGATACACTATTAGTGGACTGTATGTAATGGAAGACAAACCCCTAAAGTATTGTTTATGGTTTATGAATATTCATTGCCAACTAGAATTCATTAAGAGCACATTGGAACGTGAAAAGTGCTCTTTTCAAAGATTTCTGACAGGGTTAATCGGGGTCAAAATTCCCGCTGTTCTGAAGACAGTGCTTTTTAAGCAAGAACAGTGAATTTTTAAATATCACTGATCCGTGAAACAGTGTTTTTTTTCTCAAACATGTAGCAAGAACATCTTAAAATATATGGTTTTTGGTTCATAAAACATGTTCTTAGTTTGTTTGTTTGTTTGATGAGGGCTTAATGGCACCACGACAACGAGGGTCAAATTGTGCCTGAGAGGTCAGATCATTTTAGAGGTAGGAAGGAAAGAAAACAGGGGGAGAATGAGAGAAAATCAAGAACAAAAGGTCAAAAAGCTGTGATCGAGAGGGGAAGTGTATGGTTGAAACAAAAACAAAATAGAGAGGGGGTGAAAGAGGAGAATTAAATATGGTTGTGGAGGGAAGCATGATGAAGGAAAGACATAATTTTATCTAAAGGATTTTTCTGGAAAAAGTCAGCAATTGAGTTGTGGGGAGTGAGAAAAGCTCTGGAAAGGTTGTACAGGGGCAAGCAAGGAGAACGTGATGGATTGTGAGGGTGTAGTGGCAATTCTTGCAGAGGGGTTGGAGGGAGCCAAAAAGAAGGTGGGAGTGAGTGAGGTGGGTGTGACCAATTTTAAGACGGGTAATATGAACGTTGTCGATACGAGAGAGATTGTTAATGGTGGATTTGATCGGAATCGTGGGCTGGATGACATGGAGTTTGTTATCAATTTGGAAGTTCCATGAGGTTGGCATCCAGAAGAAAAGGACACTTTTTCTGCAGAGGGTGGAAAAAAGGAGTTTCCGGAGGAAGAGGTGGCATGTGAGGTTATCCCATTTAAGATTGAGAAAAGAAGTAAGAACAGTCTTTAAGTCGGAGAAAATGGGCAAAGTGGGCTGAGCGGAGAGTACTCAATAAAGTTGAGGGCGAGGAGAATGGCCTTAGCCTCGGCTGAAAAGATGGATGAGTTAGTCAGGAAGTCTGCTACGGAGGGTGATGTCTTGGATGATGGCAGCAGCAGCTGTCTTCCTGCCTTCCTTGGAGCCATCAGTGTAGATGGTGGTGTAATTTGAGAGTTGGTCTTTGATTTGGTTGTGGAGATTGATGAAGAGGTTAGGTGGGTTTGAGTTTTGTGATGAGTGGAGAGGCCCAGGTGGACAGAAGGGAGGGGTGGCCCAAGGAGAAAAAGTGGGCCAGGAGAAGGTGCCGAGAAAGGCGGGGTTGATGCCGAGATGGAAGAAGTCTGATTTAATGCGTAAGCTGAAGGGAGGGGATAGGGTTTTAGTCCTATAAAAGAGGGTGGAGAAATTAGGGTACCTAATGAGGTTGTAAACAGGGTTCTGGGTGTTGGTGAGGACTCTAAAAGCATAAGAGAGGCTAAGCTTTCTACATCCAAGTAGAAAGGAGGGGCGGGGGTTCGTTGGCTTCAACATGAAAGCTGGTGTTTGGGGAGGTCCTGTAGGCACCTAGACAAAGCCTGAGGGCTTCATTTTGGATGGTGTTAATGTGGTTGAGGTATGAGTTGTGAGCAACACAGTAGACAATATTGCCATAGTCAAGCTTTGCACGAATGGTGAGCCTGAAAGTTTTGAGGAGAGCATAGCGGTTCGCACCCAAAGTGGTGTTGGAGAGGAGTCGGAGGATGTTGAGGGAGCTGTCGCATTTTAGTTTCAGGTTGGTGATGTCTTGCTTGTAGGTGAGCTTGGGGTATAGAGTTGCACCCAGGAACTTTGTGTGTTCAACTTTAGGGATGCGATTGCCATTGAGCACAAAGTTCGGGTTGGGGTGGAGGTTGTTAAAATGACAAAAGTGCATGCAGACTATCTTGTCTTTGGAGAATTTAAAACCGTTATTGTTGCTCCAGACTTGCAGCTGGTTGAGGCTGATTTGGAGCCTATTTTTAACAATAGGAAAGCTCGGGGAGGAGTAGAAGATGGTGAAGTCATTCACATAGAAGGTACGTTTGATGTTGGGGCCAAGGTTATCTGCGATGTCATTAATGCTCAGGTTGAAGAGAGTGGGAGAGAGGATGCTGCCTTGGGGGACGCCCTCTTCTTGGGGGTACGGGTTGGAAAGGGTGTGGCCAATACGAACTTGGAACTGCCTGGGTGAGAGGAAGTTTTAAATAAAGATGGGGAGATGGCCTTTAGGCCGATGGTGTGAAGTTTGCGGGTAATGCTGTATTTTCAAGTGGTGTCGAAAGCTTTCACAAGGTCAAAAAATATGGCAATGAGGTGTTCCTTTTTTGCAAAGAACTCCTGTTCTAAGAGTCAAGTCCCGTGTAACACACATTTTTAAAGTACGAAAAACCTTTCTTTTCCCGCAATTGCCGGCGCAATCGATAGCGTTGTACAGGATCCCAGTAGTCACGTAAGTCCTGGTATCCCAATTCCTGTATTGCGCAATCCCGACAACAAGGATTCCTAACTACAACCGGAATTTCAGGACTGATAAAAACTGTTAAATAAACCTCTTTCCCGTTTTTAAAAACAAAATTTAGTAAATAAATGTCAAAAAATCATGTTTTTTATCTTCTTTTCTTAATAATTCATACTAAAAACAATTTGTTTTAACAAAATTCAAGTAAATTTCAGTATTTGGCAAGCACACAAGTTAGTTATCACTTGGTTATTCATAACTAAATTTAAATTCACGATGTATACATCAATTTTAACACTAGGTTCTAGGCCCAAGTTTAATGATTTACACAGCATGAAACACCTTTCAGAATGTTTTTAAAATACTTCCAGTCAATAATAATTGGTAAAAATGGAGTTCCATCTTCATTTTGTTACAGCAAAATTGCCTAGAAAATGAAAGGGCTGTGAAGAACCGCAACGTTTTAAGTTTTAAAATTTCTGCAATTGATTAAACATGGTGAATTTTGCAAGCTCTAAAATATGCACATAAATGGTCAAGGCCTTAATAATGCAATGTAAATAAACAACATTATGTGATGTACACTGTATGTTTAGTACACTGCACAGTGGGACCAGTCATTAGGGCAGTGTGTTGGCCTTGTATGGTAAAAAACGGGCGTGACTGAAATAAGTTATGTTGAAAAAACAATTTTTTGTGACGGGTTGCCAGATTGCAAAATAATGGGACTGACTTGCACAGAACATAATTTGCATAGGCCCAGGTCTGCAGGGTTAGTGCAGGTGGGAAATTCTGATTCTTTCAATGTATATGGATTACTGGTTTTATCCTCACATGATAGGAAATTCAGAATTATTGAGTATGAGTGAGATATGTACAAGATGGGATTTTCAAAGATTGTTCTTTTAACTTTGTGCTTGAACCCAATTGTTTTTTGACAAATTATGATTTCCCACCACGTGGTCTAATCAAATTGACTGTGTCACTTGTATAACGCCGATAATCCCATTGACCCACACATTATAATTGATATAAAACAGCTACAAAGTTTTGTTGGAAGCATATTCTTTTGCTCAAACATCCCCATGATTTCATTTTGCGCCCTACTGATTGTAAGTTTTTGTTTGTTTGGAAAATATATTTTCCAGCATGTGGTACCGTCAAATTGACCTCCCCCTTCCCCCATGTCATTTGCCGAAGACGTAATAATTTGTGCTACATATTCATCATCTTCAAAAGAATTTTTTATGTCTCACTTACATCCTTGATATGGTATTGCGTGTGAACATGGGTTCCATTACATATTTACCAAGTATACATACGATACTGGTTTAAGATATTTGACACATGCGCAGCAGCCTTCTGACTATTATTTATTCATTTCTCCTTACAAAAATGGTGTATATTATAAGTCCAAGGAATTAGCTTCTTTTTTGATTGACGAAAATGTTGGAACAATTAAATTTGATCCAGAATAGTGTTTTTAAAAAGCACTGTTCCGTGAAACAATTGATCTAGAACAGTGTTCTTTTGTGATATGTAAACTTCTCCATAAACTTTACAAGCGAACTTCTGCAGGACCCTGCCATGGGGACCCCATGGAGGCTACTGTATTGTCCCTACAGTAGGATATATTAACTAGATTTAGGCCTAACCATTCTGTATCATCACAGACCCCTCCCAAACATCCCCTCAACCTATTCGGTATTCCCACTCAAATGTTCACACTAAGCTTCAATTTTTTTATTTTTTTTTTTTTTTTGGGGGGTTTTATTTTCCCCCTTGTGTAATTTTTAAAGGGAAAAAATGGAGGGGAACTTAAAGTGTAAAATCATCAAAAATCTTAGTTTTCTCTTGAACGTGACATTTTTACTGATTGGTAAGCAACTTATATTTACTGGTTAATCTGAAAAGTAACTTGTCATGGATAATGTAATGGAAAAGCAGGTTCATGCTTGTAGCAGTTTGTATTTATGTTGTACTATAGAACTGTTTCTTCATCATGTGTTGGAGCACATGTATTTGAAGCCTTTGCATTTGCTGGTCATCATTTTTTATACTTTGAGAATAACTTGTGAGAAATTGGGTGTGAGACATATTTAACAGGGGCTGCTGATCGACACTAGAGCAGTAAATCTAAATCTATCTATCTAAATCACTTAAGTTGTCAAAATCCTTTAAGAGGACATGAACGCCAACCAAGCGGAAAAAGTATAAGTAAAAAAAAAAACTAGTTAGCAATACAATGTTAGTAAGTTTAGCTTTTAAACAGTAAATATAAAACGTAAAACACAAATTAACTATCATTACACTTAATAATTACGTGACATGTGTAAAACTTCCTCAAAATCACATCATTCCAATTTCCTGCATATACATGTATCTACATAGGGCCTATTGTTGTACATAACATTCCCAACTGGCAGACACCATGATTGTGTTACTATTACATTGTATATTTCACCACGTTCATCACGCGTGCACATTTTGTTTCGACCAATGCAACAATGTCACCATCGAGTGACAGGCCTGTACCGGGCCTGCTTTTTTGTTCCCTTTGCCAACTTTCATCTGAGTTTGCTGGTATAGGGTGAAGGAAAACCATTCTAAATTATATTTTTTTCTTCTGCTGTTTAGCCTTGGGCCTAGGCCTACAATATTTTTGCACATTTGAAAATTTAATTTATGCCTAAAACTTTTAGATCATGACCACAATAGTACTCAATCAGTCATGCCGCTAATGTCGGTAGAAAATTCATCGTTTGTACATCTCATCAAAAAAGATTTTTTTATATACGGTTTGAAAATCGCGGTAGATGGTGACCTAGGCCTACCTTGTTTATAAACTTAGATTGCCAAATGCCATAACGCTAGGAACACCTGTGGTGTGGGGCATGTGGTGTGCTGGGTGAACTTTATGCATCTAAATATAGGTCTAAAAACTTTTATACCTAGGCCTAGTACTGTATTAGCGTAGTACAAGTACAACATTGTCAAACAACAAGTAACTTTTAACATTGTCAAACAACAAGTAACATTTCACATTGTTGATTAAGTCAGGCTACAGTAAACGTTAGCCTAACACTAACAGTAATAGTAACACTACAGAACGCAGTAGGCCCTAGGCCTACATCAACGCGAACGTCAACGGCCAACTTAAACAATTTCTAAAATAAGTTTAAGTTTTACCAACTATATTAATCGTGCTAATCACAACGGTAATATAATCAATCAGTTAACTTACAAACTAATTTGGTCCCTTTGAAATGCTTATTTTTCAACTTTCAACTAAACCTCAAAGTTGTACATCAGACATGCATGGTCTGTGTTGGTTCACACCTGTTCAGATCGTCCACATGCTTCAACAATGATTACGCAATCACTGGAAGCGTGACCTTTTACCTTTGACCTTCCAGGCTAGAAAAAACAACTCTGTATCGCTTGGCCATCCAGTCAGAAAAAATATCCCAAGATTTGTCGGAATGTAAGTTTGTGTTTTATTCCTTATCAATTTCCTTTTCACTTATTGTTTTCGGTAGTTATTCATATTGAAAAGAAACGATCGTAAAATCTTTGGACAAAACTCGAAAGCGATGGAAGTAATTTATCATGATGTCCTTTTTTTTTTTTTTTTTTTTTTTTTTTTTTTTTTTGTCTCCGCACCTTACCTGTCAAGTGTCATGTCAATCTGAACTTAGTACATGAGTGTGTCTGTGTGTTGTGTGCATTGTGTTGTGAATAGCTGCTAGGCTATACAGTCTGACTGCAGAGTAGGACCTAGGGCCTACACAACCCTTGTTGTCTAAGGGAACTTCACGTGCAAGGAGTAACGTTAGGCTCCTGGAGGGGAGAAATGGAAGATATTGCCAGGCAACAACATTAGCCTATGTACTGTAGTGTAAGTGTAATACATAATCCATTTAGCCTACACACTTAAAGTCAATGGGGTTCAACGTGTGGTTTCAAAAAATATGCCCAGAAATTTTAGGCATATTGATTTTCGATATGAAGACTTCCATGTTTTAACTTCCATTTATAAAACCTTTAACCTGAAAATCAGCACACTGAATCTTGAATTTGTTTTACACATGAATATCGTTGAATAACTCTATTGCTGTCCTAAAACTGAATAGGCACACATTTTTTGTTCAAAAATAAATTTTTATACATTTTTTGCAAGCGTTGACTAAATTGTAACATGCACGTCAGCATTATTTTCAACCAATAAGAAGAGAGAACGCTTGCGTAAAGAAATTATTGATATATTTTGAGTGCGTATCTGCATTCTCTGTACATCCTTGAGTGTATGAATGCACCATTGTGCGTCCTATTTGCGTGTTATGTACAATTTGTATGTATTAATATTAACAAAAGAGTAAGAGCTTTGAGGTCTCAAATTTGGATAATTAAAATAGTGTGCAACAAAACACAATTGCTGTGTCTTGTAACGAACGCGCATGGTGATTTTTTTTGTACAATACTGATGCAAGCAGTTTAATAATTGCGCCGGTAATTTTAACGCCTGTAAAACGCCGGTAAAGCCACCGGTAGAGCACCAAAAAAAACATTTTCGAAGCCAAAAATGTGGTATTGGTTTTCATGCATTTTGCTATTTAATTTTTAAATACAAAGATACTATCACGAGCATTATTTTCTAATCACAATTCTTATTTCTTCAGCGAGGAAAGTCCTCTGTCTACTGTGTGTAATATTTAACGTGTCTGCACACGTATCGTACCTGCAAATTTCACTCAATGTCTTTAGTTTAGAAAATACTTTTAAACTGATGCAAATATCCCATTTTAAGCAAAATTAAGTATCTCATTTCCAGTGTTTTTAAAGGACACAGTTCAGCCCACAATAAATTACTATGGAACAGTGCAGAGTGTACCAGGGATATTTACGATCATTATTTATTTTCCATAAGTTCAACAAAAAATTACAACCAGAAAAGTAAGGAACCATGGGCCCAACACAACTTGCGTCTGCATTATCGGGGCAAGCGCGGCCATTTTTTATAAATTATAAAATGAAAATTGAATAAAGTATATCAACTAAAACTAAAATGATAAGCGAAATAAAAAACATCTGCGAAATAAAAATAAACAAGTTTAACTTACTGAGATTCCATGTTTTATTCTGTAATATATAGTATTCCAAATAGTTGGGTAAAATTTTAACCCCTAAAATATTTCAACCAAAATATCAAGAAACGTTGCCAAATACAGTAAAAGTGAAATGCGAAAAATAAAGAATAGAAAAAATAATAAAATGAGAACAAATGAAATTCTGAACTACTGTTAGCACTCTTCGCTCAATGTAGACTTCCAATGTTGAAAAGAACGCATCAAAATCTATGTCCAAAAGTTTGAAGTCAGCGACGTAAGTAAACAGAAACACACATGTTGTTTCCACTATTTGATAAGCCCAGGTACAGAATTAGATCGTGGGAAAATGTCTTTCCTTCCAACAGAAATATGATTCTTACATGGAACTTACAAACATTAAACTCCAAGAACATTTATCTCTCTGAAACACATACCGCAAAAACACGGCAAACTTCTAAAGAATCATAAATAATGCCTCTGCCCCATTCCTAGCACTTTTGACAGATTTGTTTACAAATTGACACCAGCTGCGTCTGGACTTTGGCCTAGCGTGGTCCAATTAATTAAGATTGGCACATTTAAAGGGAAATACTTGCAAAAGTATATGCCCCCTTCCATTTCTCATATTGTCTTCCAAATATTTGAAGTCTAAAGACATAAACTTGAGTTTGGTGGTTATAAGTAAGGGGCGAGGATTACAGCAATTAAGAGTGATTTGGAGGGGTACTCCAGAGTGATTTCTTCTGCATGTTTAATTTAATATTATCAGGCTATTAAATTTAAGGTAGGAGCATTCTCCTGTATAAAAACATAATTTGCTAGATTATCTTGTCCTCAAATTTTCTTTAATTTCTTAACAAAAATTAAAGTATTACGGCAGCAAGAAGGGGGCGGAGAAGGCAAGGGTAGCGGGGGAGTGGATCTTTGTTATGATTTCCTAGCTCATTAACAAGTTGAAGCAACAAACTGGGATCATTAAACTTGAATTTGGGGTGGGGGCAATTTCTTTTATGAAAATATAATGAAGATAAGGCGATGCAACCATCATCCCTCTCCCATGCTCAGTGAATTTCCTCATATTTCTCACTTCACAAAATGCTATACTGTATGTCCACTCCCCCTCCCAGTTTTGGTTTGGTATTGTTGTCTTTTTTTATGGCTTTCCTCCATTTTGAATGTTTACATGAAAGTGTCATGCATGCAGTTGAAGATGACTTTCAACAACTTAGCGCCACGTGGCCTAGGAGTTCAATGAAACCTGTCGCCAGGTTATAAACCACCTAGAAGTAGTAACATGTGAAGGGAGACACGGGCGGCATATCATTGAACGAGATATTTTGTAATTTTTTTGACACAGTTTTAATGATTTTACGTTAAAAAGTAGAATTTTTAATGATGCGATGTGATATGTGGTAATAATTTGTTATTCATTAGCTATGTGGCCATTAACTGGAGTGACAGCTCCCTGCTTGGAAGGAATGTATCACTGGTTTATAGAAGTTTTTTCATTCTTTGTTATTTGCAAAGTTGGAAGATGGAAATAGAACATACGTTTTCAGAACAAGGAAATAGCATTTGTTTGCAGTTTTACAGCTTTTACATTTTTTTAAGTTTTAAACAATTTTTTTGGACCAGAACTTAATATTCTGAATATAAATTTCTGAGATCCGAGTAAGTTGATGTTATTAATTTTGTTGTGTATTCTTCCATAATTTTTTCAGGTGCGCTTTGTACATATTTTCCTCTAATTTTAAAATCCTAACAAGTTGCTGATTGCTGCAATATACATTGCGCAGCTTTTTCTGTCTTGTCTAAGGAATTGGGTCTTTTGAGGTTGAAAAACAGTTTTGCTAACCTTTTTTAACTTGACATGCTTTTGAAATATTCCATGGATCAATTATATGGCAAAAATGTTTGCTTAAAAATGCTTGTTTTACTGTACATGTATCTATTTCATCGAGATTGAATTTACATACACAAATGTAGGTTATAAAATGTTGGAATTAAAGATAACAGAAAAGGAAAAAAGTACAAGCAATATTGCACTAGTGACTAAAAATAATCTGCACATTGAAAAGGAAAACACTAAACTGGAAGGAGAGTAGAAACTTTATTTCCATAAATGATCGTTTTAATTTTGTTTTCATTAAGCTCATTTTATAATTCAAAATCATAATCAGTTACAATTCATGAATCATTAATAAATTAGATGAATTCTAATTTAATAATTTGTATGTGATGTTCTAATGATATTCTGATGTGAATATTTTGATGTGATGTTCACATACTATTGATGTAGGCCCTAATAATACTTTGATATAATGTTTCAAACTCACATTTGCGTTTCAATATTGTCGAACGTTTTCACTCAATTCAGACCTTTCATTGATTACTTAACTAAACGGGCATGGCAATATTTTATGTTATAACAACACTATGATATAACGACACTAATTTAAATTGTTTTGCAGTGGCGATGGCTTGTGAAACTGAACAAAATATCTCCCGATTTTGTCATTTTCAAACACCCTGTAAAGCGTTGGTAAAGCCGCCAGTAAAACGCCAGTAAAGCACCTGTAAAACGCCGGTAAAGCGCCTGTAAAACGCCGGTAAAGCGCCTGTAAAGTGCCTGTAAAACGCTGAAAAAACTGGCCGGTGTCAAACTACTCACATCAGTACTGTATATGTGCCTGGTTTGGCCCCTCCCTTTTTCATGTTGTACGCGTGCGTGTTTGCAACATTAGTTGCAAGGTTATCATCCTGTGCACAAGACACTGAATTTCTTCCATAGAATTGACCATTTTTACCCATTTATACAAATAATTCGGGAAATGAACCAAAACGTAACTTGAAATGAGTTTCTAAGGTTGATGTTTGTATGGTTACATTCAGGCAAAAGTTAAGGGCATCGGTGTCAAATTGTGATTGCTGTACTGTATGACATATCATAACATAACAAGATGATTGGCCAAGAAAGGTGAATACCCCATTAAAAGCCCAAACTAACACCACTACCACCACAAAAAAAAAAAAAAATCAAAGACGCCCAGTGTTAGTAAAGAAATTGTGAACAGAATTGGAGCTAATTACCCACTCGTGCAAACCGTTCCACTCATTAACAACTCTTTGCAAAAAGCTAAAACGCCGAATATCTATCCGTTAGAACTCTTTGGTCAACTTTAAACTGTTACCACGTGTAACACAAGGATTAGCTGAAACATGCAAGAAATTACAGGAAGTCAAAGCATCACTACCAGATAGGAATTAAAAACCTGAATCATATCGCCACCTACTCTTCTCAATTCAAGCGTGGTCAAACCAAGAATTCGCAACCTAGATTCATCATTTGTATGAGGGTTTATGTATTAGTGATTGTGTCTACTACTGTAGCTTAGTCAGAACACAGTTTGGGATTATTTTAATCTTTTAAGTTTAAACAAAGTCACAGTGACACACTGTATTTTATTTTTAGGCCTTAGTCCTAGGCCCCTCAAGCCCTAGTACAATTTCAAGATTTTTGGCATAAATCTTTGGCAGGACAAACTTTACAGATTATGATTCGCACATACTGAAACATACAAAGTTACAATAATTCATGGCTTAAATTAAAATTAAACCTTTGTAGATGATATGTTGTAATTTTACCGTAATTGATCAAATATTCCTACTGTATAAATCTTAATGTGGATGAAGTCGCAAAAGACTCAAGTCCTGAAAGACTGGTTGAACCTTTCTGCAATATTTTGTGATGTGATACCTTTGTTTCCTATATACTGTTTGTTACTCAATAAATCTATTAAAAGATATACAATTTTATTATGGAAAAAAAAAAAAGAGACAACTGTACACCAAGGTGGATACTTTTTAAATGCCAGCATGCCAAGAAAGAAGGCAAGTGTATAACATTGATGAGTGTTAGCCTCCGCAGTCCATGGTGCATTCCATGTTAATCCTGCACTTCTGTACACCAAGAGTAATCTTTTAGCCAGTTGTTGAATTACAAATCTTCCCACAAATATTTTAGAAAAGTGACAAATAAAATAAATGTAGTAATTCATCTTAATATGCTTCCCTCTTTTAACAATTTTATAAACTATTCATCACACAATTACATTCATAGGGGCCGTTTTTAAAGCACATATTTGATGGTAACTCGGTTTGTAGACAGGTACCTTAGGTATTTTTCATTTGGTATGTTCCCTCTTTTCATTTCATATACTATTCATCTTTACATCCATGGGGACGCGTTTTTAAAGTACCAGTGCTTTTCTTAGTACGTACACCGGCATCGTAAAGTACCAGTACTTCTCTTAGTACGTTATTTGCAGCCTCTATTAAATTCATTGAGATAATTAATAAATGACCAAATAACAGTTACAATATTTTGGGAGGTTATTTTTACTACAAATTTCGGTGCTGTTAAACATCAGCAAACCAAACAAATTTTAGATTTATTCATTATCAAATAAAAATAGTTTGAATTAACTTGAATTTACTAATAAAAAAATGACTGGGATATCATTTTTAAGGCACATGAAAGGCCGATTAAAAAGTGTCTCAAATTTTCCTTGATTTTGCACCAGTAGGAAAGTTTTGGAATATTTCTTGTAATGAATGATTGTTAACAAATTTTTCTTGCCATTTTTAAGAGTTTCTTGACCAAGGTTGCAAGAGTTTTTTAAATTAGAGAAAGTTTTTTATATGCAGCCTAACACTAATGACTCCTATGTTGCCACTTTTAGGTGTGGCTTATATACTGTTTGTTACTAAATAAAACTTATGTTTTAAATACAATGTTTGTTTTTTTATATGAAAAAACAAATCTTGGACAACTGTACACCAACCAAGGTGGATATTTTTTAAATGCCAGCCGAACTTCTTCGGTAGTAGTGCATGGAATGCACTCTGGTCAGATAAGAATTAAGGGTTAGAGGATGCTTAAAATAGATTTGGGTACTCTACAGTACCTCAGTGAAAATTGCTTGTCTCACTAAGTCAACACAAAAATCTTCCTTTGTTCCTTCACTTTAGAAACATATTGATACTCTTAAAGTTTATGGACAGGTAGAAATTTTGCCATCATTATGTTACGTTTAATATTCTGCACATTTCATTATAATATATCTATCAAAAATTTCAACTCGTTTCTGAGATATTCACAAAAACGTGAAAAATTAAGCCTCAAGAAACGGCTGGACTTTACTTTCTTAATTTTGGGAAAATTTCGTTCATTTTCGGGCACTTTTCTTTAAATTTTGGTGCATTGTTTATTAATTGAAGGGAAATTCCATTCATTTATGTGCAATTTTCTTTGAGTTTCAGAAAATTTCGAGCACTTTCCTCAGAGTCCATCAATAATTTTCAGGATTCATAATTTTTTTCATTTTTATGGCCATTTCCCCCAATTTTGGGGAAATTTCCTACATTTTTATTCAATTTGGGGGATTTTGAAGGAAATTTGACAAATTTCATGTATACCCCAATTTTTCTTCCATTTTTGGAAAATTTTCTTAAATTTTAAGAAAATTTCATTCATTTTCGGGCACTTTCCTTAACATTTCGGTGGACTATTTGTTAATTTTAGGGAAATATTGTTTGTAGGCAATTTTCGGGAAATTTTGATCATTTGTAGGCAATTTTCTTCGATTTTGACCTAAAAAATTATAATTTTGGGGAAATTTGTTGACAAATTTGACTAACAATTCAAATTATTTTACCAAATTTTCCTTTAATGGTTCCTTCATTTTTGAGAAATTTTTCTTCAATTTTAAGAAAATTTTATTCATTAATTTTATTTTTTGGCTTTTTCCTTAATATTTCGGCAAAAAAGTGGGTTGGCACCCCCCAGATCAGTCTCCACGGTCCCTGACCATGCTGTAAGTATTACTGTATTTCACATAACTTCAGTGTTGTGTATATAACCAATTGTGGAACAAAATTAAGAATAGGCATTAAATGATTATACAAAAATGGAAATGATAAATTTAATTAAAACAAGTTGTGCTTCATTTATTGAGTGAGTAAAACGATTAGGGAAAGAGCAAAAGGAAAGTTAATGGAGAATTTTGGGATTGATTTTGTAAGAAATTGTTTGTGGTGAGTGTTTATGAAGGGCATTTGTATCAATTTATGCAACGTGGCTGCTACCTGTCGATCTACCTTTAACCATGGTTTGAAAAACCACTTGCTGCTCGCCAAAAAAAAAAAAAAATGTTCCAAGTATATTATAATATACTGTAGTACTCGCCACAGTGAATAAGCAATAGCGAGTGAAAATCTTGTTATGGTATTCACAAAAAAATGTTCCAAACAATCCATTTAATTGAGCATGTGCATGTTGATAATCCATTACGTTCTCCTTGCTTGCCCCCTGTACAACCTTCCCAGTGCTTCCCTCGCTCCCCACAAGTCATTTGCTGAGTTCTTCCAGAAAAATCCTCCAGATGAATTTATCTCCTTCCTTCACCATGCTTCCCTCTACAACCATATTTAATTCTCCTCTTCCACCCTTCTCTACTTTGTTTTTGTTTCAACCATGCACCTGCTCTCTCGATCACAGCTTTCTGACCTTTTGTTCTTGAATTTCTCTCATTCTCCCCCTGTTTCCTTTCCTTCCTACCTCTAAAATGATCTGACCTCTCAGGCACATTTTGACTCTCATTGTCATGGTGCCGTTAAGCCCTCATCAAACAAACAAACAAACATTTATTTGTTTATAAGCTAAATTCTAGTACCTCTGTTTTATTGTGCGTGTGAGATGTGTTGCTATGTTTTCACGTACGTACAGTCATGAATTCAGGCCCAGGAAAAGGGTAATACAGAGGTATGCTAATTACACAAACAATTTCAAATTTCAGTTGAAAGTATTGGCAAGGAGTTGAAAATACTTGGCGATTGGAAATACTGGTTTTATCTAATTTACTCGCCAAGTTGTATAATTGATTGCCGAGTGACATTTTGTGTATTTTTTTAACCTTACTCTTCACCCCAAATTTGACGAAAAATGGCCAATCTTATTACTTTGAACAATAATCATGTGAAATGGAATCAATTTTAGGTTTTTCCCAATTTGCTGAAAGGGGTAACATTTTAAAGATATTAAGGTGTTTTTTCCCAACAGTTTTAAGCAAGTATTTGCAAAAAATTCTTTGATACATATATTAGCAATTTACTGTGCTAGGTATGTGGGCCAGTACGAGTACACTTTCAAAACATCAGTTTAGAAGCAAATCTATAAACATTTTCTGATAAAATTTCTTAAGAAACTAAAATATGTGTTAGGTAGTTGGTTCAATTACTGTCTAAAGAACAATCAAATTCTATGCAGTACTTTTTTTCTTCAAAACTTCAAAAAGGTAGGAAAAATCCTATATTTTCCATTGACTGTACATGTATAGTGACAAATGACACCTCCGTAAAACAGCAGAGACACAGGATTATTGATGCAGCTTGAGAGTTCATTCTATTTCTCCTTCCAAATACTCCACCTCTTTCACACTTGAAGTTTATTGCAGAGCCATGAAATCAATATGGATGTTGACTGGGTCGTATGTGGATAAACACATGGTTTTCACCCTGCTCTTATATGTCAGGGTATATATCGTTCTGTATATTTGTGAAAAAATCATGGGCTGAACAGTTAGTCACATCCAGACTCGAACCTCCAATCTCCAGCATTTCATTTGTATGCTCAACCGACTGAGCTACCTGCCTTCCTCTCTATTTCTATAGGCCTTAACAAGAAAAAGATGTAGTGTGGCAAGAGATTAACACAATGGATTACATTATAAGTGTAGAGCTTTTCCACTTATGACATTTATAGATTTTCTTGATTAAATTGGCCTAAAATAATCAATTTCTTATCTGAATTTTCTAAATTTAATCATTGAAAGTGATGTTCACACATTTTTTACTCACTCATACATATTTTCTTCTATATTATTATAGATGATATAGTTGACAAGTCTTTTGAAAGAAACGTTGAACTTCATGGCTGACTCCATGGCTGCAGCATCACCTCACTTTTGGGAAAACCGACTACCGGTGCCAAACACTCAAGCGCAGGTGAGTTATGGATCTCAGGCTGTGTCGCTTTTAGGGCAACCTGTCACATTATGGGTAAGTCAGACCAAATCATTATTAGGGTTGTGATGATATATATTTTATGCCTTCTTTCCTTAGATTTTAAAAGGATTTTTATGGGATCTGCATGCTGGAAAACAAAGCAGTTTTCAAAATTAATAGTCATAACATCATAATTGATATATCATTCACCCATACAGTATCATGACAGCCGTAATTATCATCATATGCTATATCAATGTATCATAACATATATATATATATATATATATATATATATATATATATATATATATATATATATATATATATATATATATATATATATATATATATATATATATATATACAGTATATATATACATATGTATATATATATATATATATATATTTATATATATATATATATATATATATATATATATATATATATATATATATATATATATATATATACAGTATATATATATATATATATATAGATGCTGTACATATAGTTCAGGAATACTGCTCACAAAAACATAATATTCTTTACATATAGAGTAAAAAGGTTGAAATTTGATTTGATGTTTAAAATTGTCTGAAATGGTGTTTCAATGTGCATTTTACCCAACCCCACCAATCAAAAAAGGAATGAAAAATATTAAGCTTTGGCGCCAAAAGCAGAAACATTTGCAGTTTATACAAAGATCACAAGTGTGTCAATAAACAAAAATCTCATCTTGCATTTATGCCAAGCATCTCATGTCATCAAAATTATAAAGAAGTTATCTGTCAAAAAATAAGGGCGCCTTGTTCACTAAGTTTAGGGACTTTTGAAATAACACAGGTCTAATTTTTGATATTCATGGCGTTGTAAAATTCATAAGAAATAATTAAGCGATGTGTATTACTGTATGTCCTGTCCTCGCATATTCATTGGGTCCACACTGGAGCAAGTCATAGGTGGCTTACGTATGCTTTCCATGGATTGTGCCTAAAAGTATACAGTATAACAAAAACAATTGTGTGGACCAATCCCGAATGACATGTTATACATAACATAACAAGATTACGGGCTATAAGAAAGGTTAGTTACCTAATAAAAAGCCCAAACTAACACCACCACTAACACAAAAAAATATTTAAAATCAAAGATGCCCACTATTAATAAAGAACTTATCAATGTTGACTTTGAAAATGTGAACAGAATTGGAGCTAACTACCCAATCAGGCAAACCATTCCACTCATTAACAACTCTTTGCATTTTTAATTTCATTACAGGCAGGAACAATTCCATCGCAGTCAGTTCGCCCTGTACGCCCACCAAAAGCTCCAGATAAATCAGGTATTTACTTGACAACTGCTCTAATTATACTAGATGACCAGGGGATGATTTTAATGATGATAATTACTGATGGAAGTGTGTGTGATGTGATGATTATGATGATGACGATAATAATTGTGATGATGATTATAATGAGGATAATGATAGTGATGGTGATACTGATTATGATGGTGATGAAATTGTGATTGTGGTATTATTGTGATGGTGATATGACTTTGATGAAAATGATTTTGATGATTATGATGACGATAATGAATGTGATAGTGAAAGTGATTATGATGATGATACTGATTGTGATAGTGGAAGTGATTGTGATGATGATACTGATTGTGATATTGAAAGTGATTATGATGATGATAATGATTGTGATAGTGAGAGTGATTATGATGATGATACTGATTGTGATAGTGAAAGTGATTTATGATGATGGTTATGATTGTGATGATGATAATGGTTATGATGATGGAAATGATTATGATGGTGATCAAATTTGTGATTATGGTAATGATTATTATGGTGATAACATTTATGAAGGTTTGTTATTCAAATTCAGTCCCAAACCATAGAGCATCTAAGGTTAGCGGTTACAGTACCGATGCGAGCAGTTTGACACTGGCGAGATTTTTCTAAGTTTGTTTCGGTCTGAATTGAGTGAAAACGTTCGACAATATTAAAACGCAATGGGAGTTTGAAACATCATATCGAGGTATTATTAGGGCCGACATCAATAGTGTGTGAACATCACATCAGAATACTCACATCGGAATATTATTAGAACATCACATTAAAATAATAATTAATTTCATTCATGAATTTAATAACGACAAGTCGTAACTGATTATAATTTCAAATTTAACGAACTTAATCAAACCGTAATTACAACGATCCCTTAGGGAAATAAAGTTTCTACTCTGCTTCCAGTTTAGTGTTTTCCTGTTCAATGTGCAGATCACTTTTAGTCGCTGGTGCAATATTGCTTGTATTTTTTTCCTTTTCTCTTATTTTTAATTTTAACATTTAATAGCCTACATTTGTAAATTCAATCTCATTGAAATAGATACATGTATAACCAACAATTTTGGGCAAACAATTTTTGCCATATAATTGAGCTTTGGCAGTTTAAAAATAGGGCGGTATGGTTGTACTTCATGTTCTATCAAATGAATTTAGCGTACAGCCATAAAAACACGGCCCGAAATTAAGTGATTTTATTTCTTGATCGCTCATGATAATCCACGAAATATTTCGAAAACATGTCAAATTAAAAGGTTGGCAAAACTGTTTTCCAACCTCAAAAGACTAAATTCCTTAGACGAGACAAAAAAAGCTACACAATGTATATTTCAGCAATCAGCAACTTGTTAGGACTTTGAAATTATGGACAAATTTGTACAAAGTGCATTTAAAAAAAGTATGGGAGAATACAGAACGAAATTAACATCATCAATTTAGTCGGATCTCAGATATTTATTCTGAATAATAAGTCCTATGAGGTCCAAAAAAAATGTTTAAAACTTTAACAAAACAAGTTTCCAAAGATAAAGCAAATTTTATTGAAACTTCATCATAGAAAAGAAAAGAAAACAAAAAATATAAAAGCTGTAAAACTGCAAACAAATGCTATTTCCTTGTTTTGAAAACGTATGTTCTATTTCCATCTTCCAACTTTGCAAATAACAAAGAATGAAAAAACTTCCTTAAACCAGTGGTACATTCCTTCCGAGCAGGAAGCTGTCACCCCAGTTAATGTCCGCCAAACTAATGTATAGCAAATTATTACCACAACATCGCAGGGACATCACATCAGTCTAAATTCCATCATGTGAATTTCCTATTTTGTAATGCAAAATCATAGAACTGTGTCAGAAAAACAACGAAATATCTCCTTTAATGATATGCTGCCCACGTACATTCCTTCCGAGCATGGAGCTGTCGCCCCAGTTATTGTCCGCCAAGCTAATGTATAGCAAATTATTACCACAACATCGCAGGGACATCGCATCAGTTTATGTTCCATCATGTGAAAGTCCTACTTTTTAATGCAAAATCATAGAATTATGTCAGAAAAACAACAAAATATCTCCTTTAATGATATGTCACCCACGTCCCCCTTTGCATGTGAGAGAGTTGAACACACAATTACAATGTCCCCTGCGTTTGATAGTACAAATGCTTACTTCTTAATGGGTAACCAGGTTTATATAACCTGGCAACAGGTTTCTACAAACTACTAGCCCATGCACGATGCTAAGTTGTTGAAAGACATGTTAACTGCATGCCTGACACTTTTATGTAAACATTTAAAATGGAGGAAAGCCATAAAAAAGACAACAATACTAAAACCAGAAGGAGGGGGGAGTGGACATATAGCATTTTGCGAAGTGAGAAATATGAGGAAATTCACTGAGCACGGGAGAGGGATGATGGTTGCATCGCCTTATTTTCATTCAGTGAAACAAATCATGTAAATGGGGAGGGGGAAGGGACACTATTATATAGCAAATATGTTTTCACAGTAAAAAGAATTCCCCCACAAATTTAATGTTTGGCGATCTAATTTGCCGTTTGAAACCTGCAAACAGGGAAATCTTAACAAATAACCATGGCACTGCCACCCCCATCCCGCCCTTTACCCCACCTCTTCTTTCTATTTGTAATACCTTCATTTTTTGTAGAGAAATTTAAGAAAATGAGAGAGGGGACGATATGATTAACAAAATTATGTTTTCATAAAAGAGAATGCCCCCCACCCCAAATTAAATAGCTTAACGATCCCAGTTTGTCGCGTCAAACTTGCAAACGAGCTAGGCGATCATAACAAAGATCCACTCCCTCGCCCCCATCTTACTGTCGTAATACTTCCATTTTTATGGAGAAATTGACTAAATTGGAGAGGGGACAAGATAATGAACAAATTATGTTTTCACAAAGGATCCCCCACCCCAAATTAAATAGTTTAACAATACCAGTTTGTCGCTTCAAACTTGCAAAGCATCATAACAAAGATCCACTCCCCCCATCTTACTGTCTTAATACTTCCATTTTTATGGAGAAATTGAATAAATTGGAGAGGGGACAAGATAATGAACCAAATTATGTTTTCATGAAGGAGAATGCCCCCACCCCAAATTAAATAGTTTAACAATACCAGTTTGTCGCTTCAAACTTGCAAAGGCGATCATAACAAAGATCCACTCCCTCGCCCCTATCTTACTGTCTTAGTACTTTCATTTTTGTGGAGAAATTGAATAAATTGGAGAGGGGGCGAGATAATGAACCAAATTATGTTTGCATGAAGGAGAATGCCCCCACCCTAAATTTGATAGCCTGATAATAATAAATTAAACATGTAGAAGAGGGAATCACTCTTGAATACCACTCCAAATCGCTTTTAACCACTGTGAGCCCTCGTACCTTACCCATAACCACCAAACTCAAGTTTATGTCTTTAGACTTCAAATATTTGGAACACAACATGAGAAACGGGAGGGGGCATAAACCTTTGTAAGTATTCCCCTTTAAATGTGCCAATCTTAATCAATTGGACTATGCTAGGCCAAAGTCCAGATGCAGCTGGCATTTGTGAACAAATATGTCAAATGTGCTGGAATGGGGTAGAGGCATTATTTATGATTCTTTAGAAGTTTGCCATGTTTTTGTGGTATGTGTTTCAGAGAGATAAATGTTAAGGGGGTTTAATGTTCATAAGTTTTGGGTATGAATCAGAATATTTTTGTTGGAAGGAAAGACATTTTCGCACGATATAATTTCTAAAGAAATCATTTTTCTGCACCTGGGCTTATCAAATTGGGGAGCAACATGTATGTTTCTGTTTACTTGCGTCGCTGATTTAGAACTTTTGGAAATAGATTTTGATGCATTTTTTTCAACATTGGAAGTCTGTGTTACAAACACTGAGCGAAGAGTGCTTAGTTTGGAAATTTATTTGTTCTCACTTTATTATTTTTTCAATTTTCTTTCGTGTTTCACTTTTACTGTAAATGGAATAATGGAACTACATATTACAAAGTTTTTGACAACATTTCTTAATATTTTGGAGTTAAAATTTTACCCAACTATTTTGAACACTATATTTTTTGGAATAAAACATGGAAATCTCAGTAAGCAAACTTGTTTAATTTTATTTCACAGATTCTTTTTATTTTGCTTAACATTTTAGTTTTAGTTTATATTAATTTATTCAATTTTCATTTTATGATTTATAAAAAATGGCCGCACCCACCCCGATAGTGGTGATGCAAGTTGGTTTGGGGCCTTGGTTTCTTAATTTTCAGGTTGTAATTTTTGTTGAATGTATCTAAAATGAATAATGATCGTAAATCTTTGTGGTACACTCTGCATTGTCGCTATCAATTGATTGTGGGCTGAACTGTCCCTAGAAAAGACATGGGAAATTAAATACTTAATTTGGCTTAAAATGGCAATTTGCATCTGTATTATCTGAACTAAAGAAATTTGCAGGTTCAGTTCATGTGCAGACGTTAAATATTACACACAGTAAAATAAGGACTTTACTCACTGAAAGAAATGAGAATTGTGATTAGAAAATAATGGTCGTGATAGTATCTATGTATTCAAAAATTAAATCGTAAGTTACATGAAATCCAATAAAACGTTTTTGGTTTCGAGAATGGGTCATTTTTTGGCGGCTTACCAGCGTTAAATTACCAGCGAAATTGTCAAACTGCTCGCATCGGTACTGTACTCCTGTGTTCTTTAATAAGCAATTAAAACTGCATATACTGCAATAAAAGAGAATATTTTCACCCAATCATAAAGTATATATGGCGATAAGGTGTACTTTTTTGTGGGTGGGTGTTTGTGTTAGTACAAAATGTTATGTCTCATTTCCTGAGAAAACTTTAAACTTGTGGTATAGTGTGGGGTGATGTGAACTTTTGTCCCATACAAGGTGGGTCATGTACCTTAAAGGTCAGAGGTCAAATAATTGACTAAAAATGGTGAATTTTGTGTGGTATTTTTAAAGTTGGAAAAATAGAAGAGATTAATCAAGATCATTTCTGTTAAGCGCTTTATCAAATGTGAACATGAGTAGTAACATTTCACATTGACATTGCAGTTTAACAGTTATGATTAATTGCTTACCGAAAAGTTTGGCATTAAACATGTAGTGTATGAATTGAAAATTCACAGCATTGTTGTCAGTGACAGTCTGTGATTCCTGTTCATGTGATGTTTACTTTATTTTTGATATTAGTGATGTGTGTTTCAACTGTATTATGTTTGATTTATCCACATGTTTAGGTGCAATTGTCCATGGAACAGCTCCCAACATCTCTGTTACAGCACACAGACTTTCCAGAGAGTTTGAAATCCTTGACTCCCTCTTTCAAAGCACCGTGTCAAACATCCGCCAAGATTCAGGCAGGATCCCGGCATCACCATTACCCACAGCAACACAGGCGAGGGGCAGAGGACGCCCCAAGGGCTCATTGAACAAAAAAGAGAGGCACGCAGGCAGAATCCAACCTCCCTCTGAGTCCTCTACCCAGATACAACACAGAAACATCCCCTTCCATCTTGACCCCGAGAAAGTTGCCAGTCTGGTAGGTAGAGAACCAACCCCAGAGAAAAACGAACTTCGAGAATACAAATGTAAGCTTTGTTCTCTTACCTTTTTTAATCGGTCTGATGTCATCATGCACACGAGGTCACACACGGAAGGGAAACCTTTCAAGTGTGATGGGTGCGGAAAGGGGTTTGCAAGCAGCTCGTATCTTAATCAGCACTTACGGATACACACGGGAGAGAAACCATACACGTGTACCTACTGCGATAAAACATTTCGCCAGTTGTCCCATCTTCAGCAACACACCCGAACGCACACGGGAGCTCGGCCATATTTGTGTAGTCACCCCGGATGCGACAAGTCATTCACACAGCTTTCAAATCTTCAGCAACATTGGAGGAGGCATAACAAGGACAAACCTTACAAGTGTCCTGACTGTTATCGGGCGTTTGATGTGTTAGAAAAACTGCAGAATCATGTGAGATCACACGAGAACACTCGCAGAGAGCGCAAATTTGCCTGTAGGGTGTGCGGTAAATTGTATGTGCAAGAGTTGTATCTTGAGAGGCATATGACAAACAAGCATTCACAGGGTGGGATGAGGCCGCCACCTCCTTTAACAAACCCTCCAACACAAATCCCCATAAGGAGTATGGCATCGACAGTTGCATCAGAAGCGGCTGCTGCAGCTGCAGCTGGAGCTGCTGCCGCAGCTGCAGTGGCAGCTGCATCAAGCAACGGTATACCATCAACGTCGGGACACCAACATATTCCGCAAACTTCATTTTCATTAGCGACTTCTCTTTCTTCTATTTCAATCCCACGGGGTCCAATAGATCAACACATCAAATCTGGCATCATCGCCAAAAGTGAAAATGGAGAATCCCAAGACACCAAGCCCAAAGAGGTTACAAGCCAAGCATCTCACAAGGAGCGTGTGTCAATGGTCGCTGCCCCTGCCTCCATAGTGGACCCCCGATATTCCCCATCTCCACCGTGTCGTTCCCCTTCTACAACACAAATTACACAACAATACCAGGATTCTCATCTTTGAGGTCCTGAAATTAGTATTACTACATTTTTAATTAGAGTTATTTTTTTCCATTTAGTAACTATATTTCTATTCTTATTCAGTATCTATTCAATTTCTATTTCCTAGCTATTAGACCAAACGTGAAGTAATCATTTGTAGAGCTTGTAAATATATTGTAGCAAATATTTTTTTTAATATTTAATATCGTGTACTGTAGTTATTGGTATATTAATATTTATTCTTATCTGTAATTGTACAGGACAAACATTATAGTCAATAATGTTAAAGTTTGCATATTAAATATCATAACCAAATAGATTAGCATATGAGGTGCAAGATGTGAATACAAATTTCATTTTGTATCATTCTAAAGACAACTTTCATCACATATGTGTTCTTGGATTCTTATTTTTCTTGGGAGCATGCAGCCGTTAGATGAGAGATGATTCTTTCAGTTATGTAGAGAATGATATAGCATGTGGTAAAATCCTAGAATAGCAGTACAACATTGGCAAAATGAGCCTCTTGTAATACAACTTTATTCCATTTTTTAAAATAACTGAAAATTTAAAGATTTTTTGATGATTTATTAATTTTGTTTAAATAGTTTTACCTGGAAAAATTCTAGTTAAATTTTTGTGGTAAAAATGAAAATTTTTAATCCAATAATGAAAAAATAATATAAATTAATAAACTTAAAAATACATCATACTTACTGCACTAAACTCTACATAGCAATTTACTGCTACACTAGGATTTTTTAGAATGTTATCATGTCTAAAAAAAATCATGTTAGAAAACAGTTTTGATTTTAGAATTTAAGAATGTACAACATGTTTAAGAAAGGCACAGTAAATATTTGGGAAATTAGACATGGACCAAAGACATGGCATCTTAAGATTCCAAAAGCATGAATGCTATAAACATAAAAGTTATTATGGACAGCCCCGAAACTGTTATTCTTAAATAACAGGAAAATCAAAGGTACCGTACAACAGTCTTTGAAAATTTGTAGGACATATTTTTCCTAATCAAGCCCAATTTTCACCCCCCACTTTTCTTCCTCTCAATCCTCCATCTCCTCTCTGCCTTATCTTTTACACCTTAATTTTTGTACACCCTCTTGGCACATTTTTCTCTGACTGTTGCAGTGCCGTTAAACATCAACAAACCAAAGCTAATCTAGCCCTATTTTATAATAGTTCTAAAGCCCTTAATTAAGGATGTAAGCAATAACTAATTATACTGGATAGTGAAAAATAACTAATTATACTGGATAGTGAAAAATAACTAATTATACTGGTTAGTGAAAAATAACTAATTACACTGGATAGTGAAAAATAAGTAATTATACTGGATTGTGAAAATAACAAGATTGTTACAAAATAGGTAGTGATATTTTTGTTGAAATTCATGAAAATAACAAGAATAATCATAAATTTAAAGATAAACAGGTATTCCAATTGTTGGGCCAAATTATTCAGACGAATTAAAACGCTCTTTCTCTTTTCACTTTGATGCTCTCTTCATTAGACAAAACATTTTCCCAGTGTCACAAATATGATTTTATTAAGGATAATTCTGGCATTATTAGATCCTGTATGCTTCCTAAGTCCAGTACTTGTGCCTCAGACCACTTTTTTTTGTGATATTTTTCGAGTTTTTAATGCAAAATGATCTAACATGGTATAAGTAATATTAGGAATGATAACCAAAATGGATTACATTTATCATAGGCATTATGAAAACCCACTTCAGTGAATATTAAAAATGACATAAAAATTTGTTGAAAGCAAAATTATAAATGTTACTTTGAATCTGTAATTTAAAGTTGCCAGTTTAGGCGATTTAGTTGTGACTCTATTTAAATATCATCCAAGATTAAATTTCCCAGCATTCACCTGTACATTTTCATAATGGGTTTATGGTATGAAGAAAGTTAGCTTTATCACCTTTACCTCAAATTGTCACAGAGTTGAGAGGTACTGTAAATTCAATAGAGATGGAATAAACTTAACAGTACATTCAAGAAACTTAAAACCATTCATCGAAATAGTGATACTGATAATTATTCCTTTATACAGTGTACCAGAAGCATCTATACCTATTCTGAAACTGCCTCAACATTCTTTCGTGGATTTTTAGGAGGGAGGGAATAACTCCACAACATCCCGCTCACTCAGTAACATCATGAAAATCTGTTGCAATAGATTTTTAGTCCAAAAATCCTCAAAGCCTACAACGTTGGACAATAACATCATCACTCATCAATAAACAAACAAAACTTCAGTTAAATACTATCGTATTTGTAAATTATTACTTCAAGCCAGACACATTTACCACAGAGGAATACTTTTGTCCTTGTGTTGAGTGTAAAAGTCAGTGCAGCTGCAGTAAAATTTGTTTACTATCAATGTCAGATTATGACCATGGAAAGGAGGTGAAGTGTGTGGAAATCCATGGCGTGATTGATTGTGCTGGATTGTGGTTTCTGTTGTGAGCAGTAATAGACCTCCCCTCCCTCCGACAGAGTTGAGATTTTGTCAAGGCATAAGACACAAAATGAGTTGTGAGGTTTAGACTTAATGAAATTTTTAGGTATACAAAGAATTTTAATCCATGAGGAACATTCTGTTAAATAAAGATTCCTTTAATACTCAGAATTGTTTACCTTAATTTTACATTAGAATTTGTGAACTTTAGAAAGGAATAGATTCACTCATAAGTAAACAAATAAATGATAATTAGATGCCAGAATACTTTTTTCTCATTGTGATACTGCCCCTTCCTCCCAGCTTCCTTAAATTGAATCTACCATCTTTTCTACTGAAGTACAGTGCACCACTCATTAAAAAGACCTGGTATTGAAGTATGATATATCTTCTTAGCTCTTCAAAATGTCAACATACCGTATTCTACATAAGCGCCCGGGGCATTTAAGAAAATAAAATTGTACCACCTTTTAGGCCAAAGTTTCTTCCTAATATGTGCTTATGCTCAGGGGTAGCATACAGTGTGAATTTGGTGAAACAAAGAAAATTACCACAAAGTAATTACCACAAATTTCTTCTCCTCATATTAAGAGGGATTCGGAATAGCGTACAAATATATGTTGGGATATGTTATCAGTCAGTCAAAAACTGTTAGGTGGGTGGTTATTATGCTTAATACAGTATATTCATTTTCATTGAGAGTCAATATTTTGAAAATGAAATGGGAGTCTTGGCTGGCTTCACGTACCATTGTCTAAACCTCTTAATACATTTTGTGTCTTAACCCTTAAGGTCGTAAGATACCGAACGCCACGCGGCGAGCAATTTTTTAGATAATCATACAGGAAAGAGATATCATAAGATGCTTTGAGTTTTTGCTCACACACGATAAAATTACAATTGAGACTTTCTGATGATACTGGAAAATTTGTTAGAAATGCTTTTTTCTTCAAACTCTGGAGAAATTTGCTTTAGTGGGGCGTGATTTTCTTTTGCGACGCGAATTTTGCTTTAATGGGCGTAGAAAGGCCCTTTCAATCAATTTTCAGTTATTATCTGAATAGCCATGCGATGACGATGCTTCTCTGAAAACAAGAGGTCAAAATGTTTCTTTTTCTTCATTTTATTTTATTTTGTTAAAAAAATTTGCTCGCCGCATTGCGTTCGGTGTGTTACGGCCTTTACTTTACAAAGCGGCGATATTATTGCTGTTTTGGGTACCCCATCTTTGACTCCGCCTCCTGAGCGCATTTTCAAAAAAGTACTGGTAGAGTAAGGGTTAAGAAGCCTGTGACAAGTGTGCCAACTTGAAAATATATGCAGCAGGATCCAGGTGGGTGGCCCAGCAGGTCACTGAAGCGGAACGAGCCCAACAGCTGCTTGGAAGACAGAGGACCCTTCAATAACCAGCCCTTGATTAACCCTTACTCTACCACGCGGCGGTATTACCGCCAAACTTTTACTCCGCCTCCCGAGCGCTTTTTCATAAAAGTGCTGGTAGAATAAGGGTTAAGCCCGGACAAAATCTAAAATCTGTCGGGGTCTATATTGCTCACAACAGAAACCACAATCCAGCACAATCAATTACGCCAGGGATTTCCACACACTTTACCTCACTTTCCAACATTGATCGTAAATAAAATCTACTGCTGCTGCACTGACTTTCACACTCAACACAAGGACAAAAGTATTCCCATGTGGTCATTGTGTCTGGCTTGAATTTACAAATAGGGTGGTATTTAGCAGTAAAGGTTTTGTTTATTTATTATGGATGAGTGATTTTAAGTGATGTTTTTGTTCAACCTTTTAGGCTTTGAGGATTTTGGACTCAAAATCCATTGCAACAGATTTACATCATGCATAGATTACTAAGAGACCTAAAATATAAGTTAATGAGTTTGCCCATTTATATCACAGGAGAAAATAAAAGGAAAAGAGTAGGGAAGATTTCTATCAAGAATCTTGGTCCATAGAAGACATTTTTAGTTTGAATTTGTGATTTATTTGTGTAGAAATGACCAGTATTAGACCTGAAGAGACATCTCAGACAGAATTGGATTCATCTCTCGACTGGTCCCATGCTCCTTTAAAGGCCAGCTGTCATGTTAATGTGAACAGAAATAAACAATACAATTCAACATTTTTGACCGTGCTCCTTTAAAGGCCAGTTGTCATGTTAATGTGAACAGAAATATACAATATAATTCAACATTTTTTACCGTGCTCCTTTAAAGGCCAGCTGTCATGTTAATGTGAACAGAAATATACAATATAATTCAACATTTTTTACCGTGCTCCTTTAAAGGCCAGCTGTCATGTTAATGTGAACAGAAATATACAATACAATTCAGTATTTTTGACCGTGCTCATTTAAAGGCCAGCTGTTGGTTAATGTGAACAGAAATATACAATACAATTCAACATTTTTGATTGGTCTAAATATTTTCAAATAAACAGACAGGCCAATCATTTACTGCCAAAATTACTGGTGGTGTGTCAAGCAATTCCTTTTTAAAGAAATTGAAAGTTTGAGATGATGAAAGGTTGTGTTATGGTCATATCAGAAGTGTGTTCAAGATCAATTGATTTCAAATCTATTGATCCATAGATGGCATTCAATATTTTGATAATAAATTATTATCGTGAAGATTGAAGAAAGAATTACAAGGTTTTTAAAGTTATGGGCATTGAAATACTATAAAGATTCATCCACTTTTTGAAGTTAAATTCTCTCCTGGGACATGAAGGTCCATAAGGTCAGTGATTATGTCTGATTTAAATAAGGTCAGTGCTTATGTCTCATATACATAAGGTCAGTGCTTCTGTCTGATTTGCATAAGGCCAGTGCTTCTGTCTGATTTGCATAAGGCCAGTGCTTTTGTCTAATTTGCATAAGGCCAGTGCTTTTGTCTAATTTGCATAAGGCCAGTGTTTCGGTCTGATTTGTAAAAGGCTAGTGCTTATGCCTGATTTGCATATTGCAATAGTTAATTACTTTCCCTGTACAGAACAGCGGAATGTCGCTGGATAAGACCCCAGTAACGCATGTACAGCTAAGCGAAGCGAAACAATTTGAATCAAATGACATGCTCTAACTGGATGTAGCACAGGCGAGATTTAGGGGAGGGGGGGTCAAGGGGGTAATTGACCTACTTTAAATTTATATTTTTTGTAAGGAGACTTTGTATCCGTTTGTGAATTTGCCTCCCACCTCTCCCCACTTTCAGTAGACAAATCATGTCAGTGTGAGTATCTCTCACTAAGTATTTCGCCACTGCGCTTCCATATGAAGTTTGAAAAAAGAATGTTATCATTTCCAAAGGTTTTGAAATTACGGGCATTGAAATATTTTGTAAGAATTCATTCACTTTTATTCCCTGTATAAATCACAATGGTCTGTAAATTGCATTGGTCTTTGTAAATAGGCATTTTCGAGTCTTTATGTAGATATGTTCACAATACGTAAGAAATATGTAAGATATTTCATTATATGCAATAGTACTGTTCGTAGTTTAATATATAGTCTTGTTTTGGGACTTGCAGTATTTTATTTATTGGGCTGTGTATTTAGGATAGTGCATATTTGCAAGGCCATAATTCTTCTTCACAAGTTGGAGGGGGGCACAATGGGACATAATCCCCCCCCCCCCCTGTCTCCCCAGGAATTATGACCATGCATACTTGGGATAATGGTATTATGCTACTATAACATACTTGTCTTTTGTATTAAAGTATTTTCAATTTTGATCAGTATCAGTGCTAATTTTCCCTCTTTTTTACTAAAGTTTTATTGTTTTTTAGAGTGGGTGGGGATGGGGGAGTGTCAGGGATTTTATGAGGTGAATGGATATTGAGGGCATTATATTTAGTATGTTAACACTCACAGTAACAACTCACAGTAAGCCGTAATAAGACTTGAACTTTCCACCATTGGAACAAATTTGACCACAGTTAAAAAAAAAAATATTGATAGAAATAATAAAAGTATTGATAATATCTAATAATCTAAATAAAGATCATGATAGGTGAGTTATGTCATAGAATAATACATTAAATGAAGAAAATACTAAAGCTGGATAAAGAATGAAATGAAAATATGTATTCGAGTATTCAGTCATCCCGGCATATTTTCAAAGTTCTTTTTTACGCATGCTATACTAACCAATAAGGGTTTCTGATTTTTTATAATTTATGCTGTTATTTCCTCTTAACCGGGCAAATCAAAGCTTTTGAAAACTTTGGCATATGTTAATCTTGATATTCTTTATGATATTAGGTCAAACTTTGATTCATTGGCAGAAGGGAAATATAGAATATTCTTGCCCAATGTTGGCCATTATAATGTTAGCGTCAATGGGGAGTAGGGTTTGTTTTCACCGACAGCTCAATTGCGCATGCATTGTGATGTCAGACCGCATGCATTGTGATGTCAGACCGCATGCATTGTGATGTCAGACCGCATGCATTGTGATGTCAGACCGCATGCATTGTGATGTCAGACCGCATGCATTGTGATGTCAGACCGCATGCATTGTGATGTCAGACCGCATGCATTGTGATGTCAGACCGCATGCATTGTGATGTCAGACCGCATGCATTGTGATGTCAGACCGCATGCATTGTGATGTCAGACCGAATACTCGAATGAGAAGAAAATTGATACATTTGAAGAATTCTACCCCAGAAGTTTGAGATTTTAAGGACTATGGATTTTAACATGAATTGTAAGAACTGAAACTTTAGATTACTTTGTTGATTTTGAAGATCCTTAATGTGCATGGTAAGGATATTACAATAGGTGTCAGTGTCAACCACATCAATTTGTATCTGACCACTCCATTGGGCAGCTGCAAGAGACAACTCCAATCGGCGTGCAGTATGTGAGAGCAAAACCAATGTGTGAATTGTGATTTATGAGGAAATCTGGGAATGGAAACCTCTTTGAAGAGACATGAAAATGTGTTTCTTAGTTGGGCTCTCATGAAATTTTGGAACAAGGACTGCAAACTAACAGAAAATTAGGTTAATGACTAGTTCCTTTGCTCTTTAGAATTTGTGAGGGTAATTAATGTTACATTTGGCCCATGGTTTGCCAGATACAACACCTTGTGGTATTTCCCTTCTGCCCATGGTTTGCCAGATACAACACCCTGTGGTACTTCCCTTCTGCCATTTCCCTTTCCTCTCTGCAGAACTGTATGAAAATACAACTCTTGTTGCTAGTTGTGAGGGGTTAACTATCATTGGGACTTATGTACTTCTCAGCTGTATGACTCACCCCTACTAACTACCCCTGGCAATGTCAGTCAAATATGAGTCATTGACATGAAACAGTCACTCACATGTGCATCAATGTACAAAATTGTCAGTCACCAGAGTGACTCTGGGGTGGGTCACTTTACTTCAAGGTTATTCACTTTGCACAGAGGGAGTCATTTGTGGTAGGCCTTAGTCATTTTAAAAGAAATGTTAGTCGGGTGCGTCAATGTACATGTTTTAGCGAGTCACCCACCTAGGTGCAATGACTCGCCTTGTCTGGGGGTGTGGACAAGTGCATTAGGAGAGCACATGTAAGCGGGCACCAGTTAGGGATCACTTCTACATGTGTCAGAGCGAGAAGTGATTTGCATAGGTTAGAAACCTCTCCCACAAGCACTAGTGAGAACTAACATCATTGGCAGCTTTTATAGGTATACAACTTTATTATGTTTTTATGGCAAAGAGGGCTTTATCAGTATTATATGTTGCAATGGTCATTATTTCAGTCATTGTATTTATAATAATTTGTTGGATGCTATCAAATATTGTAGTATTATTAATGTGTACAAAACTTGCTATTCTCTTTCTTGTCTCTGTATACAAGGGGGGAGAGCAAATATTTACTGGGTGACTGTGAAGGGACTGTCTTCTTTCCTTTTTTGTGTTCTGTTTGGATGAGATCTTGACTTTAGGTGTCTAGATTTTGAAATGTAAGATCTGAAACGGGAACAAAAAAACTTGAAATTTAAAAGTCAAAATCTTGAAAATCAAGACTTTAATATCCTTTTAAACTCATAAAATGACTGTCCTGTCCTTAAGGAATCAAGTCAATGGTGCCAAGGTTTTTACTGCTCATTCAAACTAGGTATGATGTCACAGATGTGCTGGAGGCCCGAGGCATTAGCTGAGGTCCTCTGCCCTTCTGTGGATGTTATACCTGGTTTTGAATGAGCAGTAAACACCAAGGCACCTTCGACTTGATTCCAATTCATAAATAAATACCAATTGAATTTAAACAAAAAATGAAAGTGTTGAAATTCAAATAGCATGTTGATCCCATCTCTATTATCCTCACATACATCAATTTGTTAAGTCTAAATGAAAAAAAAAAACATTTTTACTGTACAATTCTGCTGTTGAAAATTGTAATTTGGACAAGATTGTTTAGAATTCAATTTAAATCATATTCAACCCGGTTAATTAAATTATACTGTGAAACAATCAAACACTTGGAAACATTCAAGTTGAGGGAAATTCACATAACAAAATAAGTCTTGAGCTAAGAAACTCGTCGTCGGTAAAACTTTAAAAGTTTTTGACTGTTTGACCACTGACATGACCCAGTACTAGCTGTGTCACACAAAAGTGAAAGTTTTATCAGCATGAACTTGAATATTATTTTACTTTTGAAAGTACATATTAACATTCCTGGAGCAATGACAGTCCAACACCTAGCACCCATAAGTTAAGAGTCATTGTTTTGCGATTCACATTGGTTTGGATGTTTTAACTAACGTTACTAGCATTAGACCCCACATTAGGCTACTAAGGCTTAGGCCTGTGTTGAAGTTGAACTGTACTATTAACGTTGGAAGTTGGACATGACGCTGTTGAAACTGGTGATTTTTGTGTCTGCTGTTTGTTCTCGGGGATTGGATTTGCCGTACAACAGATAGGCAGTAGTGATGCACTAAGTGTACTAAACATGCTTAACTAAAAAGAACTTAAATGCATACAAGAAGTTATACTACAAAGTTATACTACTAAATGGCATTGTGATATATGTGATTTGAATGTAATTCCATTAACTTATAAAGACAGTGGTCAGACTATATGTGTATATATATATATGTAAATATAAAATATATATATATATATATATACATATATATATATATATATATATGTATATATATATATATATATATATATGTATTTATGTATGTATTTATATAGATGTATATATATATACATATATATATATATATACATATACATATATATATATATATATATACATATATATATATATATATATATATATATATATATATATATATATATATATGTGTATACATATATGTGTATATATATGTATACATATATATATATATATATATATATATATATATATATTATATATATATATATATATATATATATATATATATATATATATATATATATATATATACATATATATATATATATATATATATATATATATATATATATATATATATATATATATATATATATATATATATATATATATATATATATATATATATATATATATATATATATATATATATATATATATATGGAATTATCCTTCATTTGAGAAATTTAACAACAAAATGATGTAGATACAACCTTAGTAAGAGATATCTTGTTAATTATCTCATGAATGATAAAAATATACAATATCTGAATTTTTATTTATAAAAATCATTGCTGGTGGGCCTAAAAAGTAGTTTCTTGGACTCCGTTGGGGGAAGTTCCTGGAGTTCTATGAATTTTTCCTTTTCTTAAGGAAAGTAAACTGCTTTTAGCCAACAAAAATAACAAAATTGCCAGTTAAATAGTAAGACAAGTATTGTCAGTATGAAAGACTTAAATATTGTTTTCTTTGAAAAAGTGTTGTGATAGGGATGAAGTATACTTCTTGCGAATCCAGGGGGACAATCCTCCAATTCTACAGGTTTCTCCTTTTCTGGAGGGAATTTATTATTTTTAGCTAACGCATGTGTAGACAAGTCAACTGAATCTCCAAACAGCATTGGTTTTGACATCAGCTGAATTTACACATTTTAATGGAAAATAAGTTGGTCTTTTGGATTAGGGGCATGGCCTCATAAAACAGACGTGTGTGAAAGCCTGGCCTATTGTTTAGTACCACCAAGGATGTGTTTTTACATCCTGGTTTCACATTATATGATTGGTGCATTCTCAGACAAACCAATTGAAAGAAGGTATGCAATGTTAGAGTATAATCAATGGGAATATTGCAGAGAATAAATTGCTTATAAAATACTATTAAATAAAGGTAGACATAAATATATTTTTTTATGCAAAACTTTACCTGAAAATGGCAACTCCCCATTTATTTTTGTGATAAAGTTGAGCTTCAATATCATTGATGTTTTGGTTACTCGTTAAAAACTGATTTTTGTTTTTAGCTTCTAATTCATAGATTTGTAGAGTAACGTGAAATACCCTGCGTTGTGACCTCTCCAATTAAAGGTCACGCGAGGCGTCAACAAAGCCAGCACCCAAAAAAAGGAGGAGTCCACATTGTTTTCACATATGTAGAAACTGTTTTAAAATTCATTCTGGGAAAATTTTGCATCTTTTTTATTTTGTTTGTGAAGCAATGTGTGATTACATGCTTGTTGTATGTTCAGAGGGAGGCAGGGGCAGTCCCCCTCCCCCACCCGAAAGGATTTTACCTTCCCATTGCATGCTTCCCAGTTGGAAAGTAAAATTGGGAAATGATTAAAATAAATTTGTAAAAATTATAAAAGTTTTGAATAATTGAAGGAAAATTTACTTAAATTTGGCAACATTTTCCAAAAATTAAAGGATATATAGAAAAAAAAAAGGACATTTCAATTTTTTAATATAATTCTTTAAATTTTAATCTTAAAATTTCCATCACTGAAACCACCAGAGTTGTGTTCTCCTGCTTTTGTAATAAACAAGTAGTTTATTCAGCAATGTCATAGAAGGAGTTCTTTCCAATTGTGTAGGGAAAGCACATGTTAACAATATTCATATTTATTTCATGGGTTTTAGATTGTTAATTATTGTAACTGAAATTTGTTTATCCGACTTGTTCATTGCCAGTTTTAAGTCTGAGGGTTAAGCCTGGTATCATATCACTGTAAGTGAAGGTTGTGAAATCAGCATTTTTGTACTAATGGGGAAAAAATTGGTGGCAGTATCACTGTTACTCTTTGGTCAGTTTTAAACTGATGTTTTTATATAAACCTTGTGTACGTTATGAATGTTTGTGTATATCGCCTAATGTGAATGAATATTAATTTGCAAATAACAAATATGACAATGTTTTCTTTTTACTTGTTGATTTGTGTTGTGGCGGGTTCTTACAGATTTACAGTTGATGATTCCTAAAGGAAAAGCACACTTAAAGCGCAGGCATAGGAAACAGGTGGGTAAACTCACTGGGATTTCACTTTCCTGGTTGTATGCTTCCTGCCAGTTGATAGATAAAATTGAGAAATTATTAAAATAAAATTGGGAAAAGGGAAATTTGGCAACCATACTCAATAGTTAAAGAAAACTACCCAAAAAGGAAGGATATTTTCCGAAAACAATAGAAAATGTTCTGAAAATCGACAAAAATTGTCCAAAAATGATGAGAAAATTTCCCAAAAATGAGCGAAATTTCTCAATAATTAAAAGGAAATTGTTAAGGAAAATAAAATGAAAAAAAACAGAATTGCTCGGAAATGAAGGAAACTTCCCAAAAATTGAAGAATTTTTTCTGATAATTGAAGGATCTTTTCTGAAAATTGGAAATTTCCTGATTAGGAGCAACTAGAACGTTGATAAAAACTTATCTAGCAGTACAATTTTTCTGCTTGTATCCGGGAAATGTTTTGGGTCTGGCCCCTCCTGAGAAGAGACCCGTCTGTCCTACACCCCTGACATCAACTTTAAAGGTCTTATGACATGCAGCAATTTCTATATTGGTTGAAAGAATCAAAATATGATCGGATCAATTTGAAAAAGCACTTTCAGTTAATGAGTTATGGCTGAGGAAAGTTTGATCAGTTTTAAACTCATGCAAATTTGATGTATGACTGGACAAACAGCTCAAAATTTTAATGTAATTCTTAAAATTTCTTTAATTAAAATTTAAAATCTCCTAAATCTTAGTTACTAAAAATCTTGCGGAAAGTCTGTTTCTGCTAGAATTTTATTAGGGATATGGCCTAGACACAAAAACTTTTGGTCAGAATTTCTTGCACCCACTTTAAAGAATTGAGAGACACATTTAGAAAAAAAAAGATTTGCAAAAGAAAATACCAAGCTCGCTCTGGGACACCACAAAATTTGCATGAAATATGCAAATTTATGTCCGTGATTGATAAATGCTGTAAAGTGGTCAATGTTTAACCAATTTTGATTAATTTTGTCTATTTTAATAGTTATTAATAGATGTTGAAGCAATTGAGATAATGCTGCCTCTTACATCCATATACCCCTTAACTACCTCCTATTCCATGGGTGGGATTTGCCCACCGAAAGTGGGGGTAACAAAGTCAAAAGTGTGTGTGGGGAGGGGGGGAACCACAAAATCATGCTAAGATGCAAAAAATTACCATACAAAAGATACAAATTCAGAAAAAAGTAGGGGAGGGCGAAAGTGCCCCCTTTGTCTACCCCTCTCAAATCCTGCCGATGTCCTATTGCACCAATAACATAGCCATTCTCCAAAATGCTAGAGCCATGTTTATTCCCAGTTTCAAAGGTGCAAGTAAATGAGAGTAAATGACTTGTCCTGGATGGGATGCCAGTCCATCTCAGATTAACTCCCCACCAGTGCTCATACTCATTTTACAACTCAGTGAACTGAAGCAAGTTGAGTAAAGTGTCTTGGTCAAGGACACAATACAGCGCTCATGAAGGGAATCAAACCAGGTCTTTTTTGATTACGAGCACGACTCTTTATCCACTGCACATCTGCAAAATGTTGGGGTGTCAAGCTTTTGTGAAATTTGTTTCAATTTTTGCGAAATTTCAATCATATTTTGGGAAAATATTCTTCAATTTTTGAGAAGTTTTATTCAATTTTAGGGAAATCTTTAAATTTCATATTTACATTTTAATGAAAATACTTCAATTTTCATAAAATTTGTTTCAATTTTCATGAAATTTGTTACAATTTTCATGAAATTTGTTTCAATGTTTGCGAAATTTCCCTCATTTTCAGGAAATATTCTTCAATTTTCAACTGGGGAAAACTACCCAGTTCGTGCTAACAACAAATTTTACCCATCCTCTACCAGTCAAAGTGTTATTTTTGGTGAAATTCTGATGATTGTGGGATGAGGGGGAAGGGGGGGAGGTTGTCTTATGATTGGGGCAAAACACTACATTTTGTTGACTGAGGGGCAAGTATACACTAAAGAAATATACTGGCGGCACTTTCCCCTCTTAATGTTCCCCACCAGGACCGTAATTCCAGGGGGACAGGAGGACATGTCCGCCCCCCACTTTTAAGTAGAATTTCAGATATATATATATATATATATATATATGTATATATATATGTATATATATATATATATATATATATATATATATATATATATATATATATATATATATATATATATATATATATATATCTGTATATATATATATATATATATATATGTGTATATATATATATATATATATATATATATATATATATATATATATATATATATATATATATATATATTTATTTTGGGGGAAATTTGCCTTATTTTTGTATAATATAATTTAAAGGCAACTTTTTATTTTTTACCCCAACTGCCAAATGAAGCTCCCCGCTGAAGCCGCATTATATAAGGACAACAGTTTTGGCTCAATATATTTTCCTCAATATTTTATTAGATGTGAACGTATATTCAATGCGTTACATGTAAATTATACTACTTCAGAATTTGAATGTTGATATTCTGCTGGAGCTCGTTTGACCAACTTTTCGTTTAACAGTTTTTTTTGTTTTGAAGATCGGATTATAAGCAGTGACGTATTCAGTTTTGGTGCCGAAGGGGGAGGGGGTAATTATTGGAAAGGACTGTATCCAAAGGCGTATAGAAAGCTGGGGTATAATTTTTATTTATTTTCCCGAGGGTGTGGGGGAACTAAAATTATAAATTATTGATATGAAATTGAACAAAAATTAAGGAAACTTGTGAGAAAATTATTGGAAAATTATGTTAAATCATTAGAAATAGTGATGAAATTATTTTAAATTTGTGTAACTTTTTTTTTTTAATTGATGGCTTCCTGAAAAAGAAAGATAACTTTCCAAAGTGGATGAACATTTAAAGAAAATCGAATAAAATTGCCTGCCACAGTGAAAATGAACTTGAAGGAAATTGATGACAATTTTCCGTATATTGAAGAAAATTTTCCGAAAATTAAAGAAAGTTATCGAAATTAGAGAAATTTTACGAAAACTGAAGATTTTGTTTCACTATAGCCTAACAAAGCCACAACCAAATTTGGGCAAAATTTTACCTTATTCTTTACAGTTTATTTTCTCAAATATGTCAAGCATATTGTATGCTGGTATATTCGGGCCGCTATTTATATTTTACATACAAAATTTTCCCCAACTTTCCCCCTGACCCCCAAATGAATACGCCAATTATAAGCTTAATCTACAGATCGACACGAGATCAATCAGTCAATCATTTGCAATGCCTGTCCGCAGCCTGTGTCATCACTTCTCCGCTGTCAGCTGATGATTAGATATAACAGACTGCATGATTACATATTGGTAAGTTCACCTAATGACAGTTTCTTAATTGATTAATTTTGACCACAGGAATAACTTTAGGTTTTTCCACGAATGTGCACATGTGACGATTTCGCCTCTTTAAGGTTCTTCCATGAATGAGGAGCTAGTAGGCTACATAGTCATTTTCATTCTCCATGGCATCGCTGTCATCTGTCAGTTATAATGAATGGGATTTTCACTTTGCTAAAGCTCTCAATGCATTTTTTCTTTAATTAAAATGGCAGAAGATTAAAAAATATTCAAACCTGTTAATAACTGAATAAGTGGCGTTTGATACCTTTTTTTCAAACGTTAGTCTGTTAGTGGGGAATTAGGTAAAGTTTGATACAATGCAAACTACCCACTGAGTCTAGAGAATTTTAAAGAAATTGTATTGCACCTTTATTAACTCAAAGAAAATGGTGATAGGCCTATAAACTGTATACTGTACATACTTCATCTTATTCCGATATTGGGTCCAGATTGTATTTTTTGTCGCAACAAAACTACAAAATTGTACGAGTATCTCCTCATGGTCCAAAAACTATTTTGATGGTTCGTAGCATTATTGAAAGTTTTGGTATTATTTGGCAATATTTTCTTCAAATTGAAGAACATTTCCCGAAAATAAAGGAAATTTCCTAAACTGAAAGGACTTTCCAGAAAACATCAGATGTTAAAGCTCTTAGACACGCATTTATTCTCCAATTAAAATAGCTAATTAAAAAAAGTAGACCTGGCTGCAATACAGTTTAATTTGCATCATGATCAAAAATAGAGAATGAATAATTTACCGTTGAATTAAATGAAAACAAATTTTGAGAAACAAACAAAGACCGTATTCACAAACGTAAACAGATCTTGACTTAGTCACTCACTTTCCAGCAAAAATAAATTAGTACAATTTTCACGGGGTTAAGTTAACTTGCATGTTTGTGTTATTCAAAAGGCAGGTTTATTAATTCTGGTGATAAAACCTTTATCTTAAAAAAGGTTCTATTTTCATTTTAGAGTAGGGTGTTGCTTAGATTAGATTTTAATTTTGGTATAATCTCAGCAGATATGTCAAAGGCAAAAATTTTCCCATGCGTATTATGCGCATCAACCCCGGTATTCCTGCCATTGGGGCTCTGATGGACATTACGTCATGTGGTCACAATGCGCTCTAATCGTGTTCTTCGCAACATGAATTAAGAGCTGTTTGAAACCGGTTTTTCAAAAGAGGCTTGTACTTCAAGCAGTAAACAGTGACAGTTGTGTACAAACCAGACTCTGGCAGTAGGATTTAATAGCGAGATTAGAAATCGGTATGCGGACTATTATATTAGCACATATCATATTCTTGTATAAACAGATTGATTGGGGAATTATAGATATATGCTGTATATAATAAAACTTTTGGGCATAGTTGTGAGCAGTGGAAATTAGCTAGATTTTTTTTGCAGGGGGCCCGCAAAATCATACAAATTCCCTAATCCGATCTCCACACCCACCACCTCTCCCCGTTACAGATTTTTGAGAAAACAAACTTGAGAATGTTTTGAGGAAAAAGACGAATATACTGAGCAAACAATAGCATTCACTGATTTTGCCTATATTGAGCAACAGTTAGGACATTTTGAAGAAAGGTCGTCACATATATTGAACAATCAATTCATTGATTTTGTGTAAAAAGTCGGATATTTTGAGCAAAATCTTTGAAAATTTTGAGGATAAAGAGGGAAATGTAGTATTAAAATCTAGACCCAATTTAGAAATTCAGTTTTCGCAAATTGTGTGATCCGTTTCCCCAAGATGGCTGGTACAAATTAAATCTTTATTAATATTTTCAATTTTTTTCAATATTTTTCAAATAAGAATCTGCACAAAATTTCAGAGTTTTGGCCCCCACTCCCTTAGCTACGCCACTGGTAGTGAGTTACGGATGGAAGATTGGATATAAGCCTGTGGATAACACGTTAGGGGTGGTAGCTTTGTATCTTAAAATGGTATTTTTTTTGTGTATATATTTGCGGTCAATAAAATATTTGGAGCGTAGTAGGGAAAAAAATTAAAACATTAAGAGACTAATTTAAAAATTCAAGATCAAAATTCAAAATTTAAATATTCAGAAAAATTTAAAGGTGATAATTTAGAAGGAAAAAATAATTCAAAATATGATCACGATTGAAAATATATGATCAGACACGCACCCACATCAAAATCTACGACGATTCGTTTTTAAAAGCAGTATAGAAGTATAAAAGAGAATTACAAAAGAATTAAACTTTCAAGCCACACAAATACCAACAATTTTATCAGCCGTTACTCAGAATTAAATTTTATATTCTCAAAATCATGTGACCATGGGTGGGATTTGCATACTGAAAGTGTGTGTGTGGGGGAGGGGGGGGGAGGAGGGCAAAATCACGCTAAGCTGCATGTGACATTGTTCTTTTTCTTCCCTTATACAGTTCGGGAGCAACCCAAAAAACTGGGTACTTTGAAATACCGAAAAAATTGGGTACTTTTATGTATTACGTCATCGCATAAGCCTACACATTTGACTAGCCCACACTAAACATATGGACTTTTTCATTTTTCGCTCCGGATTGTCCAACATTTCAATAGATATCCTGAAATTGTGGAGACGGAGAGTAAATAAATATTAAAAACCTTTTGCCGCTGCTTTTTGAAATTCACCGTCGCAATTTTGAGAAAATGAACAAAACAGACTGCCTGTAATCTGTTTTATTAATTTTCTCAAAAAGGCAAGCGTGAATTTGAAAAAAACAGCGGCAAAAAGTTTCGAATATCTATTTGCTATCAGTCTCCAAAATTTCAGGATATCCATTGAAATTTTGGACAATCCGGAGCGGAAAATAAGAAACCTCATCTCATATGTTTATTGTGGGCTAGTCAAATGTGTAGGCTCATGCGATGACGTAATACATAAAAGTACCCAATTTTGTAGGTATTTTAAAGTACCCAGTTTTTTGGGTTGCTCCCGAACTAATGAGATAAGCTTTGACGCAACTCACAAGTATGGTTGTAGCAGGTGCATGTGTACGAGGAGGTTAGAGCTTCAGTACCAAGGTCGACGCGTTTTATGAAGAAAAAATAAAGTAGCTACGGGTGATGAGGTGGGTTTCTTATTGATACAATTTATGCGCTGGAAACCTTGAATGATGCCACGCTACAAACCCTAGCCCAAACAGTTTTTTTTTACCATGGAGAGCATCTGCAGGTGTTTACTTACCTCCATACAGTATCATCCATTTTCATGCTTTTTCACCTTGGAAAGCAGAGAGGGCAAACTGGGGGGTAAGTATACAATGCTGAATAATGAAAGATAATGGAGGAAGTCTGAAAGAGACGTATGCATCGGACGTCATAATACTTCTTTTGCATTTAGAATTTTAGATACCTGTTTTAAAGAAAAATTCCCCTGTTATACTGTTATATGAAAATTTATGAGGACAACTAAAGAAATAAATCGTTGAAAAACCTTGATTTTTGCTCCAATGGGACTGTAGGAATAGGCCATACTCTTTATTCAGTTTTTAGAGTAATTAAATCAAGATGATTCTCATAGTGACCGATGTAGTTAAGTTATAATTTTGTAATTCAACGCGGCTGAGTCGACAGTGTACGGATAGCTGCAACTCCAAGACAATTCTTTTTGTGTTTCTTTGTAGATAAAATACTTCTTTCTTATTTAGTGGAGGTTAGCACATGCACTTTACATGAACATCTTTTACCAAATATTTATATACCGAATATTTTGTAGTATGAAACTATTGGCCAGTTATTTTCTTGGGTATTTAGAAAAAAATTGCATAACATTCGTTGTTATGCTCCTTAAAATTTCAAACAGTCAGACCCGACCTGATAAATAAGCAGGTCAGGTCAGACTTTTCCTCTTTATTTTCTTTATTCCGAATACCACAAGTAATTAGAATCAAATTCCCTTATCAATCTGTCAATGGCCCCATTGTATTCGTTCCTCTCAGTGGTTGAGCAGTTATTTTTAGTAAAATAAGTGGTCTCCTTATTTGCTACAGTAAGTTTGTGGTCATAATTTACTGGAACAAATTTTTAAGGAAAAGGACAAGTCATGATGCTACACTTTATGTTTTTGTTTTCTCTTTGTTTCAGGATGAGGGTAGAAAAGTATACAAGACATTAGATGCAACAGAATAAGTTTATTGGTCTCCGATTTGATGAAAGGTACGCTCTTGCTTTTGACTTTGATTTTGATTTTTGCTTGAATTCCTCACCACTTTTACTTCAGTTGGAGAAGTGCACTTGGAAATTTTGGCAACATTTCCAAAAAATTAAACAAAAATGACAAAAGTAAATAATTCCTGAAATGAAGGAAATTCCCAAAAATCGAAATAAATTTTCCCGATAATGAAATTTTTTTTCTCGAAAAATGGAAGAAAATTTATTAGTTAATCGAAAATCGAAGACAGTTGCAGATTCAGTCCTGACTGCCCGATTTAATAGTGCAATTTTCCGTTTATAAATGGAAATTTTGAGGGTTTTCGGCCCCCGGCTAGTATGTTAAAAAAGGGCTCTGATTATAGGCTTGTTGAAAATCCACGTGTTCCGTCTTTCATTTAGATTATTAGCTTCAACTAATATGACCAGTAAACTGGCAAGGTTCGAAAGAATATTAAAGGATAAGTCTGAGATTAATTAGAGCTATGATAGAAAGTCTGACTACGGTATTTTGATACCCTGTTACAGTCTGAAAATCTTGAATTAAAAAAATTGTAACACATTTGTATAGAAATGACGAAATGGTGTAAAAAGTCTTGTGGGAGATTAATGGTGTTTTGACGGTCCTCACTAATTTATTATATGGTTAATCACGGGCGTAAAATGTGTCACTTCTGCAGCTCAGGAGTCAATCAGGAGGGCAAGAATCATTATTTTCCGGTAAACTTGTAAAGAGCGCAGGGAAATGGCAAGATACAATTTAAAACACCTTTTTCAGTTGTATACAAATTTTAGAGAAATTAGGATGTTCTTTCATCAGTCTCTCTTTAGGCATAATCTTTTATCATTTCTTATTTGCATATTTCTTTTTAGACCTGCAAATGAACCCTATTGAATCTTTTAGATTATGACTTTAACACGGTTGGTTGTTTTTTCTGTTCTTGAAGAAAGGATTTGTTAGCGGCAATTGCCAATAAAAGATTTTTCACTGATCACATCTTAATCTTAGCCATGCAGTATAGCAAGACCGTACACGAGAATCTGGAAAATAGAGAGATCAGAAACAAATTTGAGTGATCATTTTTCTCTTTCCTATGATTTTCAATTTCCTTTTGCAGCATATAGCTAATTTCATTTGCAGGCACTGCAGATCAGTGGCGCAGCCACAGGTGGAAAGGGAGGCAAGTCCTCCGATTACCTAATTTTTGAATCCCAGGGTCAGCCCTGCCCAGGGCTAGGCCAGCCGAGGGTCAATACCTCACAACAATATACAACATTTGAATTTGGTAAAGTTTGACATTTGAAATAATTATCATATTTCAATTCAGTCTGCCAGTGTTCTTCGGCTATAAAATGGTGCAGTGCTGCATTCAACACTATGTAATCGACTTGAAGGAGGATCAGAAGCGTAGGAAGCGGAGGGCGGACGGGGAAAACTTCCCTGAGAGGATTTCAACTTCTTGTTTGGATTCTTTCTTGCCAGTTGACAAGCGGAGAGTAAACTTGAGAAATGATTGAAATACAATTCTAAAAATTGGTTAAATTGAACTTGAAGGAAAATTTGGGTGAAATATTGCAGATTTTGGTAAAATTTGGCAACATTTCCTGAAAACTGAAGAAGTTTTCCGCAAAAGAAAAACAATTTCCCGCAGATGGAAGAAAAGCTCCTGAAAAAAAGTAAATTTCCCCAAAGCGAAAAAATTTCCCGAAAATTGAATGAGATTCAGCATCATGCGATTTTCCCTCTTGTAACACGGGAAAATTGTGGGTTCTTTCGTCCTGAGAGGTGACCATTCCTACGCTCATGGGGTACCCACAAATTAATATTGAAAATGTATACCTTCGTAGCTTTGCCCCCTACAGCCCTAGAGAAGATTGTTGCCCTTGTTCCAAATAAAAAATAGAAACAAATATACAACACACATACAGACATATGGGATGGCGGTATTAGAAAATCAGGTTACACTCGTATTTTCAACTTATCCTATCTAACAGGTGACATGTTCCGAAATGCAAAAATTCTGAACTAGAGTAGTGCTTTAGTCATAATAGTTTTAAAAACAGCCATTTTGGGAACTAAAAAACAACCGAGGACGTCATCAGTTGTGTGCGTGTCATCGCTTTGAAGGTGTTTAAATATACGAATGTCATAGTTGGTGGGTCTAAACCCACCCACCCATGCACACAAGCACACACATACACTCAGACAGTCCGCTTTGCTTACAAGAATGTCGCTTAATCAGTCCGGTAGCATGCCTAATAATAGGAACATAAATGTTCCTATTAATGGGAACATTTTGCTACATGGAAGCCGTCATTTTGTGATATTTCCATAATCCTTTGCTATCCTAACCTTACAGACTTATGTAATATTACATTTTTCAAATTTGAAATACCTCTGAGAAAAATACTTTACTAGGGGAAAATTAAAACTTGTGAAAATACCATCGTTGCTGTCATGGCTACAACCTTTCGCTCCCATTTGATATGTTCACCACGCCGTTTCGAAATATTAGATAAAATAGACAATAGAGCTAGGCTTTTCGGCGCGAAACGGCCATTTTGAAAATTCAAATGTTTTTAAACATAATGATTTTTAATATTTCAAGTACATACATCTGAAACTATGACATTTTATCGCAACATCTGAACAATATGGCTGCATGACTTCAATATTCTCGTGTGTTATAAATGTTCCTACTAATAAGCATGCTGCCGGACTGTTAATATGTCATATCTTTCATTAATATATACTGTGTGATTACAAATCCGCGTCAGGGCTATGAAAAAAAACCTCAAGTTTTGGGCTTAAAATTCTGCGATAGGGTTAAAAGAAATCAGTGTTTGACCTAAAAGTAAACGTTAGGCTTTTAAATTTCACAGTTTAGGTCTTAAAATTCTGCATTAGGGTTACAAGAAAACAGTGTTTGACCTAAAAATGCACGTTAGGGTTTAAAATTTCACAGTTTAGGTCTTAATTATCTGCGTTGATATTAAAAATATTAATATTAGGCTTAAAAATGCAACTTAATGTTGGAAAATTTCAGTGTTAGCTTACAAACCCACATTAGGCTTTAAAAATTCAAGCTTCAGCTTAATAATTTTGGCCACATTTTAGCCAAAAATCACATTGTTCCTTATATTATTTTACTTTAAAACAGATGCGGGGGAGTGGTGTAGAAAGATGAGGGGAAGGGAGGGGGTGGAGCTGCGTTAGCCCTTAACCTGCTGTATCCTTAAATATTTAAATTTATAACATACAATTTTCAAAAAATTTGCAAATATCACGTGATCTGTACTTGGTACGGAACAAACAAAACATTACATTTTTAAAGGAGAAAAAGGCATTTTTTCTCCATCCAACAATTTTCACAGTATAATATGACATTTTTCAAAATTTTCATATATTTAAATTCTTGCCATAATGTAAATCGCACCAAACTTTTCGAAAAATTCAAAATATGCAAGCATTTTGCGAAATCTTAAAATGATGCATAATTATCACGTGACGACAGCAACACATTAAAGACCTGGCCCAATTTTATTTTATTTTTTCTTAAGATTTTTAACATATTTAAAGACGCCCAATTGTCACGTGACGGCAACAAATAACTACCCGCCATGAAGAAAAAAGGAAACAAAAAACCCGTTTTCTATAGTTTAAAGAGACCAATCTCGTCTCAGTTATGTTCGTAAAATTGTGATATTCCTACCTTTATCTTACATACGGGTGTGGATTGTTTCTATGTAAGTATGTATGTACAGTGTGCATGGTCACTTCCGCGGCAGGTATTGATTGGTTGCCCTTATTTGGGTAAGACCAATCAGAAACGCTGACTGTTATTGTATATTACTGCCCATGAAAACACAATATCTTGCCTTTAAGATTTTCAAAATTCAAAAATATGCAGAAATTACAATCTATGTCTTGAAGAACCAATTTCAAAACTGTGATCAATATCTGCTCAGGAATCACAAATCAATTAATTCACTTTTTGAAAATTTATTCTGCTATCTATTGAGACTGATTTGTAGCCAAATATCCTTTCAAAACTGATATGTTTATACAAATTTCACTTACATGAAATAACCAAATATGTTTCAAAAAGCTTAAAATATGCCAAATTTTCACGTGAAGACATTTGACCTGCTGAAAACATTTTCTCAATTTTATGATTTACAGAATTGAAAAATAGTAAAAGATGCACAATTGTCACGTGACGGCGACACATAAAGACCTGCAACAAAAGGTCAAAACTATTAATCAATCTGATATTTCTTCATATTTTCATCATTTACTTTGAAGTGCCTGCTGCGTTGAGCTTGCAAAGACCTATCGCGGAATAAATAGGCCTATGAATATTGTGAGATCAACATGTTTCTTCACATGTCACTCTCCGACCAATTCATACTAGTAGAGTGCGCGGCTACATTTCACCGTTGTCTCTCATTCGCTAAGCCCACGCAACTTTTTTTCGACAGAAAATTAAACTAATCATTCCCGCATCCTGTGATTCTTGGACATGGCGTGATCTCTGTAGTATTTAATCCTCTTTCTGCCCATACTTTGCATTTCCCGCCCAACCATTAAGTATTAGAGAAAAAAAAGATCCCCCATCACCCCCTCTATCTCCCATATTCTCCGCCCCTACAACTTCCAGCAACTCACCAATTGCCTGCAATCATGCTCCACGCGAAGGGGCGTGGTCTTCATACCATTATGTCGTCCCGCCCCTCCAATGAACGGGCAATAACAGTTCCAATCGCATATCCCCCGTAATGAGGCGCATGCACAACATTTGGTCTGGCGTGAACAAACTCTTATTTCTAACACTTCGCTCTGTGCATTAATATTCACGCTAACAGCACTGTAGTACTATTAGGCCTACATATACTTACTACAAACAAGCCAACATGCCCGCCCAACGAGCGAAACTCAGAATGACACTGGAATACTGCACTTTAAAGCCACGAAAAAGGGCCACAACTATGTAATCGAAGTTATGTGATCTTTATCAAAGTTTTCATCATCTTAACAAGCCTCTGGTTAGCCCTTTTACCCCCACCCTTACCCTCCCCACTCTTACACCCCAGTTTTCATCATCTTAACAAGCCTCTGGTTAGCCCTTTTACCCCCACCCTTACCCTCCCCACTCTTACACCCCCCCCCAGTTTTCATCATCTTAACAAGCCTCTGGTTAGCCCTTTTACCCTCACCCTTACCCTCCCCACTCTTACAACCCCCTCCCCCTTCCCCACCCCCTTGTAATCCCGTAACGGTGTTTCAATCTATGGCTTGATTTTCTTTTTAACTTTAAAAGTCCGTACAAGGCAATCAAGGTAGCAGGCAATCAAGGTAGCATATAACTAATCATCTGCTCCATTGAAACTTATGGTGCAAGCGACCAGTTTGGGATACTTTTCCAACCAGAACACGAAAGATTGGTATATTTTGTAATGTACAGTATGTTGTGTGACACAAACCCACCCATCCAGAAAAAGACACACACACACACACTTTCTTGGTAAAGTTCAAAAAGCGCACACTTATAGAGGTGCATTATTCTTTCAAAGTGCCACAAACATGTGGAAGCTGTAAAAGCTTTCCAAATTTCGATGGTGGAGCACCATTATTATGTGGTCGAGGAAAAAACTATACCATTGGCAGTTGGACCCTTGTCACTGATCAGCTGAAGATCGGGTGAGAATGTCATGACCAATATATCAATTTTAATTTATTTTCAGCAAGAAAATGATGAAAAAACGCTGAACCATTCTAAGGACCTCTTATTTGTTTATCACATTATTTGGGACTGTCTCATTGAAGTTTCGGATTCATGATAAATGGATAAATGTATTCTCCCAAATTGTGGTTCTAAATATCTTGATCTAAGAGTTTTTTGGCAACAAAAATATAAGGGTCACCAGAAATTTTCAGACTGATAAAAGTTGGAAATTTTCGGGGGGTGGGGGAAGGGTTGGGTGTGGGGAGATTGCCCCTAAAGCTTTAATGCTGTCGTACATGCTTTCGAAATACGTCAATCGAAAAGTTCCCCTAATATCCTGTGTACCCCCCCCCCTCCTCCCCTTTTTAGATTCACATATCTCACTTCGCCCATGGACTCCACAATTTCACCCGATTTTTCTCAATTTGTATAAGAAATTTATTTCTACTCTGTTGCTCTGCCTACTTATAAGTGGTAACCCAAATATACGAGTAGATTTTAACATGAGAATTTGAAATTGTCTTCTTCTCATCAAGTATACATTGAGAAAATTTGTGTTGATTTTAAGTTCACCCGTGAACCCCACAATTTTGCCCGAATTGTCTTCCTTTTCAGGGAAAATTCCTAGGTTCATACCTGTTTATAAACGGCAGTAGCGTATCTATATAAGGGGGATATTGGGGCATAGTCAATTCCGTAGGCCCCTTCCCCATGTTTTCTTATTTATTTATTTTTTATCAATACCATAGATATAATTCAGTGAAATATCAAATGAAACAGAAATTTCAAATGTTGGCATTTTCTATTTTTGTCGACTGAATTATTGTTAATTTTATATCAAAAATCCTCAGTTTTGGATTCTAAAACCTTCAATTTTGGACCAAAATTCTCCAATTTGCGGTCAAAAATAGTTCAATTTTGCAATTCAAGATCTGCCCCTTCAAGCATTTTCCACGACTCCATTCATGTTTTTATCCATACCATAGTATGAAGGAGAAGGTAACCACTAGCCAGCTGACCGGCCTTTGCTCATCGCTCTTCAGCCATTCAGCAGTTCAGTTTTCCCCCAACGGATTGATCTGTAGAATGCCTGATCCATTTACACCTGCATATGTCAATGCGTATAGCCGGATAGCCAATGTGTATAGCCAACAGGCCAATGCGTATAGCCAATGCGTATATAACCAACGCGTATAGCCAATATTGCCAAGTGCATAGTATTTTATATTTTATTTTATCTCAACTTGCTATAGTGCAGATGACTCACAGGGCGTAATAAAAATACCCCTTATTGAGTTTCGTTCGTGGCATTATTGGATGGCGTCCATGTCCCTACCAACTGTATTTGCCTCATTCCAGGGTCATAATTCCTAGGGGGTATTTAACATAATAGGTTTTGAAGAAAAAACAGTGTTGGTGAACAATATATGCATAATTTATTAAAGTAAGGCATTACAATTCTAAATGGTGGGTCTGCAACCAGTGAGTTCACAACTGGTTATCAAAGGCCGTGGGACATTTAACCCAGTTGGTATGTGCTATGCTAAATGCTGTAAAATGGTCAATTTTTAATCCATCTTGATGGAACGTTCTACTGCATATTTTCTTCCAATTAAAGCTCAAGGTATTGCTAAATGTCACGGTTGTAGGAAGCTTTTGAAAAGTGTGTGTGAGGGGGAGGGTGGGGGAGCTTTTCTAAGTCATATACAAAAGTCCGCCTCTGTTTGTAGACAATAAAGTGGTCTGAAAGGGCACTTTATTTTTAGAAAAAGGCACTTTTTCAATGGGACCACATTCCCCTGTACATGGGATGGCAAAAATCGCCATTTTCCTAATATTGGGTCAGTAATTAAGGGGAATTTCTGAGATTATATGCCATCAACAAATAAATTTAGTTTTAATCACGGAAGATTGTAAGGTGCATACACGACAACTAATTCTTGTCAGCGTGTGTGAACTTACACTAAGGTATATGGGGATATATTGCTGCAACTAACTTTCCAGGCTACCGTATAATATTTTGCAAAAACCGATGTAATGAACGTGGGCAGCGGACCGATTAGTTTAATCCTTAAAATGGGCTTTCCGACAAAAGATTGAAAAAAATGGGAAAGAAAGAACGGTTAAAGGTGAACTAGACCCATATTTAAGGGTGACTTTTTGGTAAATTTTCAAATCTCTATTTACCTGTTTCACCTCCCTAAGTGAAAAACTTGTATTATTTATGAATCTCAGAAAACTTTACCTCGTATAAATATTTGTGTTAGAGAAGTTTTGAGGCTGTCTAAAAAACATTTGTGAGTCTGTGGAAAATTATGTACTCACTTTTCAGTGTAGTACCCCTTTAATATAATTGAACGAGTTTATATGAGGTCACGCTGCCGATGTCAAATGTCAATGAATGCAGGAAAGACGCGGGGAAATTTTGAATATTTGTTATTCTGGATTAAATCAATGCACTTTGAAGACGTCTGAAGCTTGCTGTCTATTAGGCGGGAAAATCAACCTCTTCGGAAAAGGTAATTAATGCTTAAATAATTTGTTATTATATCATAATCTAAGAAAGAATGAGTTACCATGTGTATTCATTGTGACTTACATGTGCTTTCCCAGGAATATGCCTAAAAGAATGAAATACAAGTGAAATGTTTTTTGTTATTATAATTCTGAGTATTAGGCCTAACTAACGTTTATTGACAAATATCTTTGATTGTACTAATACAGCCTTTGATTCTCCTCGGTTGCAGAGCTTTTGTTTTCCCTAACTGTTTCCCTAAATTATCCATATTCTCCATCAAGCTATTTAAGACTGATTTTAACCTTAATTTCCCATATTCTCCATCGAGCTATTTAACACTGGTTTTAACCTTTTCCATTTTTTCAGAGACGTTTTGCTGTCTGTTAGGCGGGACAATGTTAATGAATACAGCAAAGTGAGTTTAAAAAGCAAAAAGACGCGCGAAATTTTGACCATTTGTTATTCCGGATTTGTTCATGGCACGATCGGAGACAGCTTATCTGCATGCAGTCAGGTTGGGGCAATGTCAATACATGCAGGAAATGAATTTTAAATATCAAAGGACGCGAGAAATTTTGAATGTTCTATTACATTTTGGATGATCATGGTTCTTCGGAGACAGTCTGCATGGCAACCAGGCTGGGAAAATCAACCTCTTTTGGAGAGGTAATACCTTCTCTTTTTTTTTTTTTTTAATATATACATATAATAGCATGATCTAAGAAATAATGGATTATAATGTTTATCAATGGTTTTTATAAAAGAAATTTGAAAAATATGTAGGCCTAAGTGTTATTTTTCTAAAAACCATTGGATATGTTAGAAAAGTATACAGAATCTAGTATTATAATTTACCACTTGAAGAAAGTTTGAGCAAAAATAAATTTTATTCAAAATACATTAACAGTTGTTGACAATGTTAGGAAGAGATTGCCAACATAATACAGTTCACTTGGTACACCAGTCATTTTTAGCTTGACTATTCGAAGAGTAGTAGAGCTATTCTACTACCCACTGCGTCGGCGTCGGCGTCCGGTAAAGTTTTGGTTAAAATGTTCATAACTTAAGTTATGAATGGTGTACATTCATGTGACTAGGCATAGGGTAGAGGACATGGGTACTGTTCAAAAAACATGATTAAGGGTTGTGTGTGCATACTAATTAGCTTATTTGCATAAAAAGGCAAATAATTGTATCTATGATATTTCTTTAAGTAAAGTGGATATGGGGATTTTGTTTGCACAAATATGTAAAGAGTATTGTCTACACTTAATGATGAGGTAAAGTGTGCATCTTAATTAGGTTATTTGCATAACAATGGGCTCGTACAAAATGTTTAACATTCATGAGCGCATAACTTAAGTTATGAATGATGTACATTCATGTAATTTAGCACAGAGGTAGATGATGGGTACTGTTCTAATGAGCATGATTGAGGGTTGTGTGTGCATACTAATTAGCTTATTTGCATAAAAATGCAAATATTGGTATCTATAATATATCTTAAATTAAAGTGGGAATGGGGATTTTGTTTGCACAAATATGTAAAGAGTATTGTCTACACTTAATGATGAGGTGAAGTGTTCATATTAATTAAGTTATTTGCATGACAATAGACTCGTACAAAATGTGTAACATTCATGAGCGCATAACTTAAGTTATGAATGATGTACATTCATGTAACTTAGCACAGAGGTAGATGATGGGTACTGTTCAAATAAGCATGATTGAGGGTTGTGTGTGCATACTAATTAGCTTATTTGCATGACAATGAAAATATTTGTATCTATGATATATCTTAAATTAAAGTGGGAGTGGGGATTTTGTTTGCACAAATGATCATATATGTGAAGAGCATTGTCTACACTTAATGGTAAGATGTAATGTGCATGTTAATTAGGTTATTTGCATAACAATAGACTTTCACATAAAATATTTAACCTTAGATAATAACTTGGTACTTCTTACAGGGATAGAGAACATGGGTACTGTTCAAATTAACATGATTTGGTGTTGTGTGTGCACACTAATTAGCTTATTTACATAACAATGAAAATATTTGTCAAATTAAAGTTTTGGTTAAAGGTTTTTGGATAAAAGTTTTCATAACTTATGTTAAAAATGGTGTACATTCATGTAACTTGGCATAGGGGGACTGTTCAAGTGACATTGATTAGGGGTTGTGTGCATACTAATTAGCTTATTTGCATAACAATGCAAGTATTTGTATCTGTAATATCTCTTAAATTAAAGTGGGAGTGGGGATTTTATTTACACAAATGATCATATATGTGAAGAGCATTGTCTACACTTAATGTTGAGGTGAAGTGTGCGTGTCAATTAGCTTTCCTGCATCACAATAGACTTTCGTACAAAATGTTTAACATTCATTAGCGTATAACTTCAGTTATGACTGGTGTACATTCATGTAACGTGGCACATGGGTAGAGGACATGGTTACTGTTCAAATAAGCATGATTGAGGGTTGCGTATGCATACTAATTGACTTATTTGCATAACAATTAAAATATTTCTATCTATGATATCTCTTAAATTAAAGTGGAAGTGGAGATTTTGTTTTACACAAATGATCATATATGTGAAGAGCATTGTCTACACTCAATGGTGAGGTATAGTGTGCATATTAATAAGGTTATTTGCATAACAATAGACTTGAGTACAAAATATTTAACCTGAGATAATAACTTGCTATTTGGTTCAGTGGAAGAGGGCATTGTTACTGTTCATTTGAGCATATTTCGGGGATTGTGTGTGCATACTAATTAGCTTATTTGCAAAAAAATGCAAATATTTGTATCTATGATATTTCTTAAATTAAAGTGGATGTGGGGATTTTGTTTCCACAAATATGTAAAAAGTATTGTCTACACTTAATGATGAGGTGAAGTGTGTATCTTAATTAGGTTATTTGCATAACAATAGACTCGTACAAAATGTGTAACATTCATGAGCGCATAACTTAAGTTATGAATGATGTACATTCATGTAACTTAGCACAGAGGTAGATGATGGGTACTGTTTAAATAAGCATGATTGAGGGTAGTGTATGCATACTAATTAGCTTATTTGCATAACAATGAAAATATTTGTATCCATGATATATCTTAAATTGAAGTGGGAGTGGGGATTTTGTTTGCACAAATGATCATATATGTGAAAAGCATTGTCTACACTTAATGGTAAGATGTAATGTACATGTAAATTAGGTTATTTGCATAACATAGACTTTCACATAAATATTTAACTTAGATAATAACTTGGTACTTGTTACAGGGATAGAAAACATGGGTACTGTTCAAATCAACATGATTTGGTGTTGTGTGTGCACACTAATTAGCTTATTTACATAACAATGACAATATTTGTCAAATTAAAGTTTTGGTTAAAGGTTTTTGGTTAAAGTTTGTAAAACTTATGTTATGAATGGTGAACATTCATGTAACTTGGCATAGGGGAACTGTTCAAGTGAGCATGATTAGGGGTTGCGTGCATACTAATTAGCTTATTTGCATAACAATGAAAGTATTTGTATCTGTGATGTATCTTAAATTAAAGTGGTAGTGGGGATTTTGTTTGCACAAATGATCATATATGTGAAGAGCATTGTCTACACTTAATGGTAAGATGTAATGTGCATGTTAATTAGGTTATTTGCATAACAATAGACTTTCACATAAAATGTTTAACCTTAGATAATAACTTGGTACTTCTTACAGGGATAGAGAACATGGGTACTGTTCAAATTAACATGATTTGGTGTTGTGTGTGCACACTAATTAGCTTATTTACATAACAATGAAAATATTTGTCAAATTAAAGTTTTGGTTAAAGGTTTTTGGATAAAAGTTTTCATAACTTATGTTAAAAATGGTGTACATTCATGTAACTTGGCATAGGGGGACTGTTCAAGTGACATTGATTAGGGGTTGTGTGCATACTAATTAGCTTATTTGCATAACAATGCAAGTATTTGTATCTGTAATATCTCTTAAATTAAAGTGGGAGTGGGGATTTTATTTACACAAATGATCATATATGTGAAGAGCATTGTCTACACTTAATGTTGAGGTGAAGTGTGCGTGTCAATTAGCTTTCCTCATCCTGGTTCCGCGATTTTTTTTCTAGCTGCCTCGGGTCTCTCGGCCCTTGGTTTTTTCTTTCATAATGACAAAGCGCCTATGCAGTGACCTTGACCCCCCCCTCCCCGTGACCCACCTGCTACCATCATTGACCATTCTGCAACCCCAATCCCAAAATCCTTATAATCCATGCCACCAACAAGCAGGAAAGCTTTAAAAAGTTTCTCCTTTCCTCATCCATAAAGCCCTCTTTGGCCTTGTCGGTACCCTCCCCAAAGTCTCTACCCTTAGATCCGGTGATCTCCTGGTGCACTGCACCAGGGACACAAAGCCACCACCCTCCTTTCCACCAAAACCCTATCCAACTCTGGTATCGACATCACAGTCACCCCCATCGTTCCCTAAACTCCAGCAAAGGCGTCATACGCACCCGCGATCTTGCGTACATGACCGATGACGACCTCCAAGAAGAACTAGCTAACCAACATGTAACCGAAGCCCGTCGTCTCGTTCTAAAGAGAGACGGAGCCGAAACTCCCACCAACACCATATTTCTCACTTTCGCAACTCCAACTCTCCCCTCCCCACATCATTGCCGGCTACCTGAGAATCCAGGTCGCCCTTATATTCCTAACCCTTTACGTTGCTACAATTGTCAGAGGTATGGCCACGGGAAAAACTCCTGCCACAGCCAAGCGCGCTGTGGTAACTGCGGAGCCCCGGACCATGACAACACCTCCTGCACCAACCCCACTCTGCACAAATTGTGACGGTAAACACCCAGCAAACCATCCCTCCTTCTCGAAAGACTGTCCCACCTGGCTTCAGGAAAAACAAATAACTAAACTTAAAACCCTTAACCCCAACATAACCTACCCTGAGGCCAGGAAACAATTCCTCGCTTCCCTTAACTCCAAGCCTTCCTACTCAAACGTAGTCTCCTCTAACTCTAATTCCGCCCCCAAACACAACTAACACAACAAAACTAACTCCCATGCCCAAACCGACCTCACCTGGCTCTTCTTACCTAGTCCTAAGCCCATCACCATTTCCAACAACCCAATCACACCCAATACCCACACCACCTCCACCACCACTTCTCTCCTCAACCCCCTTCCTACTCTAAAGCCCCTACCCCCCCTACACCAACTCCACTAATACCTTCATACATCAAGCTAAAACCAGCCAAGCAATCAACCAACAAACCAACAAATCAACCAGCAAACAACCAACCAAAAACAACCAATCAACAAACAACCTATCAACAAACAACCAATCAACAAGCAACCCACCTCCCAAACCCACACTGAAGAGAGTATGGATTGTTCGATTACCGAACACACCGATCATACTTCTCGTCCAATTTTCAAAACAATCGCTCCCAAAGAAACAAATCCAAAGAAAAAACAAGCGAACTCAGACCCAGCAGATCTTCCTCCAGATAACCCCCGCCTCCTTTATGGCATACACCACAATCAATTACAATAACACCCACAACATCATACAATGGAACATTAGGAGCCTTAAGGCCAATTCTGAAGAAATCGACCTTCTGGCCTCCACCTTCAACCCGGTCGTCTTCTGCCTACAAGAAACTTTCTTGAAAACCACCGACCATTACTCCTTAACAACTTTGCTTGCTATCACAAACATCAAGTGGATGCTGACAGGGCCTGTGGTGGCGTCTCCATTCTCGTTAGACACGATATCCCACACAGCCCTGTTCGTGTGCACACACCGACCTTCAGGCCATCTGTATTTCTATCTCCCTCCACAAAACTTTCACTCTCTGCAATATCTATCTCCCTCCCAACACCAACATTCAACCAACCAGCCTTAACAACCTCATCTCTCAGCTTCCCACCCCTTCATCCTTCTTGGTGACTTCAACGCTCACAACCCTCTGTGGGCTCTAATACCACCACCCCTAGAGGCAAGTTCATCGAAAACGCTCTCCGTCAGCACAGCCTGTCCTTACTGAACACTAACTCCCCGACCTACCTTCATCCTGCCACAGGCTCTCTCACCTGTATTGACCTGTCTATCTGTTCCCCTATCCTCCTCCTGACTTTAGTTGGAGAGTCACTGCTGACCTCTGTGGTAGTGATCATTACCCTCTTCTTATACACTCCAATCTTCAAATCCCCACTGAGCACACCCCCAACTGGAACCTCGACAAGGCTGACTGGTCCCTTTGAAACCCTCTGTGACTCACACCTCTCCCCCCATCTTCTCGAGGATGAGGATCCCATGTCTAACTTCAGTAATATCCTTATCAACATCGCCACCTGCTCAATTCCCAAAACCTCCAAACCCCCAAATCATCCCCCAACCCCTGGTTCTCAGATGACTGCAAAACCGCCATCAAGAACAGGAAAAGATCCTCAGGAACTTTAAAACTAACCCGACCACCCATAACCTTAACCTCTTTCGCATCAGCCGTGCCAAGGCCAGACGCACTATCAAGGACAGTAAAACCAACACTTGGAACAACTTTATCTCTTCTCTCACCACCAACACCCCACTAAGAAGATTTGGAGAATGGTTAACAGCTTCCACGGCAGAGTAGGCAAATCTTCCATCTCCCATCTCTCTTGGAATGGAGACCTTCTCACTGCAAAAAGACATCGTTGACCACCTCGCCGCCTCTTTCAGCAACATCTCGGCCTCGACCAACTACTCCAATGCTTTCAAAATCAAAAAGCTTGCGATGAAGCCCGGAGAATCACTTTTCCTCTGACAACTCCAAAGCTACAACACCCCTCTCACCCTTTCTGAATTAAACCAAGCCATCAGCGACGCTGGCTGCACCTCCAAGGGCCCAGATAACATCCCCTATCAGTTTCTGAAACACCTCCCCATCAAAGCCACCACTACCCTACTCACCATCTTCAACCACATTTGGTCCTCACACTCCTTTCCCCCTATCTGGAGGACAGCTATTGTCATCCCTGTCCTTAAACCGGGGAAGGATAGCACTGACCCCACCAGCTACCGACCCATCGCCCTTACTTGCTGTCTCTGTAAAATTATGGAAAAGATCATTAATCAGAGACTAAACTGGTTCCTCGAGACCAACAGAATCCTCTCTCCTCACCAAAGCGGCTTCCGAAAACGTCGCAATACCCTAGACCAGTTAATTACGCTCGACACCGCTATCCGGGAATCCTTTGCAAAAAAGGAACACCTCATTGCCATATTTTTTGACCTCGAGAAAGCTTTCGACACTACTTGAAATACGGCATTACCCGGAAACTTCACACCATTGGCCTCAGAGGCCACCTCCCCATCTTTATTCAAAACTTCCTCTCACCCAGGCAGTTCCAAGTTCGTATTGGCCACACCCTCTCCAAGCCGTACCCCCAAGAAGAGGGCGTCCCCAAGGCAGCATCCTCTCCCCACTCTCTTCAACCTGAGCATTAATGACATCGGGAATGACCTTGGCCCCAGCATCAAGCGTACCCTCTACGTGGATGACTTCACCATCTTCTACTCCTCCCCTAGCTTTCCTATTGTTGAAAATAGGCTTCAAACCAGCCTCAATCAGCTGCAAGTCTGGAGCAACAATAACGGTTTTAGATTCTCCAAAGACAAGACAGTCTGCATGCACTTTTGTCATTTCAACAACCTCCACCCCAACCCGAACTTTGTGCTCAATGGGAATCGCATCCCTAAAGTTGAAAACACAAAGTTCCTTGGTCTTACTCTAGACCCCAAGCTCACCTACAAGCCACACATCACCAACCTGAAACTAAAATGCAATAGCTCCCTCAACCTCCTCCGACTGCTCTCCAACACTACTTGGGGAGCGAACCGCCATCTCTCTCCTCAAAATTTTCAGGCTCACCATTCGTGCCAAGCTTGACTATGGCAATATTGTTTACTGTGTCGCTCACAACTCATACCTCAACCACATTAACACCATCCAAAATGAAGCCCTCAGGCTTTGTCTAGAGCCTACAGGACCTCCCCAATCACTAGCCTTCATGTTGAAGCCAACGAACCCCCTTTCTACTTAGATGTAAACAGCTTAGCCTCTCCCTATGCTTTTAGAGTCCTCACCAACACCCAGAACCCTGTTTACAACCTCATTAGGTACCCCAATTTCTCCTCCCTCTTTGATAGGACTAAAACCCTATCGCCCCCTTCAGCTTACGCATTAAATCAGACCTCTTTCAACTTGGCATCAACCCCGCCACTCTCGGCACCTATTCCTGGCCCACTTTTCCGCCTTGGGCCACCCCCCTTCCTTCTGTCCACCTAGCCCTCTCCACTTATAACAAAACTCAAACTCACCCTAATCTCTTCATCAATCTCCACAACCAAATCAAAGACCAACTCTCAAATTACACCTCCATCTATACTGATGGCTCCAAGGAAGGCAACAAGACAGCTGCTGCTGCCATCATCCAAGACATCACCCTCAGTAGCAGACTTCCTGACCACTCATCCATCTTTTCAGCCGAGGCTAAGGCCATTCTCCTCGCCCTCAACTTTATTGAGTACTCTCCTCTTAGTCACTTTGCCATTTTCTCTGACTCAAAGGCTGTTCTTACTTCATTACTTAATCTTAAATGGGATAACCTCACCTGCCACCTCCTCCTCCGGAAACTCTTTTCTCCCCCCTCTGCAGGAAAAGTGTTCTTTTCTTCTGGATACCCAGCCATGTTGGCATCCCTGGCAATGACAGGGCTGATACAGCCGCTAAGCTTGCCCTTAACCTCCTCCCTTCCCCCTTTTCCCAAAACCCTCTCTGACATCAAACCGCTTATCGCTTCTCTTGTTCGTGACCGCTGGCAAACCTTATGGAACTTCCAAATTGATAACAAACTCCATGTTATCCAGCCCACAATCCCAATCAAATCCACCATCAACAACCTTTCTCGTATCGACAACGTTCATATTACCCGTCTTAGAATTGGTCACACCCACCTCACTCCTCCCACCTCCTTATTGGTTCCCCCAACCCCTCTGTAACAATTGCCACTGCATCCTTACAATCCAACACGTTCTCCTTGCTTGCCCCTGTACAACCTTCCCAGAGCTTCTCTCTCGCTCCCCACAACTCAATTGCTGAGTTCTTCCAAAAAATCCTCCAGATAAAATAGTCTCCTTCCTTCAGCATGCATCCCTCTACAACCATATTTAATCCTCCTCTTCCACCCCCTCTCTACTTTGTTTTTAGTTTTACCCATGCACCTCCTCTCTCGATCACAGCTTTCTGGCTTTTGTTCTTGAATTTCTCTCATTCTTCCCCTGGTCTCTTTCCTTACTACCTCTAAAATGATCTGACCTCTCAGGCACAATTTGACCTTCGTTGTCGTGGTGCCGTTAAGCCATCATCAAACAAACAAACAAACAAACACAATAGACTTTCGTACAAAATGTTTAACATTCATTAGCGTATAACTTCAGTTATGACTGGTGTACATTCATGTAACGTGGCACATGGGTAGAGGACATGGTTACTGTTCAAATAAGCATGATTGAGGGTTGCGTATGCATACTAATTGACTTATTTGCATAACAATTGAAATATTTCTATCTATGATATCTCTTAAATTAAAGTGGAAGTGGAGATTTTGTTTTACACAAATGATCATATATGTGAAGAGCATTGTCTACACTCAATGGTGAGGTATAGTGTGCATATTAATAAGGTTATTTGCATAACAATAGACTTGAGTACAAAATATTTAACCTGAGATAATAACTTGCTATTTGGTTCAGTGGAAGAGGGCATTGTTACTGTTCATTTGAGCGTATTTCGGGGATTGTGTGTGCATACTAATTAGCTTATTTGCAAAAAAATGCAAATATTTGTATCTATGATATTTCTTAAATTAAAGTGGATGTGGGGATTTTGTTTCCACAAATATGTAAAAGTATTGTCTACACTTAATGATGAGGTGAAGTGTGTATCTTAATTAGGTTATTTGCATAACAATAGACTCGTACAAAATGTGTAACATTCATGAGCGCATAACTTAAGTTATGAATGATGTACATTCATGTAACTTAGCACAGAGGTAGATGATGGGTACTGTTTAAATAAGCATGATTGAGGGTAGTGTGTGCATACTAATTAGCTTATTTGCATAACAATGAAAATATTTGTATCCATGATATATCTTAAATTGAAGTGGGAGTGGGGATTTTGTTTGCACAAATGATCATATATGTGAAAAGCATTGTCTACACTTAATGGTAAGATGTAATGTACATGTTAATTAGGTTATTTGCATAACATAGACTTTCACATAAATATTTAACTTAGATAATAACTTGGTACTTGTTACAGGGATAGAAAACATGGGTACTGTTCAAATCAACATGATTTGGTGTTGTGTGTGCACACTAATTAGCTTATTTACATAACAATGACAATATTTGTCAAATTAAAGTTTTGGTTAAAGGTTTTTGGTTAAAGTTTGTAAAACTTATGTTATGAATGGTGAACATTCATGTAACTTGGCATAGGGGAACTGTTCAAGTGAGCATGATTAGGGGTTGCGTGCATACTAATTAGCTTATTTGCATAACAATGAAAGTATTTGTATCTGTGATGTATCTTAAATTAAAGTGGGAGTGGGGATTTTGTTTGCACAAATGATCATACATGTGAAAAGCATTGTCTACACTTAATGGTAAGATGTAATGTGCATGTTAATTAGGCTATTTGCATAACAATAGACTTTCACATGAAATATTTAACCTTAGATAATAACTTGTTACTTGTTACAGGGAGAGAGAACATGGGTACTGTTCAAATTAACATGATTTGGTGTTGTGTGTGCATACTAATTAGCTTATTTACATAACAATGACAATATTTGTCAAATTAAAGTTTTGGTTAAAAAGTTTTTGGTTTAAAGTTTTCATAACTTATGTAATGAATGGTGTACATTAATGTAACTTGGCATAGGGGAATTGTTCAAGTGAGCATGATTAGGTGTTGTGTGCATACTAATTAGCTTATTTACATAACAATGAGAATATTTGTCAAATTAAAGTTTTGGTTAAAAGTTTTTGGTTAAATTTTTTATAACTTTGTTATATATGGTGTACACTCATGTAGCTTGGCATATGGGAACTGTTCAAGTAAGCATGATTAGAGGTTGTGTGCATACTAATTAGCGTATTTGCATAACAATGCAAGTATTTCTATCTGTAATATCTCTTAAAGTAAAGTGGATGTGGGGATTTTATTTGCACAAATGATCATATATGTGAAGAGCATTGTCTACACTTAATGTCAAGATGTAATGTGCATGTTAATTAGGTTATTTCCATAACAATAGACTCTCACATAAAATATTTAACCTTAGATAATAACTTGGTACTTGTTACAGGGATAGAGAACATGGGTTCTGTTCAAATTTACATGATTTGGTGTTGTGTGTGCATACTAATCAGCTTATTTACATAACAATGAAAATATTTGTCAAATTAAAGTTTTGCTTAAAAGTTTTTGCTTAAAGTTTTCATAACTTTCGTTATGAATGGTGTACATTCTTGTAACTTGGCATAGGGAAACTGTTCGAGTGAGCATGATTAGGGGTCGTGTGCATACTAATTAGCTTATTTGCATAACAATGAAAGTATTTGTATCTGTGATATCTCTTAAATTAAAGTGGATGTGGGGATTTTATTTGCACAAATGATCATATAGGTGAAGAGCATTGTCTACACTTAATGTTGAGGTGAAGTATGCGTATCAATTAGGTTTCTTGCATAACATTAGACTTTCGTGCAAAATGTTTAACATTCATTAGCGTATAACTTCAGTTATGACTGGTGTACATTCACGTAACGTGGCACATGGGTAAAGGACATAGTTACTGTTCAAATAGGCATGATTGAGGGTTGCGTATGCCTATTAATTGACTTATTTGCATAACAATTGAAATATTTCTATCTATGATATCTCTTAAATTAAAGTGGGAGTGGAGATTTTGTTTTAAACAAATGATCATATATGTGAAGAGCATTATCTACACTCAATGGTGAGGTATAGTGTGCATATCAGTTAAGTTATTTGCATAACAATAGACTTGGGTACAAAAATATTTAACCTGAGATAATAACTTGCTACTTAGTTCAGTGGGAGAAGGCATTGATACTGTTTATTTGAGCATATTTGGGGGATTGTGTGTGCATACTAATTACCTTATTTGCATAAAAATGCAAATATTTGTATCTATGATATCTCTTAAATTAAAGTGGATGTGGGGATTTTGTTTGCACAAATATGTAAAGAATATTGTCTACACTTAATGATGAGGTGAAGTGTGCATCTTAATTAGGCTATTTGCATAACAATAGACTTCTGCAAAATGTTCAACATTCATGAGCGCGTAACTTAAGTTATAAATGATGTACATTCATGTAACTTAGCACAGAGGTAGATGGTGGGTACTGCTCAAATAAGCATGATTGAGGGTTGTGTGTGCATATTAATTAGCTTATTTGCATGACAATGAAAATATTTGTATCTATGATATATCTCAAATTAAAGTGAGAGTGGGAATTTTGTTTGCACAAATGATCATACATGTGAAGAGCATTGTCTACACTTAATGGTAAGATGTAATGTGCATGTTAATTAGGTTATTTGCATAAAAATAGACCTTTGCATAAAATATTTAACCTTAGATAATAAATTGGTACTTGTTACAGGGATAGAGAACATGGGTACTGTTCAAATTAACATAATTTGGTGTTGTGTGTGCATACTAATTAGCTTATTTACATAACAAGGGAAATATTTGTCAAATTAAAGTTTTGGTTAAACTGAATTTTGGGGTAAAGTTGTTATACTTATGTTATGAATGGTGTACATTCATGTAACTTGGCATAGGGAAACTGTTCAAGTAAGCATGGTTAGGGGTCGTGTGCATACTAATTAGCTCATTTGCTTAACAATGGAAGTATTTGTATCTGTGATATCTCTTAAATTAAAGTGGTAGTGGGGATTTTATTTGCACAAATGATCATATATGTGAAGAGCATTGTCTACACTTAATGTTGAGGTGAAATGTGCGTATCAATTAGGTTTCTTGCATAACATTAGACTTTCGTACACAATGTTTAACATTCTTTAGCGTATAACTTCAGTTATGACTGGTGTACATTCATGTGACGTAGCACAAGGGTAGAGGACATGGTTACTGTTCAAATAAGCATGATTGAGGGTTGCGTATGCATACTAATTGACTTATTTGCATAACAATACAAATATTTATATCTATGATATCTCTTAAATCAAAGTGAGAGTGGAGATTTTGTTTTACACAAATGATCATATATGCGAAGAGCATTGTCTACACTCAATGGTGAGGTATAGTGTGCATATTAATTAGGTTATTTGCATAACAATAGACTTGGGTACAAAATATTTAATCTGAGATAATAACTTGCTATTTGGTTCAGTGGGAGAAGGCATTGGTACTGTACATTTGAGCATAATTAGGGGATTGTGTGTGCATAATAATTTGCCTATTTGCATAGCAACGAAAATATTTGTCTCTTGAATTAAAGTGGGTATGTCATCTTATATGAAAGAGGACTTCAAAAGAAACAAAATGGTGAAGAAAGCATTGCAAAATCTTATTCTATTAAGGAGATATTCAAGTTTAAAGTGTGGTATCATTTCTGTAGAAACGACTGAAATCAGACTAGTTGTGATGTCACAGCCTCAGATTCCTCAAAGTCTTTATGTATTTTAAAGAAAGTTTTATGCATTTTTTAACTATTTAAATTATTTTTACTAAAACTTTCTTCAGGTAGTTTAGTAAAAATACCATTACTAGATTAAGTTTTGCTACTTTTCTGACATATCCCATGGTATTTAAGTCACAAAATCACAGGACAAAATATGATAGAATACATAAAGACTTTGAGGAATCTGAGGCTATGACATCTCAACTAGTCTGATTTCAGTCGTTTCTACACAAATGATACCAAACTTCAAACTGATATATCGCCGTAACGGAATCAGATTTTGGAATGCTTCCTTTACCATTTTGTTTCTTTCGAAGTCCTCTTTCCTATAAGATAAACATGCATGACCACTGAACTATTCCTTTAAACAAATGGTCATACAGTATATGTGAAGAGCATTGTTCACGCTTATTGGTGAGGTATAGTGTACATTTGCTGCAATATGTTTGACCTGAGATCAAAAACATATAGCTCATGGCTTACTAACTTCACATTTCTAGTTTTGTTATGATATTGACATTCCTGACATGAATAGCAATCAAATTGTTTGTCTTCTCATGAACAAAGAAGCCAATAAAAGTGTCCTCGCTTCTAAAGAATGTTAAATTAGGGGTTTGGGAAATATAAACAATAAGCAGAATGTGGGGTAGAAGATGACATGATGTTAAAGTAGCTGAAGGAATTAGGATGAGGTCATGTGGAACAGCGTCAAATTGTATGTTATGGCAGGGTGCGGTGGGATGTTGGTCAGGATGTGTTGGCATGTCAGACATGGTGGATTGGCATGTAGAACAGGGTGGGTTGGCATGTGGAACAGGGTGGGTCGACATGTGGTGGGATTTCATCTGGATTTCAGTTGTGATGGCATATGGGTCTTGCAAGGGGTGGAATTACATACAGTATCTGCTTTCCAGGTGTGATTGCATGGAGTATAGACGTGGGATGACATTTGGGACAGGTTGGGATAAAATGTGGGACAGTCTGGAATATGCATTATTAGCGGTGAGGGGATTTGTATTGTTTCCAATGTCTAGTTTGCATACCTTAAGCAATATTGTTTCGCATAATTTTACTTTAATATTATTGTACATTTTGTATGCTGCTTAACACACATTTTTTCTTAAATTGGAAGTTGTATTAAAATCCAAGATGTAGTTCTGGAAATGTGTAGGGGCTGGGGGAGGGTAAAGGTTGGAAAGGTGCTTGAATGGCATTCTTTCATTGACAAGTCAGGGCCTCTCCTTTCCTTGTTATTCAATTTATAGAACTAAAAGAGGTGTTGCAGTTATAAAGACTGCTAGGTTTGACATGTTTTCTGAGTTACTTTTAACTTTTTTGTCTTAGAATATCTTGGAATATTTTGAGGCTTGTAGTGCAAATGAAAATGTAAGTGTATCTTTCAAAGCTCAAGTAATTTGAAATCATCTGCCCCTGCTACCTATTTCTGTGTATACTTTCCTCTATAAGCCCATTCTCTACACTAGCTTTGACTAGTCAAGCATACTGTCCTTCCGACAGTTCTAGTTCTTTTTTTTTCTTTTTTCTTTTTTTATATAAAAGAGGACTTTGAAGAAAAATAAAGCACTCAAAAATCTTATTCCATTAAGGAAATTTGTTAATTTAAAGTTTGGTATCATTTAGAAACGACTGAAATCAGACTTGCTGTGACATCACAGCCTAAGATTCCTGAAAGTCTTTATGTATTCTATCATATTTTATCATGCGATTTTGTGGCTTAAAAATCATTGCATATGTAAGGAAAGGAGTAAAACAGAATCTTGAAAGGGTAATTATAATTTAACACCTGAACAAATTTCGAGGAAAAATAACAAATAGTAAAAACTCTCAATCAACTTTCTTTAAAACAGATTAACAATTGTTGATAATGTGAGGATAAGGACCCCAACCTTCTATGAAACGAAACTTTTAGTTTAATGACTAGGCTCCACAGCTGCAGGCCGTGCTACAAATTCACAACAAAGAGATACAAGCACAAATGAACGAGGAACAAGCACGGACAAACCCTCTATGGTAGACTTACAACACCAGTCATTTCTACATACCGGTAGATAAAACAGAGCCTTCAATTTGAATATCTCCTTAACCGAATAAGATATTGAAGTAGTTTCTTCACCATTTTGTTTCTCTTCACTTCCTCTTTCATGTAAAATAAACTTGCTTGACCATTGAACTAATCCTTTAAAGTCTGGTCTATATACACACAGTAAAAGTATATGGGAAGTAGGGTGCATTATGGGAACATGCATCAAATTAAATGAATTTAGATTTACAATCTTTAATTTTAAAGATGTGAGCCCTTCGAATTACTCCCTGACTGTTTTTGTGCCTCTACCTGCTTACAAAAAAACAAAAAAAAGTATCGTTTAAAGATCTATGAACAGGTGTCATATAACAACAGCTTTAATCATGAAAATAGCAACAACAACAACAAAAGTAACATATTCGGTTAAAAAAGCGACCATTTTACTGCTGCATTTTGAATTTTCAGGCCTTATTATAATAAGTTTTCTTATCTGGCTCCACTGCCCCTCTCTGCCCCACTTACAACATCGATCTCTCCATCAAGCATATATTCTTAACCTGTCCCCTCTACCAGAACTCCAGATCTCTTCTCTCCTCACTCTCCTCAATCTCGGACCGATTCGAAAACACTTCTTCCTCAAACATCATCAACTACCCCCGCAGCAACAACCTCCTCCATCACATATAATCTCCTCCCCTTATACACCCCTTTCTTTTTACCTAATTTGTTCTCACATATTCAGCTTTTCCCCTTTATCTCCCTTACAAACCTTCCATCACCTCACTATCCTTACACCATTATTTATTTACACCTTTTTTGCACATTTGACTCTAACTGTCGCGGTAACGTTAAACATCAACAAACCAAACCAAACCTTATGATAATTTATGCAAAGTTATAGAAATTGAGACATAGTATCAAGTTAACCTATTGTTTTTTAATCCTCCAACAACGTTTTATATCTCCATCATTCCTTTATTAAAATTTAGCAGAAGAAAATGGTCTTGATTTTCAGTGATTGACATTTCAGCATTTTGGAGAGAAAGCATAACTTTAAAGATATTCAGCTGTCTTATATTCATCAAAACTTTTACATATATTTTAATTATATTTAATTTTTGCATATATTTTAATTGGCCATGTATCGGAAACTACGGGTGCTTTTGACATAATCAAAAGACATTCTTTTCAGCATTTAGGATCTTTTTGGTGAATACAACATCTCTATCTGTTCACATACACATCTAAATCAGATATTTGTTCTATAACACATCATGCTAAGATCCAACAAGCTATTATTCATAGTTTTTATCATTATTATTTTGCTGTTGAAAATCTTCATAGGTTCTTTAATATGATGGAATGTAGAATGCAATGGCATGTCGGTCATCAGGTCATAGATGGTGGGATGGCATGTGGATCACAGGTGGGGTGGCATGCGGATCATAGGTGGGATGGCATGTGCATCATAGGTGGGGTGGCATGTGGATTATAGGTGGGATGGCATGTGGGTCATAGGTATGGTGGCATATGGGTCATAGGTAAGATGGCATTCGGTCATAGGTGGGTGGTATGTGGGTCATAGGTGGAATGGCATATGGGACGTAGCTGGTATGGTATGTGGGTAATAAGCGGAATGGCATATGGGGCGTAGATGGTATGCGGGACATAGAGTAGGATGGTATGTGAGACAAAAGGGTGGGATGGAACATACTGGATAAAGGTGGGATTGCGTATAAAGAAAGAGTTAGATACCATTTTGGACATTGGATATGGGATAGGGTGGCATGTGTAGTACATATATAGAGGGAGCGATGGCGTACAGAAAAAGGATGGGGTGTGTGAAAGTATAACACTGGATAGTATATGGGCATAAGATGAGATAAAGAGCTGGATAGTACATAGTTGGAATGGCATGTAGGGCATAGGGTGCGATGGAATGTGTGACATAGAGGTGACATAGTGTTTTGGACATGAATGGAAGGTATTGCATAAGGGTGATTTAGCGTATAAAAATAGGCCTAGTTTGAAATATTATATGTGATATTGGGTGGATCGACATATGGAATTAAGTGATATGTATAGGATAGTGGGTTTGGCATACACGTATGCGACATACAGTGGTATGTCATATGGGACATAGTTTGGGATGGGACATATAATGAGATAGCATATGGGAAATAGAATGGGATGACATTTATGATATATGGTGGGATGGCACGTGGAACATAGGGAACAAAGTGGGATGACATGTGTCAGATGGTGGATATCGCGTACATGTATAATACAGAGGGTGGGTTGTAATATGAGTCATGGGTGGAATGGCATATGGGACATGGATGGGAGGGTATATGAGGCATAATATTGTATTGTAAATACATATATTGTAATACAATATTGTATATTGTAAGGTGGGATATACCGGGTCGGATGTCATATGGTACATAGGTTTTAGTGACGTATGGGGCATAGAGTGCGATGACACGGGTGACGTATTGTGGCTGCATCGAAGGTGTATGCGACATGGGCTAAAATATCGAATGGTCAAAAAAGGGTGGGATGGAAGATATTGGACATGTATGGGATTGCGTACAAATACCAAGATGTAGGCAGGGGTATCATAGGACCAGGGACCTAAATAGCAGGTCCCTGATAGGACATAGGATAAATTGGCATATGGGACAGGGTGGGATGGAATAGTGGGTGTGATGGCGGACATGTCTATAACAGAATAACCATATGGACATAGGATGGCTTATGGCATAAGGTGGGATGGAGGTTCGGATTATATATAGGACATAGGGTGGGATATCATATGGGTAGGGATGCTATTTGGTATGGAGGATGGGATGGCATAGCTTGTCTCTTATGCTCTCTCTTATACTCAGTTTCTTTTAAGATATGAACAGGTATAATTTTAATATTTACCAAAGATCTTGAAAAACCTTACATTTTAAGATTTGGAAATTTTTAATTAAATTGTTGTTTCAATTCCTGTTAATTGTAGCCAGAATCTGACATTAAAAATATTTGAGGAATGACCGAAAAAGATCATCATACTGTACAAAAACTTTAAAATGCAATTAGGAAATCTTTAACATTCCATATCTCCTGAATTGAATATGATATTAACTTGATTTTTGTACCAAATTGGATCTAAAAGTATGCTTTTTCAATTTTTTTAATACAAAAAACATAGGAATACTCCATTAGGTCGCAACTTGAGGTTGCGACTTGAGGTTGCAACTTGAGGTTGCGACTTCAGTTTGCGACTTGGGGTTGCGACTTGAGGTTGCGACTTGAGATTGCGACTTGAGGCTGCGACTTGAGGCTGCACAACTTAAAGCCGCGGCGGGTCCGCACGACTTAGAGCCGCGGCTGTTTTTCGCAAGACTTAGAGCCGCGGCTGTTTTTCACACGATTTAGAGCCGCGGCGGGTTCCGCAGGACTTAGAGTTGTGGCGGGTTCCACATGACTTAGAGCCGCAGCGTTTTCCGCACAACTTAGAGCCGCGGCCGGTTCCGCACGACTTAGAGCCGCGGCCAGTTCCGCACGACTTAGAGCCGCAAAGGGGCTCCGCACAACTTAGAGCCGCGGCAGGTTCCGCACGACTTAGAGCCGCAGCGGGTTCCGCAGGACTTAGAGCCGCGGCGGGTTTCGCACGACTTAGGGCCGCGGCGGGTTCCGCCTGATTTAGAGCCGTTGCGGGTTTCGCACGACTTAGAGCCGTTGCGGGTTCCGCAGGACTTAGAACCGCAGGCTCCGCACGACTTAGAGCCGTTGCGAGTTCCGCAGGACTTGGAGCAGCGGGTTCCGCTCGACTTAAGGGCCGCCAATTCCGCCTGACTTAGAGTTGCCTGTTCCGCCGACTTAGAGCCGCGGGTTCCGCCCGACCGAGCCGCCAGTTCCGCACGACTTAGAGCCGCCTGTTCCGCACAACGAATTTGAGCTGCGGGTTCCGCACAACTTAGAGCCGCGGCGGGTTACGCACGACTTTAAGAGCCGCGGCGGTTCCGCACGACTTAGAGCCGTGGCGGGTTCCGCACAACTTAGAGCCGCGGCGGGTTCCGCACGACTTAAAGCCGCGGCGGGTTGTACCAAGACTAAGGGCTGCCGGTTCCGCGCGACTAAGAGCCGCCGGTTCCGCACGACTTCGAGTTGCCGGTTCCACACAACTTAGAGTCGCCTGTTCCGCACGACAAATTCGAGCCGCGGGTTCCGCACGACTAATAGCCCTTGCATCTTCTGCAAGACTAAGAGCTGTTGCAGGTTCCGCACGACTTAGAGCCACGGCGTTTTCCACCACGACTAAGAGCCGCCGGTTCCGCACAACTAAGAGCTGCCGGTTCCGCTCGACTTCGAGTTGCCGGTTCCGCACAACTTAGATTTGCCGGTTCCGCACGACTTAGAGCAGGCTGTTCCGCACGACAAATTTAAGCCACGGGTTCCGCACGACAAATAGCCGTTGCGGGTTCTGCACGACTAAGAGCTGGTGCAGATTCCGCACGACTTAGAGCCGCGGCGGGTTCCGCACAACTTAGAGCCACGGCGGGTTCCGCACGACTTAGAGTTGCAAGTTACGCACGACTTAGAGCCGCCAGTTCCGCCGCGACTAAGAGCGCGGATCCGCCACGACTTCCAGTTGCGGTTCCGCCAAACTTAGACTTGCGGTTCCGCACGACTTAGACTTGCGGTTCCGCCGCGACTTAGAGCCGCCTGTTCCGCTGTAACGAATTCGCGCGCGCGCCTCGGTCATGCGCCTCGGTCGCAGCGCCTCGGTCGCCCAGCGCCTCGATGCAGCGCCTCGATCGCAGCGCCTCGATCGCGAGCGCCTCGACCGCCAGCGCCTCGATCGCCAGCGCCTCCGATGCATGGCGCCTCGATGCGCAGCGCCTCCGATCGCCAGCGCCTCGGTCGCAGCGCCTCGATCGCAGCGCCTCGATGCCAGCGCCTCGATGCATAGCGCCTCGATCGCCAGCGCCTCGATCGCCAGCGCCTCGATCGCCAGCGCCTCGATCGTAGCGCCTCGATCGCAGCGCCTCGATGCGCCTCGGTCAGCGCCTCGATCGCAGCGCCTCGATCGCAGCGCCTCGATCGCAGCGCCTCGGTCGCCGCGCCTCGGTCGCAGCGCCTCGCGGCGCCCGTCGAGCGCCTCGTCGCGCGCCTCGATCGCCAGCGCCTCGGTCGCGCCTCGGTCGCAGCGCCTCGGTATAGCGCCTCGTCGGTCAGCGCCTCGGTGCAGCGCCTCGGTCGAGCGCCTCGATCGCGCGCGCCTCGATCGCCAGCGCCTCGATCGCAGCGCCTCGATGCCAGCGCCTCGATCGCAGCGCCTCGATGCAGCGCCTCGATCGCAGCGCCTCGATCGCAGCGCCTCGATCGCCTAGCGCCTCGATCGCAGCGCCTCGATGCAGCGCCTCGTCGCCAGCGCCTCGGTCATGGCGCCTCGATGCGCGCGCCTCGGTCGCCGCGCCTCGGTCGCAGCGCCTCGGTGCAGCGCCTCGATCGGTCGCAGCGCCTCGATGCATCGCAGCGCCTCGATCGCCAGCGCCTCGATCGCGCGCCTCGATCGCAGCGCCTCGATCGCAGCGCCTCGATCGCGCGCCTCGATCGCAGCGCCTCGATCGCAGCGCCTCGGTCGCAGCGCCGTCGCGGTCGCAGCGCCTCGATCGCAGCGCCTCGATCGCGCGCCTCGATCGCAGCGCCTCGATCGCAGCGCCTCGGTCGCAGCGCCTCGGTCGCAGCGCCTCCGATCGCAGCGCCTCGGTCGCAGCGCCTCGATCGCAGCGCCTCGATCGCAGCGCCTCGATGCATGGCGCCTCGATCGCAGCGCCTCGATGCGCATAGCGCCTCGATCGCAGCGCCTCGATCGCAGCGCCTCGATCGCCAGCGCCTCGATCGCAGCGCCTCGATGCGCAGCGCCTCGATCGCAGCGCCTCCGATCGCAGCGCCTCGATCGCTGCCGCCGCGCCTCGGTATAGCGCCTCGATCGCCGTCGCAGCGCCTCGATCGCAGCGCCTCGATCGCAGCGCCTCGATCGCAGCGCCTCGATCGCAGCGCCTCGATCGCCGCAGCGCCTCGGCAGCGCCTCGATCGTAGCGCCTCGATCGCAGCGCCTCGATCGGCGCCTCGGTCAGCGCCTCGATCGCAGCGCCTCGATCGCAGCGCCTCGATCGCAGCGCCTCGATCAGCGCCTCGATCGCAGCGCCTCGATCGCAGCGCCTCGATCGCAGCGCCTCGATGCGCAGCGCCTCGATCGCAGCGCCTCGATCGCAGCGCCTCGATCGCAGCGCCTCCGGATCGCGCGCTCGGGTCGCAGCGCCTCGATGCCGCCAGCGCCTCCGCAGCGCCAGCGCCTCGATCGCAGCGCCTCGGTCGCGCAGCGCCTCGGTCGCATCGGCGCCTTACGGTCGCCAGCGCCTCGGTGGCGCCTCGATCGCAGGCGCCTCGATAGCGCCTCGATGCCGCCTCGATGCAGCGCCTACGGTCGCGGCGCGCCTCGATCGCAGCGCCCTACGGTCGCCAGCGCCCTGCGGTCGCAGGCGCCCTACGGTCGCCAGCGCCCTACGATGCGCCAGCGCCTACGGTCGCGAGCGCGCCTACGGTCGCAGCGCCTACGGTCGCAGCGCCTACGGTCGCAGCGCCTACGGTCGCAGCGCGCCTACGGTGTCGCGCAGCGCCTACGGTCGCAGCGCGCCCTACGATCGCAGCGCCCTACGATGCCAGCGCCCTACGGTCGCAGCGCCACGGTCGGCGCCTACGGCCGCAGCGCCTACGGTCGCAGCGCCTGCGGTCGCAGCGCCTGCGGTCGCAGCGCCTGGTCGCAGCGCCTACGGTAGCGCGCCCTACGGTCGCAGCGCCTACGATCGCAGCGCCCTACGGTCGCAGCGCCACGTCGCAGCGCCCTTACGGTCGCAGCGCCTACGGTCGCAGCGCCACTACGGTCGCAGCGCCCTACGGTCGCAGCGCCTACGGGTCGCAGCGCCCGGTCGCAGCGCCCACGGGTCGCAGCGCCTACGGTCGCAGCGCCTACGGTCGCAGCGCCTACGGTCGCAGCGCCCTACGGCGCCTCGCAGCGCCGCCCGGTCGCAGCGCTTACGGTCGCAGCGCCACGGTCGCAGCGCTTACGGGTCGCAGCGCCTCGGCCGCAGCGCCCTACGGTCGCAGCGCCTACGGTCGCAGCGCCCACGTCGCAGCGCCTACGGCCGCAGCGCCTGGGTCGCAGCGCCACGGTCGCAGCGCTTACGGGTCGCAGCGCCCTACGATCGCAGCGCCACGGTCGCAGCGCCTACGGTCGCAGCGCCCTACGGTCGAGCGCCACGTCGCGCGCTGCGGTCGCAGCGCCTACGGTCGCAGCGCTTACGGTCGCAGCGCCTACGGTCGCAGCGCCTACGGTCGCAGCGCCTACGTCGCAGCGCCCTACGTCGCAGCGCCCTACGGTCGCAGCGCCTACGGTCGCAGCGCCCTGCGGTCGCAGCGCCTACGGTCGAGCGCCTAGCGCCTACGGTCGCAGCGCCTACGATCGCAGCGCCTCGCGCAGCGCCCTACGGTCGCGAGCGCTGATCGCGCGCCTACGGTCGCAGCGCTTACGCGCCTACGGTCGCAGCGCCTACGGTCGCAGCGCCTACGGTCGCAGCGCCCTACGTCGAGCGCCACGTCGCGCGCCTACGGTCGCAGCGCCTGCGGTCGCAGCGCCACGGTCGCAGCGCCCTACGGTGCAGCGCTTACGGTCGCAGCGCCTACGGTCGCAGCGCCACGGTCGCAGCGCCTACGGTCGCAGCGCCCTACGGGTCGCAGCGCCTACGGTCGCAGCGCCCTACGGTCGCAGCGCCTGATCGCGCGCCTACGGTCGCAGCGCCTACGGTCGCAGCGCCTACGATCGCAGCGCCTACGGTCGCAGCGCCTACGGTCGCAGCGCTACGTCGCAGCGCCCTACGTCGCAGCGCCTACGGTCGCAGCGCCTACGGTCGCAGCGCCCTACGGTCGCAGCGCCCTACGGTCGCAGCGCCCGGTCGCAGCGCCCTGCGGTCGCAGCGCCTACGGTCGCGCCCGAGCGCCTACGGTCGCAGCGCCACGGTCGCAGCGCTTACGGTCGCAGCGCCCTGCGGTCGCAGCGCCTACGGTCGAGCGCCTACGTCGCAGCGCCCTACGTCGCAGCGCCTGGTCGCAGCGCCTACGGTCGCAGCGCCCTACGGTCGCAGCGCCTACGGTCGCAGCGCCCTACGGTCGCAGCGCCTACGATCGCAGCGCCTACGGTCGCAGCGCCCTACGGTCGCAGCGCCCTTACGTCGCAGCGCCACGGTCGCAGCGCCACGGTCGCAGCGCCTGCGGTCGCAGCGCCTACGGTCGCAGCGCCACGGTCGCAGCGCCTACGGCGCAGCGCCTACGGTCGCAGCGCCCTGCGGTCGCAGCGCCTACGGTCGCAGCGCCCTACGGTCGGCGCCTACGGTCGCAGCGCCTACGGTCGCAGCGCCTACGGTCGCAGCGCCTACGGTCGCAGCGCCTACGGTCGCAGCGCCTACGGTCGCAGCGCCTACGGTCGCAGCGCCTACGGTCGCAGCGCCTACGGTCGCAGCGCCTACGGTCGCAGCGCCCTACGGTCGCCTACGAGCGCGCCTACGGTCGCAGCGCCTACGGTCGCAGCGCCACGGTCGCGCGCCTACGTCGGCGCCTGCGGTCGCAGCGCCTACGGTCGCAGCGCCTTACGGCGCAGCGCCTACGGTCGCAGCGCCTGGGTCGCAGCGCGCCTACGGTCGCAGCGCCCTACGGTCGCAGCGCCTGCGGGTCGCAGCGCCCTGCGGTCGCAGCGCCTTACGGTCGCAGCGCCTACGGTCGCAGCGCTTACGGTCGCAGCGCCCTACGGGTCGCAGGCGCCTACGGTCGCAGCGCCCGGTACGTCGCAGCGCCTACGGTCGCAGCGCCCGGTCGCAGCGCTTACGGTCGCAGCGCCTACGGTCGCAGCGCCCTACGGTCGCAGCGCCCTACGTCGTGCGCCTGCGTCGCAGCGCCTACGGTCGCAGCGCCTACGGTCGCAGCGCCTGCGGTCGCAGCGCTTACGGTCGCGGCGCCTACGATCGCAGCGCTTACGGTCGCAGCGCCTACGGTCGCAGCGCCCTACGGTCGCAGCGCCACGGTCGCAGCGCCTACGGTCGCAGCGCCTGCGGTCGCAGCGCCCTACGGTCGCAGCGCCTACGGTCGCAGCGCCTACGGTCGCAGCGCCTACGGTCGCAGCGCCTACGGTCGCAGCGCCTACGGTCGCAGCGCCTAAGTCGTGCGGAACCCGTCGTGGCTCTAAGTCTAAGCCTAAGTTGTGCGGAACCTGCAACAACTCTTAGTCGTGCGGAACCTGCAACGGCTATTAGTCGTGCGGAACCGGCGGCTCGAATTCGTTGTGCGGAACTGGCGGCTCTTAGTCGTGCGGAACTGGCGGCTCTAAGTCGTGCGGAACAGGCAACTCAAAGTCGTGCCGAACCCGCGGTTTTAAGTCCTGCGGAACCCGCAGCTCTATTTTGTGCCGAACCCGTGGTTCTAAGTCCTGCTGAACCAGCAGCTCTAAGTTGTGCGTATTTTGCAACTCTAAGTCAGGCGGAACCCGCCGCGGCTCTAAGTTGTGCGAAACTCGCCGCGGCTCTAAGTTGTGCGGAACCTGCACCAGCTCTTAGTCGTGCAGAACTCGCAACGGCTATTAGAGCCGCGGCTGTTTTTCGCAGGACTTAAAGCCGCGGCTGTTTTTCGCAAGACTTAGAGCCACGGCATTTTCCGCACGACTTAGAGCCGCGGCCGGTTCCGCACGACTTAGAGCCGCGGCCAGTTCCGCACGACTTAGAGCTGCGGCGGGTTTCGCACAACTTAGAGCCGCGGCGGGTTTCGCACGACTTAGAGCCGCGGCGGGTTCCGCACGACTTAGAGCCGCAGCGGGTTCCGCAGGACTTTGAGTTGTTGAGGGTTCCGCACAATTTAGAGCCGTTGCGGGTTCTGCAGGACTTAGAACTGCGGGCTCCGCACAACTTAGAGCCGTTGCGGGTTTCGCACGACTTAAGGGCCGCCAATTTCGCACGACTTAGAGCCGCCGGTTCCGCACGACTTAGAGCTGTGGGTTCCGCACGACTTTGATTCACCTGTTCCGAACAACTTAGAGTTGCAGGTTCCGCACGACTTAGAACCCCAGCAGGTTCCACACGACTTAGAGCCACGGCGTGTTCCACCACGACTAAGAGCCGCCGGTTCCGCACGACTAAGAGCCGCCGGTTCCGCACGACTTCAAGTTGCCGGTTCCGGACAACTTAGACTTGCCGGTTCTGCACGACTTAGAGTTGCCGGTTCCGCACGACTTAGAGCCGCCTGTTCCGCACAACGAATTTGAGCCACAGGTTCCGCACGACTAATAGCCGTTGCGGGTTCTGCACGACTAAGAGCTGGTACAGGTTCCGCACGACTTAGAGCCGCGGCGGGTTCCGCACAACTTAGTGCCGCGGCGGGTTCCGCCTGACTTAGAGTTGCAAGTTACGCATGACTTAAAGCCGCGGGTTTCGCGATTTAGAGCTGCGGGTTCTGCACGACTTAGAGCCGCGAGTTCTGACGAGGTTCCGCACGACTAAGAGCCGTCAGTTCCGCGACGACTAAGAACCGCCGGTTCCGCATGACTAAAAGCCGCCGGCTCCGCAAGACTTTGAGTTGCGGTTCCGCACAACTTAGAGTTGCCGGTTCCGCACGACTTAAGAGTTGCCGGTTCCGCACGACTTAGAGTTGCCGGTTCCACACAACTTAGAGCCGCCTGTTCCGCACAACGAATTCGAGCCACGGGTTCCGCACGACTAATAGCCGTTGCGGGTTCCGCATGACTTAGAGCTGTTGCAGGTTCCGCATGACCAATAGCCATTGCGGTTTCCGCACGACCAATAGCCGTTGCCGGTTCCGCACGACCAATAGCCGTTGCGGGTTCCGCACGACTAAGAGCCGCTGGTTCCGCACGACTAAAGAGCGCTGGTTCCGCGACGACTTCCAGTTGCGGTTCCGCATGACTTAGAGCTGCGGGTTCCGCACGACTTAGAGCCGGTTCCGCACGACTTAGAGCCGCGGGTTCCGCACGACTTAGAGCCGCGGGTTCCGCACGACTTAGAGCCGCGGGTTCCGCACGACTTAGAGCCGCGGGTTCCGCACGACTTAGAGCCGCGGCTTCCGCACGACTTAGAGCCGCGGGTTCTGCAGGACTTAGAAGCGCAGGTTTCGCACGACTTAGAGCAGAGGGTTCCTCACGACTTAAGGGCCGCCAATTCCGCACGACTAAGAGCCGTCGGTTCCGCACGACTAAGAGCCGCCGGCTCCGCACGACTTCGAGTTGCCGGTTCCGCACGACTTAGACTTGCCAGTTCTGCACGACTTAGACTTGCCGGTTCCGCACGACTTAGAGTTGCCGGTTCCGCACGACTTAGAGTTGCCGATTCCGTACGACTTAGAGCCGCATGTTTTGCACAACGAATTCGAGCCGCGGGTTCCGCACGACTTATAGCCGTTGCGGGTTCCGCATGACTAAGAGCTGTTGCAGGTTCCGCACGACTTAGAGCCTCGGCGGGTTCCGCATGACTTAGAGTCGCGGCGGGTTCCGCCTGACTTGGAGTTGCAGGTTACGCACGACTTAGAGCCGCGGGCTCCGCACGACTTAGAGCCACGGGTTTCGCACGACTTAGAGCTGCGGATTCGGCACGACTTAGAGCCGCGGGTTCAGCACGACTTAGAGCTGCGGGTTCCGCATGACTTCGAGCCACGTGTTCCGACAACTTAGAGCCGTTGCAAGTTCTGCACGACTTAAAGCCGCCGCGGGTTCCGCACGACTTCAAGCAGCGGGCTCCGCACGACTTCAAGCAGCGAGTTCCGCACGAATTCGAGCCGCGGGTTCCGCACGACTTAGAGCCGCCGCAGGTTCCGCACGACTTCGAGCCGCCGGTTCCGCACGACTTCGAGTCGAGTTGCGGGTTCCGCACAGCTAATAGCTGTTTCAGGTTCCGCACAACTAAGAGCCGTTGCGGGTTCCGCATGACTTAGAGCAGCACGACTTAGGGCCGCACGACTTAGAGCCGCACAACTTAGAGCCGCACGACTTAGAGCCGCACATCTTACAGCCGCACAACTTCGAGCCGCACAACTTAGAGCCGCACGACTTAGAGCCGCATGACTTAGAGCCGCATGACTTAGAGCCGCATGACTTAGAGCCGCACGACTTAGAGCCGCACGATTTCGAGCCACACGACTTCGAGCCGCACGACTTCGAGCCGCACAACTTCGAGCCGCACGACTTCGACCGCACGACTTTGAGCCGCACGACTTCGAGCCGCACAACTTCGAGCCGCACGACTTCGAACTGCATGACTTCGAGCCGCACAAGTTAAAGCCACACGATTTTTAAGACACACGATTTTTTTGTCACACAACCACGATTTTTAAGTCACACAACTTCAAAAGTTGTAAAAAATTTTTTAACTAACCAAGCAACTCTTTATCTATTTGCTCTTTATCTAAGGAACACTAAACCGAAAAGTGGGGGCGTTCGTTTATGCAAATTCCACAGATATATTTTCCACAACAGATCGATAAACTTCATGCCTCAATTACCCACAGACGTGAGGGCTAAGTTTGCTTGAATATTCATATTAACCAGAAAATAGATAAGCATTTGATTAGGGTGCTGAAGGGGGTGGGGGCATTAAAATACGTCCACACTTTTTGGTCTAGTGCCCTTTTAAATATGTCGCGAAAATGATGGGATAGACTAATCTTGCTCAATTTTGATTGTGGGTATTGTGAATGTATATTGAAATACGCCCATTAAAAACACATTTACAGAAGAAAATTCCACAAACCCATCACAAATTTGTATTTTTATAAGAGTGACAAAATCTGTTATCAAAATTGGTCAAACTGAGACAATTTGACAGCGTTTTTCAAACTCCTTAAAGGCAACAATATGAAATTATACTTCCTTGGAATTGTGCGGCAAATTATGTTTGAGTCGTTGCCACCTTCCCTTTCCCCCTCCTTCGTATTATACATGTACACAATCATATCCACCATACAACACATGTCATCCCACTTTGTCCCCTATGTTTCACGTGCCATCCCACCCTATGTCCTACATGTTATCCCATTCTAATTCACATATGTCATCTTATATGTCATCCCATCCCAAACTATATGACATCCCACGCTATGTCGCATACGTGAATGCCAAACCCACTATCCCATGCATATCACCTTATTCCATATGCCGACCAATTTCCATATGATATTTCAAGCTATTTCGTATACGCAATCTTACCCTTATGCAATACCTTTCACCCATATGTTTAAAACACTATGCCACCCCTACGTCTCACGTTCCATCGCACCCTATGACTCATAAGTCATTCCAAGTCTTCCAACTGCTTATCTCATCTTATGCCTATATACTATCCAATGTTATGCTCCCACGCAACCCATCCTTTATTTGTATGTCATCGTACCCTCTATACACATGCCACCCTATACCACATTCAAACCCACCCAATGTCCCACATGGTATCTAACTCTTTTCTTATACGCATTCCCACCTTTATTCAGTATATTCCATTCCACCCTTTGTCTCGCATGCCATCCAACTCTATGCCCCTAATGACAAACCACCCTATGTCCCATATGACAACACACCCTATGTCTCATATGCCATTTCACCATATGTCCCATCCCAAACCATGTCCCACATGACAACCCACGCTATGTCGCATACGTGTACGCCAAACCCAGTAGCATGTACATGTCACTCTGCTCCATGTGACATTCCACCCTGTGTACAATGTGACATTTCACTCTTTGTCCCATATGGCATTCCACCCTATATGTCCCATATGATGTTCCACCCTATGTCGTATTTTTAATTTCATCTCTTTATCCAATATTTTCCATCGCAGCATACGACCCACATGCTCCATGTGACATTCTAACTTATGTACTATATGCCATCCATGTCGTACGCGCACTATCCCGTTTATACCACCCTACGTCTCTTATGCCAACCCACCTCATGTTCCACATGATATCCCACCCTTTCTCTTTTAACCAATCCCAGCCTCTATCCAATACTTTCTATATGCCCAACATACCATCGTGCCAGTATGCTTCACATGGCATTTTAACCTATGTACCATGTGCCATCCATCTCACCTTATGCCTCATATGCTATTCCATACTATGCGCCATAAGTCATACCACCTTTGTGTCACACGCCACCCCAAAACTATTTCCCATACGACAGCCAGCACGTTTGCCATTACACCCACTATTCCCTCCCACCCTGTCCCACGTTATACTCCAACATCTTTCGTATGCGCAATCCAACCCTCTATCCATTATCATGCCACCCCATCTATGATCCACATGCCACCCAACATTATGATCCACATGTCATTCCACCTATGACCCACATGCCACCCAGCATTATGATCCACATGTCATCCCACCTATGACCCACGTGCCACCCAACATTATGATCCACATGCCATTCCATCTATGACCCACATGCCACCCAACATTATGATCCACATGTCATCCCACCTATGACCCACATGCCACCCAACAGTATGATCCACATGCCATCCCACCTATGCCCCACATGCCACCCAACATTATGATCCACATGTCATCCCACATGCCACCCAACAATATGATCCACATGTCTTCCCACCTATGACCCACATGCCACCCAACATTATGATCCACATGTCATCCCACCTATGACCCACATGCCACCCAACATTATGATCCACATGTCATCCCACCTATGACCCACATGCCACCCAATATTATGATCCACATGTCATCCCACCTATGACCCACATGCCACCCAACAATATGATCCACATGTCATCCCACCTATGACCCACATGCCACCCAACATTATGATCCACATGTCATCCCACATGCCACCCAACATTATGATCCACATGTCATCCCACCTATGACCCACATGCCACCCAACATTATGATCCACATGTCATCCCACCTATGACCCACATGCCACCCAACATTATGATCCACATGTCATCCCACTTATGACCCACATGCCACCGAACATTATGATCCACATGTCATCCCACCTATGACTCACATGCCACCCAACATTATAATCCACATGTCATCCCACTTATGACCCACATGCACATTTTGAATAATAGCATGTCGGGATCTACATTTTAACATGATGTGTTATAGAACAAATACCTTATTTAACTGTATATGGACAGATAGAGATGTTATATTCACCATAAAGCTCCTGAAATATTGAACAGAACAGTGGCGTAGGAACCGAACCGGGACCAGGGGTTAAACCCCCCCTCCCTTTCTTCCCCTTCAAACTATAACGGTCTAACGAATCAATTTTGGAGAGTCAGATTTAGATTCCATGGCATTTTCTTCCGGAAATCTTCAATTTTCGAGAAACCTCCTTCAATTTTTGAGAAACCTCCTTCAATTTTCGAAACGTTTTCTTCATTTCGAGAATTTATTTTCAATTTTCGGAAAATTTCCTTTAATGTTCCTGAAATTTCCTTTATTTTCGGGATATCTTTTTCATTTTGAGGAAATTATCCTAAATTCTCGTGAAATTTGCTTAAATTTTTTGAAAAAAATTCCTTCATGTTTGGGGAAATTATCTTCATTTTTGGGAAATTTCCTTTATTTTCAGGAATTTTTCATCATTGCTCCCAATTTTTGTAAAAAATGTATCAACTTATTCGTAAACTGTCTTTTATTTTCGATGATTTTTCTTCATGTTCGGGAATTTTGCATCAATTCTGATCCTTCAATTTTTGTAAAATTTCCTTCATTTTTTGGAAAATTTGTCTTCCTATTTAAGAAATTTTCATCAATTTTCGTAAAATTTCCTTCATTGTCGTGAGATTTTCTTAATTTTTGTGAAATTTGCTTCAATTTTCGTGAAATTTCTTGCATTTTCTGGAATCACACCCCCCCCCTCCCTCTTTTTACAAATAGTGATGAGAGACCTGTACATTTTTGTTGGTCTATTGAGACAAAAATCAAGCCCCCCCGTTAATTTCAAATATCTACCTACGCCACTGCATAATTGTCTTTAGATTTGTCAAAAGCACCCATTGTTTCCGAAATGTGGCTAATCAAAATATATGCAAAAGTTTTGTTTAATATATATGTATATATATATATGTATATATAGATATATAGGTATATAGATATATAGATATATATAGATATATAAACCTCTTTTAAGAGAGACTTTTTTTCTCCTGCTAAATTTGAATATGGGGGGTATAATGGAGATTCAAAACGTTGGAGGATTAGAAAACAATAAATTAACTTGTTACTATGTCACAATTTCTATAAAATTTGCGTAATTTATCATAATAAGTCCTAAAAATTTAAAATTTAAAAAGCGACCATTTTGGTCGCTTTTTTGACCGAATATGTTACTTTTTTTTGTTGTTGCTATTTTCATGGTTGATGTTGTTGAAATATGATACTGTCCATAGATCTTACATCAATGTATTTTTGCGGGCAGGTAGAGGCCTACCGAAACAGTCGGGGAGTAATTCGAAGGGCTCACATCTTTAAAATTAAAGATTTCAAATTCAATTTTCATTAAATTTGATGCATGTTCCCATAATGCACCCTACTTCTCATATACTTTTACTGTGCCATATAGACGAAAGGATTGCAGAAAATGTTACACGTTTTGACAATAAAAAAATACACCAGTACCTATTTTTCAGAGGGGTGATCCACACTGCCCCTCTTCTCTATGCTCTATATTTTGTTTACAAAAACATACTTTTGTAGTGGCGTGGTGGGTCATGTTTTACTAGGGGAAAGGGAATTTTGGCGCCCCATCTTCCCCTTCCTTCCGGCAAAAAAGCTCATAACAGTAAAACATTGAGCACATAGAAGTAAATTGGCATGAACATTTTAGAAAATTGCTTGAATTCAGTGTTTAAAATATAGGAACCAACCCGTCAAAGCCCTAGAAGGGGTCCAGGAGCCGAAACCTCCGGAAGCGCTGTTTTGGTAAAATTTCCCGAAAATGTGAAGAAAATTTTCCAAATATTAAAGAACAATTTCGGAAAATGAAGGAAATTTCCTGAAAATAAAAGAAATCTCCCGAAAATGAAGGAAATTTCCCCAAAATTGAAGAAAAACTTTCCAACAAATGCCGAAAATTGAAGAAAACACACCGAAAATAATGGAAATTTCACGAAAACGAAGGAAATTTCACGAAAACGAACGACATTTTACGAAAATGAAGAAATCTTCCCAAAACCACTGTCGTCTGCTGTAAGTTACATTTAATAAGACTTACATACGTTTGCATGTTGTTATTAAATATAAGATAATTTTTACAAGGTAATTATGCTGGAATCTTGCTGTACCATTGGCCGGTTGGTTGCACTAATAGATGTATGCGGGAAATGAAAAGACATTTTCTCGATTTCCATCTGATCCTAATCGACGTTCGAAGTGGGCTTCTGCTGTACGACGCAACAGTTTTCAACCCGGGCTTTCAACCTACACACTAAAATTTGTAGCGAGCACTTTATATCTGGTATAGGCTTTGTCTGAGTATAACAAACAATCAGATGACATTAACTTTAAAGTATACCGTGTGAAAATATGAATTACTTAAGGAAAATATCAAGAAAAATCAGAAGCGAGCAAAAACTGCAATCAGTAAAATTCGCTGAACTGGTACTGGTAGGTTAGCATGTACTTTGTTTGTTGTATACGAGTGATGTAACTAAGCTGCGTGAGACGCGTGAAACGCAACGACGCCGCTGCCCGATAAAATGGAGTCCAGCTGAGTTAGAATTACGTGATGAAATATAGAACAAAATAGAAAATAGAAATTGCTATATGTCCATATAGGCATTTTTAATCCAGTACAAATTATGAAAATAGCCTAAATTCCTAGGCTTTTGTCCGTCAAGCTCGGTTACAAATTAACCATTTTACAGCTTTTTGCTTTTTGTCGTGTAAATGTGCAAATCAATATGCAAATCGGTTTGATGTATGAATGGGCATACTGACAATTTTCTTATTAGAAACGTGTTCTTTTAATTTGATTATGCACCACAATTATTTGAATGGGTGATTCTGTTGAGTTTTTTTCATATTTTTTTCACCCACGTCTACCACCAACCAACATCTAGGAGAAGACAATCGCATATTTTTAAAGACTGAAATTTAAGGAACAAAATACAAAAACAATATTTACATTTTTTTATTATTTAATATTTAAGATTTTGAATATGTCAAAATATCCTCAAAGTTTGATTGACCCTTGGAACTGAATACAATGTTTTACCAAGTGCTAATTTGAAGAAAAAGATAAAACCTCTACAGCCTTCAGAAACAGGATGCCGCCGGGAGGATAGTGGGAATAGGGATGCACTGGAGCCCGGGTTCAGTGGGCACCCAAATAAATACAGTACCTGATTATTTCTTTTGGCGACTAAAAAGTAAAACATCCCTAAAAAAACAAAAAAAACAAAACATAGCCACAAAAGCAGAGAAATCGGCAAAAAAACCGGTCACTTTAACTAAAAATATATACATATATATTTTTGCCCTTTAGAGATACGATGGGCCCTAAGTTTGTACCCCAAGGCCTCGCGACTCTCTCATTTTCGGGAAATGTCGGGAAAATTTCTTCTTCACATTTTAAAAGATTTTCTTCAATTGTTTTGGAAATGTAGACAATTTTTTCCAAAAGTTACGATAGTTTCTCCAAATATTCTGTCTTATCATTTTTTTCATTTTGTTTTCTTTTCTCGCTGCCCTTATGTTTGTTTGTTTGATGAGGGCTCAACGGCACCACGACAACGAGGGTCAAATTATGCCGGCGAGCTTAGATTATTTTAGAGGTGGGAAGGGAAGAAAACAGGGGGAGATTGAAAGAAACACGAGAACTGAAAGTCAGAAAGCTGGGATCGAGAGAGGTGCATGGATGGAAAAAAACCTACAAGTATTGCCATTGTGTCTAATTTTGTGTTAAAATCATGCCATTAATGAATGATGACATAATCTGCCCTATGTGCTATAAAATATATGTATTTGTTGAGAATGATTCTCTTTTAATTTTGTTTTCCAACAAATGCTTTGACATGAAGTTCTAAAGGCTTGACTCATTATTATCATATACAAATACAAATTCATCAACTCATGCAAAGGAAAAAATATTTCTTACAAGTTAGAAAATTTGTAATAGATTATAAAGAAATACATTAATATTCTAATCTGTACTGGGTGAATGGCATCATTTATTAGAGGGCGTACGGACAAAATGAACGCTCCCATGTAAATTTTATGTTGACAGATTTAATGTTTTAATAATTTAGAAAATGTATGCTAATTTGTGTTGCACGATGCGAAATTTCTTCTAATGACTTATAATTATCATTTCTATAATATTAAAAGAAGAAAAAGCCAAACTTGATGTCTCCTTTAAGAAAGAAACTTATAGAATTACATATTTAGTACATAACAACTTATAAAATTACGTAACAATTTTGTGTCAATGTCCCAAATTAACATGATAGTGCTATTTTCAAATTGATTCAAGAAGTGATATGTTCAGATATGAATATTCTTTATCAATCCATAAACATCATTTTAAGTGCCCGCCCTCTGTTTTTATTTTCCAATACGAATGTGGGTTATCCCTACATAATACTGAGGACAAAATTATGCTGCCTGCCTATACATCACACATCAACTTACAACAAATGAATTTAAGGTATACATATATATATATATATATATATATATATATATATATATATATATATATATATATATATATATATATATATATATATATATATATATATATATATATATATATATATATATATATATATATATATATATATATATATATATATATATATATATATATATATATATATATATATATATATATATATATATATATATATATATATATATATATATATATATATATATATATATATATATATATATATATATATATATATATATATATATATATATATATATATATATATATATATATATATATATATATATGGACAGGTAGCAAAAACATGAGCCTAACTGGTTCAATATATACAACAAATGAATTTAAGGTATTTAAGATATATGGACAGGTAGCAAAAACATGAGCCTAACTGGTTCAATATATACAACAAATGAATTTAAGGTATTTAAGATATATGGACAGGTAGCAAAAACATGAGCCTAACTGGTTCAATATATACAACAAAATGAATTTAAGGTATTTAAGATATATGGACAGGTAGCAAAAACATGAGCTTAAATGGTTCAATATATATATATATATATATATATATATATATATATATATATATATATATATATATATATATATATATATATATATATATATATATATATATATATATATATATATATATATATATATATATATATATGTATGTATGTATGTATGTATATATATATATATATATATATATATATATATATATATATATATATATATATATATATATATATATATATATATATATATATATATATATATATATATATATATATATATATATATATATATACTAAAAAATAATTATGTCAAACAGCAATAAGTCACATCAACAGAAGTCAAGATTGACCATTTTACAGCACGCATGTTAAAACTTAAATATACCTAATCAGCTGATTAGCATAAATTGCGCGATATTTTGTGACCTCAGACTTAATAGGACAACTAGAAAATTCAAAACCTTGTGGACCAACTTCAAATAGGGGAGAGTTCCATTTTTTTCATGAGGGGGCTTATGGAAGATATTGCGATGAAATCCATCCCATGCAGCCATGCAGGCTGCCAGGAATATTAAAGGCTGTACAATTAGAGTGTTTAATGATTTGAAAATAACTTAAAATTATATTGAAATAGTTTGTCAAACATAAAAAGATGAAAAATATGAATAAACATGGTAAATCATTCTTTCTTAGAGTATGTGCTATAATAACAAATTCATTAAGGTTTAATTACCGTTTCTGAAGACTTTGATTTTCCCGGCCGCCTGCCTGACAGGCAACAAGCTCCAAGACGTCTCCGAAGTGCCATGGTCAAATCCAGAATAACAAATATTATAAATTTCCCGCGCATTTGCTTTTCGTTGACATTTGATGCAAACATCGTGACCCCTTGTAAATCTTATTCAATAAGTTAAAGGGACACTAGACCGACAAGTGAGGACACAATTTTCCAGAGTCTCACAAATATTCAGCAAAACTGTGCTTTTTGGTCGTCGTGGAGAACTACGAAACTGCTCTAACACCAATTGTATACGAAGTAGCTCTCTGAGTTTCAGAATCAATGTAAACAGATAGTTATATCCCTTTGGGAGATGAAATATCTTTATTGAATATTTGAAAATTCACCAAAAAGACGCCCTGACATATGAGTCTTAGTCCACCTTTAATTGTTCTTTCATTCCAATTTTCGTACATCTTTTGTCAGAAAGCCCATTTTAGGGATTAAACGAATCGGTTCGCTGCCCACCTACCCACTGTTGCATTGGCTTTACTTAGCGTAGTACGGTAGCCGAGAAGTTTATAACCCCTTAATACATCCCCATCTCCATATACCTGTCAGCGCACGCAAGCTTACAAAAATTAGCTGCCATGCATGCACCTTACAACTTTCCGTAATCTGATCAAGGAATCATTTGAACAATTAATTCGAGATCCATGGACAGATGGACAGGTAGCTAAGAAATACATGTTGTTGAAATTTTATCATTTTACAGCATTTTGAGTGATTAGGCATTTTTTGAAAAAATTATGCAATTATTTCCCCCAACCTGCCAACAGTGTTCCCCAACACTGCTTTTCAAAAACTTAATGTATTATGTTAACCCCCAAATTATGACCAAATCCAATTGGTAGGGCCATGGATGCCATCCAAACAAGGCCAGGGACGAAACTAGAGAAGAGGGACATATTTTTGTTGCGCCCGTGGGTCATCTGCAGTAGTAAGTTGAGAAAAACGGGTTTATACGCTTATGCAGCCTGTAAATGGCTCAGGCAGTCGACAGGTCAATCTGCTGGGAGAAACGGAAGAGCCTGGCAGTTCGACATATTCATCTCACAAAAACGATTTGGATGATAAAAACCAGGGCCATAATTCCCGTGAGGCAGTAAGAATTCCCCCCCCCCCCCCTCCACACACACCCATACTTGTTTTGAGTCCCAACCGGGGACATGCGTTTTGAATCATCCGATCGGGGACATCGTATGAACGTTATTTTTAACCGAATTAGATGAGATGAGATTAGGGCCGTAATTCTTATTTGAAAAGTGTATATGTGGGGGGGGGGGGGGGGTAGGGGTAGGGGGTGGCCTTTTATCCAAAAAAATGTGGGGGGGAATGGCAAAATTCCCCCAAAATGTACTGAATTTAAAAGGAAAAAAGAGGGGGACATGTCACCTCTGTCCCCCGGAAATTACGGCCCTGGGTGAGATTGATCACAATTTCACAACCCATTTGTATTTATTTATCATTTACTACTCATCGTGTTCTTTTTCACAGTTTAGTGACATAAAACAGGAATGTACTCTATAGTACATACTAACTGCATCGTACACCCATGTGTATGTCCTCCAACCAGGACCACTATACCACAGAAAAGATACCAATCGGGGAAACAGGTAATGTGTTAGAGTTTATTTGCCCAACTGGGGACAGTATGCAGTCTGAATCACATAACTGTGGACATATGTGCTAGAATTTCATACTCTGATAATACACCTAAAGGCACATATTTTGAAACACAGCCTGCATAGAACCTACTAAAAGGGAACAGCACTAAAATGCGTAATATTTCAGGTGGCATATTGTTTCACCCATGGAGAGAGCCCAAATCTCGAAGAAAACCAACTAGGGATGTCCCCGAATGGTAGGTTGTCCCCGATTGGAAAGTGTTTCATATAAAGAGTGTTTTTTATATAAATGTCCCCGATAAAACATACGCATGCAGGCCTTCCTTACCTAATATACGCTCCTCTGAACGATTGTTAAAGGGTAGGCCCGAGTCAATTTTTGATGACGTATGTAAGAACTGCCGGTGTGCTCACTGACGTCATTGCGACTTGTTTTGAGACGAGACCGCCTGTTTAAGCTGTAATCTCAGGTTAATCATTTTGCACGAAAGTCTATTGTTATGCAAAAACCCTAATTAATATGCACACAACTCCTCACCATTACGTGTGAAAAAGTGCCCTTCACATGTAGGCCTATGATAATTTGTGTATGCGAAAAAATCACAAATCACACCCACTTTGATTTATTAGATAAGATATAGATACACATATTTTCATTGATAATCATGAGGACATGAGGATTAAACCCCAAGCACCCAGTGCGAACATGAGGATTATTCCCCAAGCACCCAGTGCGAACATGATGATTAAATCACAAGCATCCAGTGCGCCCAATGGTGATTAAGCCCCAAGCATTCAGAGTGCCCACTGCCCAATGGTGATTAAGCCCTAAGCACCCAAAGTACCCAATAAAATACATGTTATCTCAATGGACCATAGAAACACACATTACCTCAAAGGAAGAACCTAGTGCACTTCACCTCACCTAGTCTCTTCATGCCTCCTGGCCCATAAGGCTGCAGTGCACTCTCTCCACTGGACTCTCTTTTTTGCAACTTTCATGGCTTCTGTCCACGAGCTCCATCCCATCACTTTCCTCTTCTTCTCGACTGTCCTGCTTCAGGTCGTTCTAGGACGACCATCCTTCTCCTCTCTGGTTTCCACTTCATAGCTGTCACACAGTGCTTAATAGTGCTCGTGCGCATCACATGACCAATCCACCTCCATCTTCTTCGTTTTACTTCAGTGCTGATTTTGTCATGTTTAGTGGTTCTCAGTATTTCATCGTTAAATATTACATATGGCCATCTGATCTTCAAAATTCTCCTGTAGCATTTGATCATGAGTTCCATATCTTATTTAACTTCATAAATGCTACTCTTGTTTTAGAGATTCTGTTTTTGATATCTTTCTCGCCACCACCTTGTAAGCTTACCTAATTTTCAGAAACAAGTTCAGATACCAAGGTATCTGAACTTGTTTACTTCATTTAGAGCCTAGCGCGCCCAATGAAAATTAAACCCCAAGAGCACCCAGTGCGAACATGAGGATTAAACCCCCAAGTACCCTGCGCGCCCAATGAGGATTAAATCCAAGCACTCAGTGCGCCCAATGATGAATAAACCCCAAGCACTTCGAGTGCCCAATTATGACTAAACCCAAAGCACCCAGAGTGACCGAGAAAATACACGTTATCTCAATGGACCATAGAAATACAGTACACCTAATGAGGGCCCCAAACATCCAATGCGCCCAATAAGGATTAAACCCCAATCACCCAGTGAGCCCAATGAGAATTTAACCACAAGCACCCAGCGTGCCCAATGAAGATTTAACCACCCAGAGTGCCCAAGAAAATACACTTTATCTTAATGGACCCTGGAAATACACGTTAACCAATGGAGGATTAAATCCCTACTGGCATAGGTTTTGGAACCGTGGGGCACTGGGGGAACGTGGCCCCAGCTTTTACGAAAAATGACAAAAGTGCCCCATCTGAAATTGAAAAGTGCCCCTCAATTACTGTCGAAGGTGCAAGAACTGGTGGAATTTGAGCACACTTAAAAAAAAAAATATTATAAAAGTGCCCTTTTGAAAATTAAATGCCCCTTAATTACTGATCCAATTGTAGGAAACTGGCAACTTTTGTCAGTCCCATTTACGGGGAAATAGGTTCCTATTGGAAAATGTCCCCTTCCTAAAAATAAAGTGCCCCTTTTACTTTAGTTTATTATCTACAGACAGGGGGCGGGCATATGCATATGACTTTGCGAAGTTCCCCCTTAAAGGTCGTGCCCCTACTTCTCGAAAGCTTCCTACACCCCTGTCTTCTGGACAAGTACATCAGCTTTTTGGCAGGTAAAGCAACACGTCTCCTTTCCTTCTTTTACAATAGATTAACCAAGAAAATCTCTCCAACCAGTTTGCAGAGAAACTTCTTCTCTGCTGATGCATTACTTCGGAGCTCCCAGGGCTTCGTCCTCTGGACCCCAACCAAGCCTTCACCCCTATAGACCTCGCCAGGGCCCGTAAATGGGCACACGGTGTTAGGCAGTAAAATTTATGGCGACAGGATTGGCGGGGGAGGGGGTTGGGGAGGGGGGAGGGGGTGGGAGGTGATCTGTTCCCAACTGTTCTATATTGTGTGATTGTATAGACACATGAATTTCGTTTTTGAATTAGTAGGGCAAAGGAAAATTTGACTTACACCCCCTCCTGGGCTCGAAGTCAAGTTACGCCCTGGCTGCAACGCCGGCTCCAACCCGAAAGGCCCTGGCCTCGATAAAGCACTAGCAACAAGAAGGCAATTAAGGGGCCTGATAATTACATGCTAAGAGGCCCCAAAGAGTCCCGATGAGGCACCGTATGAAAAAGATCCCGGAGCCTTACAATTACTATGATAAGGGGCCCCTGAATTACCTCAAAGGAGTTAAAGTTCAAAAAAGAAGGGGGAGGGGTGGCTCTTTCAAGATAAAGCAATTTGGGCGTGATAACAAAAGATCGAATTGATATATGTCTCAACGATCTACTAAAAGCCAACCTTTAAAGCAAAAAGTAACGTTGATATGAAAGAAGGGTACAGTCTTAGAAACCTCACTATCCGTAAGTTCATTTTCATTCTTTTGAATTAGGAAGCGCCGGATTATGTCCCATTTTGACCCCAACTTTTTTTCTTTCAATTATATTGTATGTAACACGTTACGTGTTAGAGGTTCGCCAAGAAGTGGGGTATGAATACCCACATTTCCCAGGATCTGCGTCCATGATTATCAGTGGCGCCGCCAGGTGTTTGATATTGGGGGCACAAACCTTTTCGGTATGGGTAAAGATACCGCCTTAGGCGGGACAAAGCTCCGGTGGGAGTCCTGGGGGCGAAGCTCCAGGGAAACCTCGCTTTTCCAAGTTTTAGATACCCCAAAAGACTGATTATGTGCAATACACGGCTTTTTAAACTAAAGTAGGATGATTACGAACGATCTAGTATAGCTGCATATAATTGTGCAATGATACAGACTACCCCCCACCCCCACATTAAAAAGGTCTAAAATAGCCATTTTGGACAAAATACAATTTTCGAAATTTCGGACATGAGGGAAGAGGGGGCACGTCCCCCATGGCGCCACTGATGATTATGTCTAAATGATAAATCTAGATTTTCTGCCTCCGATGAGACACCCCGCATGAGACACTGACACCATCGTTTCCCACTTGTCGGGAAGTTTCACATTCGCTTCTCCCGGGTGGCGGCACCAGGATTTTGGTCATGGGGGGAAAAGAGGGGCAAATGCCTCTCATGAAGGGGGAGGGGGTGGGGAGTAAAATTACAAATTAAATTCAGTTATATAGATTGGTTGGGTTTTTATGTATTCAAATTAAATGTATCGGGATTATTTCAGATTATTAGATTAAAATGATCGGGATTATTTTTCGAATACTGTATTGTCCTATTTATATTGGGAGAGGGAAGGGGAGAGGGGGGAGGGGGATGTTTTAATTTTCTCAAAAAGCTTAAGCACTTGGAGAGAAATAAATATGATATAGGCCTATACTTCACAGGAAGTTGAAAAATGACCGTACTTGAAAAATACAAGAAATTGGATACATTTTCTGTTTTATCATTAAAGTTATCGCACGAAGCGCGAACATATTTTAAAGGGTCTAGAAATTGGATGTAAAAATCTGATTTTGGATGCTAAAAATCAGTCTAAGATGAAAGAAGATTGTTTCTATTTATTTGAAAAACGAAAATTTCATTTGAATTGATGTTTATTCATCGCTTTGAAGGTGTGTAAACATACGAATGTCATCAGTTGGTGGGTCTAAATCCAAACACACACACACACACATACATAATACGATTGTCATTAAAATATAGGCCTTTCTAGGACATGTTCAAGACAGTAAATTATTTTTCAAAAATTCCCACTATATATTTTCGATCAATTAGTAACAGGTAATTAGTTTTCAAAGAGAAAATCCAGTGAGGGCACTTTCTTTATTTAAGACTTCTAAAGAGAAACTCAACAGACCCGTATACCTGTATAGCCAGGACATTCGTATACCTGTATAGCCAGGACATTCGTATACCTGTATAGCCAGGACATTCGTATACCTGTATAGCCAGGACATTCGTATACCTGTATAGCCAGGACATTCGTATACCTGTATAGCCAGGACATTCGTATACCTGTATAGCCAGGACATTCGTATACCTGTATAGCCAGGACATTCGTATACCTGTATAGCCAGGACATTCGTATACCTGTATAGCCAGGACATTCGTATACCTGTATAGCCAGGACATTCGTATACCTGTATAGCCAGGACATTCGTATACCTGTATAGCCAGGACATTCGTATACCTGTATAGCCAGGACATTCGTATACCTGTATAGCCAGGACATTCGTATACCTGTATAGCCAGGACATTCGTATACCTGTATAGCCAGGACATTCGTATACCTGTATAGCCAGGACATTCGTATACCTGTATAGCCAGGACATTTCGTATATATCCTTGTGTAATATTGTTTCCTTTGATTTTACGCAAGGAGACACTTATACCTTCGCAAGAGCATTCCCCTCCCGTGCCCCGTGCTGGCATGGCGGGCCTCAGTGAAAAAGGAGAATTTAGTTCCAGTAAAGGTTAAGTTCTTGCAAGGGAGTTCTAAACTATGACCAATTTGTTGAGGTTTTCCGGGAGAGGTCCAAGGAACCTGTAAAACACCTAAGATAATAGACGTCCTGCATCCATTTTGTTTAAATTTTGCGATAACAATGTACAAATCGATTATGGGAGCGACCATTTTGTCATATACACAGTTGTAGCACTAGGAATTTGGTCATAGGTGGGGGCGGGGAGGGGATAGATGCGAAAATTTGTCTCACGGGAGAAAAAGCCTATAAATCAGATAAAATATGTCACTTTACAAAAAAATTCTGATGAGGCAAGTGAGGGGGAAGGAGGGAGGGGGGGGGGAGCGACCTCGTGGATGGAAATTCCCCCCTGTGTCCCATCGTAGCACCGCCACTGCATATACAATGTAAGATTTTGCGATAGGTAATTATAATCTGCAATCTCAAAGACACATCTAAGTTATGCTGTTACAGATATTTGAGTTTTCGCTCTCATGCGTTTTCTCATATTTCAAAAACAACGTGGTAAACATATACAAAGGGAATGGCTAATATTCAACCATGAATGCAATGAAGGAAATTATCACTCAGTTTTAAGTGTCGCCGGGCAAAGGCATTTTTTGTAGAAGTATCTAAAATTAAAAACTTATAACACTACATAAGGCTTTAACGTTAGTATAGCAAAGCATCATGAGAAATATCACAAAATGTCCATGTCACAAAAAGTTCCTCATTTAAGGAACCTTTTGGTTCCTTATTCTAGTCTCTCTCCCGGACTGATTACAAACGTTGGAATAAAAGCTTTACTGTATATAAGTAATGTTTGAATAAACAAACAAAGTAGTTTCATAACTTGTAGGCCTAAAAGGACATATCATGCATCCGCCCGAACCCCTTACTCTTGGACATGAGGCAGCGGATTGTGTTTCCCTCGTGGTTACGCCATCCCTAAAAATACACATTGTATATACTTCTATATCAATTAGTTGAATGAACTGGGGATCGTAGTATCATTTAGTATGTATTCATAAATAATGCAAAGTGCCTTTTTTTTTTTTATACTTATGTGTTCTCTTCAAGTTACCCTTGCAAGTGTCCTTATGATTTCAAAAATCTTAAGAAATACTAAGATAATGTTTATCAACTGATCAATGAGATAATCCTATACAGGTATATATGTTGTCATGAAAAGAAATCTAAATACTGCTTGCGCACTGAAAACTGATTGTGTTCTGTTGTAATAATGATACATGATTTATCTTACTAATACTATCATGGAAGAGAAGTATGATTAGTATTATTACTTCTCTTTTTTTGGTGTGGGGGGGGGGGGGGTGGCTGTTAGTAGATATAAGCTGAAGACCGAGTGTCCATCACACAACAATCCAAAAAAGAAAGAGTATTTACAGCGTAGGAGTGATTTGACAGTTCCAGTGGGGGCAGATTCAAGAGATGCATGGGTTGAATAGTATAGGTTATACGCCCATTATGCTTTTGTGTGGATAGATGAGGGTGAAAAATGGATGTGGCACACAACTGTACAGATGTAATATAACTGACACTAGATGAGCGTAATTATGTAATGTAACTGACACTAGGTGACTTAATTGTGCCCAAATTTTGAAATATAGGCCTATTATTTGGAGATATTCATTAGTTGTTCTGCTCCTTAAAGTTTCAAACAGTCAGACCCGACCTGATAAATAACCAGGTCGGGTCAGATTTTTCCTCTATATTTTTTTTATTCTGAAAACCTTAGTCGTTGCGGAAGTTGTTGGTTAATATCATATTAGCAATGGATAAAGTCCTTATTGTGTGGTTATTTTGATTAAGATTAAGTGGTCTCACTATTTGCTACAGTAAGTTTGTGGTTATGATTTGCTGGAACAAATTGTTAGGGAGAAGGACAAGTCATGTAATCCCTGCATTTCCTCCTTCTACATGCGGGTCATGGCTAGTAAGTATAACGGTTACATTTTTATGTATTATGTTTTCAATGTCTATTTTACATTTACACGTTTGTTATTGTTATACAGAAAGTAATTTAAAATATATTGAAAAGTTAGTTGAACTTTCTATCAAGTGTGTTATTTTTGCTCTCAATAGTATTTCTCTAGAGGTAGCTAATACAGTTTGTTCCCTTAGTGACATATTATTGTCATATATATCATATTTTCATCTCACCAGCTTCACATGTGAGCATAGGGGATAATCAACTGTTCGAAAAACAGACGTAAAATTCAACTTGACGGGAGAAAAGAACATGAATTTTGATTATCGTTAATGGAAAGTGATGTTTGTAGAGAGGGGGGGGGGAAGGGCTCATCCTACTACGGGTCTGCAATAAACACGTCCTTACGTAACTGTCCGACGATCGTTTAAGCATTTCCGCAACTAATATATGTCTATGGGCAAACGATCCGACAAATAGAAGCAACCTTTCAGACGTAATTACAAATAATATTTTTGTTCTTTCTACCAACAAACATGAGTCTAACCGCCATGTTTCCGATAAAAAATACAAGCATTAAAACGACACTTAAATATGGCGTTTTGATACGGAAATACCGCCTCACAGTCACCAATTCACAACTGTCTACGCATTTCTTTAACTTTCCGAGCGGTTAGACGGTGTTAGTTGGTGTTTAGGCGGCCTCTGCGCATGCGGAATTACAACGTTGTAGGTGGTGGCGTTGTTCAACAACTGAAATATTGCGTAAAGAGTACCGTTCATACAGGAATCCGGCATGCGGTTAAGGCAAGGAAATGCGAACATTTTTTGTTGTGTTTTACGTTCGATCATATAGCCTTAGTTTATTTGTTTTTTTGAACAACATGCACTTAATGTGAATTTTCCTGCTAATTGTTTTCTCAACATTAAGGAAATGATTAGATTAGATCTTTTAAATACTGCTTTTCTCTTAAAGATTAGGCAGTGGGAGTTTAGACTCAGGTCTATCGAGTTGTATTCCAGACGCTGAAACCTGTAACTTCATGATCTTCATCTTTTGTAAATACTTTTCCTGTGTGTATCCTGCTGAAACTCGAACCAGTGTGTTCTGCAATAAATTTCGTGATCATACTATCCTATTGCTATCTGTGTGACTTATCTTTGTTCTGGAAGTTACCACCTGTTATAATCAACTCTGTTTAATTCTGTACGCTGATATTCATTCAAAAAATCCAAAAAAGAAAGAGTATTTACAGCGTAGGAGTGATTTGACAGTTCCAGTGGGGGCAAATTCAAAAGATGCATGGGTTGAATAGTATAGGCTATACGCCCATTATGCGTTTGTGTGGGTAGACGAGATGGGCAAATGGATGTGGCACACAACTGTACAGATGTAATGTAACTGACACTAGATGAGCGTAATTATGTAATGTAACTGACACTAGATGAGAATAATTGTGCCCAAATTTTGAAATATAGGCCTATTATTTGGGGAAATTAATCCCTGCATTTCCTCCTTCTACATGCGGGTCATGGCTAGTAAGTATAACTGATACGTTTTTACAGTTTTATGTATTGTTTTCAATGTCTATTTTACATTTACAAGTTTATTATTGTTATACAGAAAGTAATTTAAAATATATTGAAAAGCAAGTTGAACTTTCTATCAAGTGTGTTATTTTTGCTCTCAATAGTATTTCTCCAGCGGTAGCTATAACAGTTTGTTCCCTTAGTGACATATTATTGTCATATATATCATATTCTCATCTCACCAGCTTAACAATATAGGCCTATTATTTGGGGAAATTAATCCCTGCATTTCCTCCTTCTACATGCGGGTCATGGCTAGTAAGTATAACTGATACGTTTTTACAGTTTTATGTATTGTTTTCAATGTCTATTTTACATTTACAAGTTTATTATTGTTATACAGAAAGTAATTTAAAATATATTGAAAAGCAAGTTGAACTTTCTATCAAGTGTGTTATTTTTGCTCTCAATAGTATTTCTCCAGCGGTAGCTATAACAGTTTGTTCCCTTAGTGACATATTATTGTCATATATATCATATTCTCATCTCACCAGCTTAACAATATAGGCCTATTATTTGGGGAAATTAATCCCTGCATTTCCTCCTTCTACATGCGGGTCATGGCTAGTAAGTATAACTGATACGTTTTTACAGTTTTATGTATTGTTTTCAATGTCTATTTTACATTTACAAGTTTATTATTGTTATACAGAAAGTAATTTAAAATATATTGAAAAGCAAGTTGAACTTTCTATCAAGTGTGTTATTTTTGCTCTCAATAGTATTTCTCCAGCGGTAGCTATAACAGTTTGTTCCCTTAGTGACATATTATTGTCATATATATCATATTCTCATCTCACCAGCTTAACATGTGAGCATAGGGGATAATCAACTGTTTAAAGAACAGACGTAAAATTCAACTTGACGGGAGAAAAAAACATGAATTTTGATTATCGTTAATGGAAAGGGATGTTGGTAGAAAGGGAGGGGTGGGGGGGGGGGCTCATCCTACTACGGGTCTGCAATAAACACGTCCTTACGCGACTGTCCGACGATCGTTTAAGCATTTCCGCAACTAATATATGTCTATGGGCAAACGATCCGACAAATAGAAGCAACCTTTCAGACGTAATCACAAACGATACTTTTGTTCTTTCTACCAACGAACATGAGTCTAACCGTCATGTTTCCGATAAAAAAATACAAGCATTAAAACGACTCTTAAATATGGCGTTTTGATACGGAAATACCGCCTCACAGTCACCAATTCACAACTGTCTACGCATTTCCTTAACTTTCCGAGCGGTTAGACGGACGGACTCGGAGGGTTGGTGTTTAGGCGGCCTCTCCGCATGCGGAATTACAACGTTGTAGGTGACGTTGTTCAACAACTGAAATATTGCGTAAAGGGTACCTTTTATACAGGAATCCGGCACGCGGTTACTAAGGCAAGGAAATGCGAACATTTTTTGTTGTGTTTTACGTTCGATCATATAGCCTAAGTTTATTTGTTTTTTTGAACAACATGCACTTAATGTGAATTTTCCTGCTAATTGTTTCCTCAACATTAAGGAAATAATAAGAATTAGATCTTTTAAATACTGCTTTTCTCTTAAAGATTAGGCAGTGGGAGTTTAGACTCAGGTCTATCGAGTTGTATTCCAGACGATGAAACCTGTAACTTCATGATCTTCATCTTTTGTAAATACTTTTCCTGTGTGTAGGCCTATCCTGCTAAAACTCGAACCAGTATGTTCTGCAATCAATTTCGTGATCATAACCTGTTGCTATCTGTGTGACTTATTTTTGTTCGTTCTGGAATTTACCACCTGTTATAATCAACTTTGTTTTATTCTGTACGCTGATATTTATTCAACAACGCTACACACCTGTTACAAATTGGTGGAGGTGCCATATTTTGAAGCTTTTACCAGTGTTATACTGTTACCATATGTCACATGAGGATTAGATGAAATTACAGGAAGTCAAAGCATCACTACCAAATAGGAATTTAAAAACCTGAATCACATCGCAATGTACTCTTCTCAACTCAAGCGTGGTCAAACCAAGAATTCACAACCTAGATTCATAAGAGAGATTTCTTACTTTGGGAATAAGTGTAGTGGCCCTTTGCTGAACCTGCTCCAAAATGAACTTATCCTTCTCAAAAAGGGACTCCAAGCCTGAATAGCATACTCAAGGTGAGGCCTGAATAACTACTCCTCTCTGAGAAAACAAAAATTTCTTCTACTCAAACCAAGCATCCTATCTGCCCTTGCAGCTGCTAAAACACACTGTTTAGAAGACTTCAGATTGCTAGTAACGACAACACCTAGATCCCTATCTTGTTCAACGCAACCAAGATTTGAACCATTCATGCAGTAATCAAAAGCCAAATTGCTCTGCCCAAAATGAATAACTGCATTTATCAACATTGAATGACATCTGCCACGTTTGGGACCAAGAAACTAACACATCCAGATTAGTTTGCAACAGTGCAGAATCCCTAGCATCACCAACAATCCTGTACAGCTTAGTGTCACCAGCAAATTTACAAATCCTGGAGCTAAGGGAAACATCAATATCATTAATGAAGATTAAGAAAAGAAGTGGACCCAAATCCAATACAGAACGCCGAGGAACACCACTTGTAACCTTCTTCCATGGAGATACTTCACCATTTTCAACAACTCCTTGTGATCTGTCACTCTCGCATACTTTCCCTCGATCCACACCAAGCGCTCTTGTTTTCAACATGAGCCTGCCTAACGGAACCTTATCAAATGCTTTTTAGAAATTTAAATAGATAACATCCACATTATGACCAGAATAAACTAGTAGTGTAGCATCATCACGAAATCTCTAATAGATTAGAAACATAAGACCTCGTAGGTAAGAACCCATGCTGGGACAAATTTAACAAGCCATTGACCAGTAAATGATCTAGTACAACATCCTTAAAGGATTACTTCAGTGGTTCAGTGGTCAAGCATGTCCATCTTATGTGAAAAGGACTTCAAACGAAACAAAATAGTGAACAAAGCATTCAATAATCTTATTCCGTTAAGGAAATATTCAAATTAAAGTTTGGTATTATTTGTGTAGAAACGACTGAAATCAGACTAGTTGTGATGTCATAGCCTCAGATTCCTCAAAGTTTTTATGTATTCTATCATATTTTGTCCTGCGATTTTGTGGCTTAAAACCGTGGGATATGTCAAAAAAGTAGTAAAACTGATTCAAGGAAGGGTTTTAATAATACACTACCTGAAGAAAGCTTGAGGGAAAATAATTTAAATAGTGAACAAATTAAATAAACTGTCTTTAAAATACATAAAGATTATGAGGAATCTGAGGCTGTGACATCACAACTAGTCTGATTCCAGTGCTTTATTTGAATTCAAACCTTTCAACCGTTCTTAGACAATACATCAACTGAAAAATTAACATCCCTAATGGATACTGGAGAGTTCACACTAAGATAATGACCCCGGTACCCTAAGACACCAGGCCCCTAAGAAGTGCCCCTGGTTCATCCCCCCCGTGTCTGCGGTCCTGGCTACATAATGTCGCGCATATGTAATAACTTACAAAGTCATGATATAACATTACGTTTTGTACAAGATACCGTAGTAATCTCTTAATCGATTATATAAGCATTACGTAATCGAGAAGTTGGTCTTTCGATGCAAGATTCTGTACTGAAGTGTTGAGTCCTACCGCAAAAATCGTCAATACAGACAAGAAGTTCTTGGTTGAGGGTTTTTGTTAGGTTTCATCATCAAAAAATTAGCTATGAATCCCATTACAACAGGTACGTTTGTTACTCAGTTCCCTCTCTTCTTAAATTTCAAACCATTTTTGTCTACGTTACAATGTTAATGATGAAAGTGTACTGAATGAGTTCCACGAAAATTAATGTTAGGATTAAAACTAAAGAAACGTCAGCACTGCACTCATCATAATTTATATTAAACTGGATCACATTAGCGTAGCTAAGAAATTTTATTGGGGGTGTAAAAGAATATTTCCTGACAATTTTTTTAGCATCAACAGTGTGGGGTCTAAGTGCCCGCTTTAGAGCCCCTAATGGGATCCAGTGACAAAGCCCCCATAAGCTCTGGGTTTTTAGGCATTTTATGGCTGATGTTTTATCTAAAATCAACACAGATTTACATGGTAACATCACCTCAAAATAGCATGGAAATTTAAGTATTTTACATTTCCATTTTTCATCAACAGCATGGGGTCTAAGTGCCCGCTTTATTTAAAAACCAGTGAAACCCTCATAAGCTCTGCGTTTTTAGGCATTTTATGGCTGATGTTTTATCTAAAAATAACACTGATTTACATGGTAACATCACCTCAAAATAGCATGGAAATTTAAGTATTTTACATTTCCATTTTTCATGGGGACTTTTTTATTTAAAAACTGAAACACCGGCATTCATTTACTGTACTATTTGTTATGAACTACAGAAGAAAAAAAAAACCACAAAATAACATTTTTTAATTGTTTTTGTTGTCACTATTGACCCACAAATGTTTTGCTTCGTGTTACCATGAGTTATCTCTACAAACACTCTTGTTGACTTTATCTACCAGCTTGTTCACATTTGATGATGGTAGCCATTGCTGTATGAAAATAACAAAGCAACACCTTTAATTTTAAGATAAACACAGTTGTAAATAAAATATCTAATTTGGTTGCAACAGAAGGGCTATGCAGACCTATCATTCCACCTAAGTGTCTACCTTCTGTTGTGCTATCTGATTTTAAGTTAATAAGTTGTAGTGATTTGAAAGATATTATTCAAGCTGCTCCTAACAAAAGCAGTAGTTTGGATACAATACCAACATGGCTTCTAAGAAAGTGTTTGACATGCTTCTCACCTCACTTGTGTAAGACTGTGAATTCATCCTTGTCCTCTGGTGTCTTCCCATCTGCTGGAAAGACAGGTTTAGTTATCCCAATTCTTAAAAAACCATCACTAGATCCTAATAACCTTGCTAATTACAGGCCGGAGAGTTGTTTTACATTAGTTACATCACAACTTGACAACAATCAGGCAATTATGCTAGTACTGCTAGATCTCAGTGCTGCTTTTGATTCCATCAATGTTGATTTACTTCTTGACACCCTTGACAAACAATTTTTCATAAGGGGCCTTGTTTTGGATTGGGTAAAATCATACTTAACTGACAGGTTTCAAAGAGTCAAGGTTGGCAATTTTTCTTCTTCCCCAGTGCCCCTCACATATGGTGTCCCACAGGGGTCTGTTCTGGGACCAATTTTATTTACAATGTTCATTGCTCCTTTGTCTAATCTCATTGAAAGTCATAATGTCATGTACCATCAGTTTGCTGATGATGTACAAGTGTATATACCATTTGATCCCTCCTTCACTGGAGATGGTGACCGTGCCAAACTTCAACTCTCCAGTTGCATATCTGATATTCGTACCTGGATGTTGACAAGTAGTCTGAAGCTCAATGATGATAAAACTGAATTTATTATCTTCTCATCCACTTACCATAGGCATAAATATGGATTGCATAATATCTCACTGCAAGTTGGCGTCCCTGGATCTGACTATATCAGGAACCTTAGGGCCTATTTTGATAACAGTTTATCAATGTCTAAACATGTGAATCAGGTGTGCAGCAGTGCCAACTTTCACTTGTGGCAGCTGCATAAAATAAGGCCTTATCTTACTCATGATGCATGTGAAGTGTGCTGTTCAATCACTGGTGATCAGCAGAATTGATTATGCTTCTGGTTTACTGAGTGGTTTGTCAGGTGGCCTGTTGAACAAACTTCAACTTGTTCAGAATACTGCTGCAAGACTGATCTCTGGCATAGGTATAAGATCTCATATTACTCCTATAATTTCCCATTTGCATTGGCTTAAAGTACAGTCACGAATCAGGTTTAGGCTTTATGTTCATCTTTTTAAAATTCTCCATGGTCTTGCACCAATTTATCTGTCTGAATTAATTCATCTGTATGTCCCAGACTTAGGTCTGTCTCTAATGGCCCACTGATAAAGAGACAGTATGGCAACAAACAAGTTAGTCATTACAACTTTGCTGTCACTGGATCATCTCTCTGGAATGAGCTGCCTGTCCACATCAGATCTGCAAGTGACATTATCAATTTCAAGAAGCAATTAAAAACACACCTTTTTACTCAATAATGTAAAGCGCTTTAGTTTTGTTCTCAATATAAGCGCTATATAGGCATCTAAGCATCTAATAATAATGATAATATTCCTGACGTTCAAAATAGATCACTATTCGAGTTACATGCCTTTATGTCTGATAATTAAATATTCATATGTCTGTATGTGACTCAACATTCAACAGGCGTCATTCAACTTGTTAGTAAGTTGCACAAACTATTTTGCATAACACCCTGGACACTTGTGACTAAGTCCATAAAATTAAAATAGAAACATCAACGAGATCTAGAATTGTAGCTAGGCTCGTATGCCCCTGTCAGAGCCTAATTACTATGGAGCACTGTAGGGTACAACCTAGTGAGGTAAACACCTCACTCAGTAGGGCACTTCTTGCAAGGCAATACTTGCATACCGATTGAGACAACACTTAATACACTAGTAACGTTGAAAACCACTCACAACAACAAATAACATAAACATGAAATGAAAACCCTTTTTAAAACTGACAAAAGTACCATTAGCATCTTGAAACTTTAAAGTATCTTTCAAACTAAGTTACAAATGGAATGATGAACATTTTGTATGTAAAAAACATCTAAATTACAGAAGAAATGACATTCCGATTACTTCGCAAATCCCTCACTTTAGGACACAAGTACACAATTAGTGCATGTACTGTATCAGCCGAGAGCGCTGGCATTGCTATTTTGAAAACGTGTGTTTGATTTAATGCTATACGCACATTGACTTCACTGTTCAACAACTTTTCAACTATTTAGATACATGTACATCCATCCAAGGCGCTGTTTGAAACTTAAGTCTAGTAAAGGCTCTTATACAAAACACAACTTTTCTTAGTTTTCTTTATTAAACTCATGCACAAAACATAAGTGAATGCTCAATATTGTATCATTGCATTTATCTATTTAGTTTGTATTACGTAAAAGTGATCCATGATGACAAAAGGCATTGTTAAAAGTTGACCTGGGATCATCGCGGAAAGGCCTAGTTTTTCTAGCGCGTCAAAATTCATCTACGCTCCTATGATAAGCCAATGCAGCAGTTTCAACATTATAAGGTATATAGCGTTTTCTGACTCCATAGCAGCCATTGAGTGGCTATGGTGTATACTAGTCTAATGTTATCGGACTAGGTACAACCAGGCTGGATGCAAGTGCCCAGTAGGTGTCACAAAAATTTAAGTATAATTCTGAATATAATTTTTAGAAATTATGCCCAGGAAATTGAAAGCCTGTGGTCCTTGGAAAGGTTAAAACTCAACCTTAAATTGATAAAGGCCTTAAATAAACAGGTTGCCACAAATGTGTAGTACTATTTACAAAAACAACAATCTTTAAAGTATTAGTTTTCAACAATGGTGGAAACAAACAAAATGACCAATTTTCCATTCCAAATTTAATATCAAATTAATGAAAGGACCCCACAGATATAAAGAGACCCTCATCTCTAGCTTTGCCATATGGCCCCATCAACCCATAATTAGATATTCTACAGCTTATTTTCCACATTATGCAAGAGAGGTTTATCTATAGAGGTTCCATGAGGACTCTATGGACCTCATGAACTCTTCACCACTTGCAAACTTGAATGATTTTGCTTTTTCAAAGGATTTGGGTAACCCTTCTTTATTAAATGATATTTTTTGTGACCAGGAGCTAAATCTTTGACATGATGATAATGATATTTCACCCATTAATCTTAATTCAACTTTATATTCAGATGTAAGTGATTTGAAAGATTTTTTTGATAATTCACTAAAAACTTTTTCTATGCTACATATAAATACTCGTAGTATATTAAGGAATTTTGGTGCCATAAATGAATTTTTGATTTCTTTTCATGTAATTTTACTGCCTTAGCTATTACAGAAACCTGGCTTCATACTGATTCAAATCTTTGCTCAATTCAAATTCCAAATTATACCTTCATTTACAGGGACAGGGGTGTTAAAGGAGGTGGGGGAGTTGGATTTTATATTAATAAATTAGTACCATTTGCAATTGGAAATGTTCTTTAGTCAAACCCTCTTTTATTTGAATCTATGTTTGTTGAGGTTAAATTTAATAATAAAACTCTTATCTTAGGAGTCATTTATAAACCTTCTGATGTCACAATATCTACTTTCAATAATGAATTATTTGGTATTTTGCAAAACATGCAAAACGAAAAGAAAACTTGCTATCTTACCGGTGATTTCAATATTGTTCTTTAGAAGCATGACCATTTGCCTGATATTTCACATTTTCTTGATTTAATGTATTCTCATTCTTATTTACCATTGATATCAAAACCAAGAAGGATTATATCCTCATCATTATCACTCATTGATAATATTTTTTCTTATGATTCTACTCTTAATTCAAGATCTGGCATTCTATTATCTGACATAAGTGATCATTTACCAATTTTTTGTTGTAGGGATTTTGGTTCTAGTTCATCTGTTATTAAGACAAATAAGCTTGTTTACCATAGGAGAGATACACACTAGTGCTAAAGCGCAAGCAATGTCAAACTTGAACTTTCCTCTTTTCACTGGGGACCTCTATTTAATGAAACTTGATGCAGATGTTGCATATAATTTATTTGTTGATAATGTTTATCACATTATATCTAAGCATTGTATTGTTAAAGATTTTAAGGTTAATTCTCAAAAGCTCCAATTTCCATGGATAACACAAGGTATTGTAAAATATCTTTCCAAAAAGAATAAACTTTATAAGAAATATCTTTCTCATCCCTCTATTAAAAATAAGTGCAAGTACACACAGTATACAAATTAGCTTACTAATATTATCAGATTGGCTAAAAAGATACATTTGGAAAAATGTTTTGATGACAGTAAAAACAACCTAAAGAAAACTTGGGATATCATTAATAAAATTCTTGGTCGTACTTCAGCCAAAACTCCTATCAATAAAATTTAAGATAATGACAATTATATAACCGATAAACATGTAATGGCTGACACATTTATTGATTATTTATGTTAATATAGGTAAAAATCTTGCTAGTACAGTCCCCACATGTAATTCAAATTTTCGTGATTTTCTTCCTGATGCAATCTCAACATCTTTGTTACTATCACCAACTAACTGCTCAGAAATTATTGACTTAATTATGAATATAAAGAAAAAGGTGCTTGTGGTATTGATAATATTTCTGTTAATTTTCTCCAAGATAATCGTTTCGCTTTAGCAGCTCCTCTAATGTTTATCTTTAATTTATCAATTTTCACTGGTGTTGTACCACTTCGTTCCAAAGAAGCTAAAGTATTAACTCCGATATTCAAAGGTGGTGCTTGTTTATGTATTTCTAACTATAGACCCATCGCAGTACTTTCATCATTATCTAAAATTCTAGAGTGTATTATTTACAATCTTAGTACTAATTTCCTTGATAAGAATAAGACACTTAGCAACAGACAGTTTGGTTTTAGTAAAGGCCGTTCTACTGCTATGGCAGCTTTAGATGTCACTCAATATATATTAATGGTTTTAACAATAGGGAGTATTTATTAGGTGTATTTTTGGACTTATCGAAAGCTTTCAACACTGTCAATCATAACAGTCTTTTTGCTTAATTGTATCATCACGGTATTAGAGGAGTAGCCTTTAATTGGTTTGTTAGTTAATTATCAAACAGACATCAGCTTGTATCCATTAATAACAATTATTATTTATCTTATCGTAATTTGAATTGTGGTGTGCCCCAGGGGTCAATCCTTGGACCTTTGTTATTTTTGCTATATATATGTAAAAGATATTACCTATTCTTCACATCTTTTACACTTTACACTTTTTGCTGATTATACTTGTATTTTGTATAAGCATAATAATTTTGATAATGTCATTTCAGTCATCAACTCTGAAAAAAAAATGTTGCCAATTGGTTTAAGGTTAATAAGCTATCTTTAAAAATCAGCAAAACGTATTTCATGGTTCTTCATCCCCATCATAACAATATAAATAATATTGATATATTGATTGATAATTCCCAAATCAAACATGTTGATGCCATCAAATTTTCAGGTTCATACATCGACCCTTTATTAAAATGGTCTTCTCATATTAATAAGATTAAGACATCTATTTCTAAAATGATTGAAGTTTTCTATAAAATTAAAGACTTTGTACCTAGTTACATCCTTAGTAATGTATATAATCCTCTTATTCTTCCTCATTTAAGCTATTGCAATGTAGTATGGGGTAATGCTTACCATTCTCATCTAAATCAATTATTAATACTTCAGAAAAAGGCTGTTCGTATTATTATCCAATCAAGTTTCGAGCACATACATCCCCTCTTTTTATCAGATTATGTTTTCATGATATTTTTGATATCCACAGACATTAATGCGCTGTATTCATTTTAAAATTTGTTAATCAACAATTACCAAATATTTTCAAGGGCTAATTCTTTTACTCATAATATACATTCCCACAAAACCAGGTTCTCCCATCATTTATTTTCTCTTCCCATAAATTCTGACCTTTTTAAACGCTCCATTGTATCTAATGGTATTAAGTTCTGGAATCAAATATGCGATTCTATAAAAAACATAAAAACTGTTTAAGTATTTTCTTTTTTCTTTTATTTTTTATAAGTTAAAAAAGACACTTATATCTAATTTTGACTAACTCTAGTTTACCTTCATGTATTTTACCTAACCACCTAATTAATTTTCCCCTAGGCTTCGTTTTGTTACTGTGTGGGGTGGGGGTTCCTCTTTTTCTTCTATTTTCACAATTTCACTTTTCTATACAATTCCTTTGTGATTAATTATTAAATTTAAGTTATGGTGGGCTTCTAGTAAAAGCTCAGGCTTCTAAGCCCTTCCACCATTTTCTCATAAATTGTTATGTTTTTATTATGAATATTGTAATATATGCAAGAAAATGGAAAATTAATCAATTGACTTTTACAAAACTGAAAACTTTACATGAAAATAATTCTTCATATAGATGAAAGACGACTGCTCATATGACCATATAGATTGAGGTCTATCAATGTTACCTAGTAGGACGAGCCAGCTTATACCTTTATTAACTTTATTCAGAATGAAACGTGACAATGTTTGAGAGTTGCCCAAGCTTTAAAAACGTTTTCTATTTAAAAGTGGGACTCATAGATCATCTCTACCAACTTGCAGCAGCCACTAGTTGTCATGGTTATAAGGGATGAGGATGTTATTTGATCTTACTCTTATCAGTTGCCTCAATGATTGAAACAATAGCTCCGATTGTGATTCAATTCAACTAGTTGACAACAATACCTGCAATTAATTTACAAGGAGTTAATTGATGTGTGTGTTTGATCAGGGAGTTGGCATTAGACCAACTCCAGGGAGTTGGCATTAGACCAACTCCCTGGTTTAATCATGTGAATATATATTTTTTTTCCTCTGTAAATTGAGAACAAATAAGTTTAAATGTGCATTGATTAGTGATGAACATGAGTTGATAAAGTTTGTTTTTAAGGTTATAAATTATTGTATTTCCCAACAAAGTTCCAATTTTCCTGACATAACTATTTTTTCAGCATGGCTTTCATTTCCAATTAATCATTTAGTTAGGGAAGAACGATTTTTGTCGGGAAAATTGTGACATTCCCGACAAAGTCACAATTTTCCCAACAAAATGGTGGTTGGTGGGATGTGACACCCCACACCCCCTGGTCGCTACACCCCTGATACACTGCTTGATAACACATTAGACATAGACTGCTCCGTGAAATGTACATGTAAATAAAGAACTAACGGGTATAAGTTAAAGAAAATGGCTTTATTGCAGAATACCTGGCAACTACAGCCGCTTGTTAAAGTGACTCACTCAGTTTTTGTTTTTGCCCTAAGATATAAGAGACCTCCATACCGCAGCAGTGCAGTAAAGCGTCAGCTTTGCAATCTAGTGTCCCAGATTTGATTCCAGGTGGGTCTCCAACCACTTCTTCACCACTAGTTCATAAAACGGCTGTGGGCATCTTGATAAGTTCAATGGAGGTCTGTTGGGACGTTTAAGACCTTGGTAAACCAACCAGAGTCATCAGAATGAAAAATAATTTTCTGCTATGTCATGGTGCTGAAAGAAGACGATGATGCACCCAAGTCTTGAAGTACTGGACCCCTTTGTCTTGAAGTACTGGACCCCTTTGTCTTGAATCTCTCCAACATCACAGTCTGGGAGACTGTTCCATCTGACTTGGACTGTAATGAAACTCCTGCCAGTGAAATACATTAGGTTCTTGATACAGGTTCAGTGAGTGCATGATATGGCATAAGTAGACTAGCGGGTTCTTTGTCTAATTTGGAACAACTAAGGACGCATCACCTTTTGGTTTGGAGGGCAAAAGCTTGTGTGCATCTTGTAAAGAACAGTTGTGGCAGCATACCTAGAGTTGAAGTTTTACAACTGAGGACCTATGGCCCAGGCACATGAAGGGTGTATCATTTGACTTAGAGTATATAGATAAGTAATATATATATAAGTAAAATATAGTATAAGTAATACAAATTTCCCCAAATCTTTATTAAAAATTATTCCATTAAAAGTTATTATTACAGTAAACTTTTGGCCATACTTATACAGCTGGAAGAGATTTTACATGTAGTCATTGGTGTTGGATGCATGTTCTTCATTGGGGGCACAAAGATATACTACAACACTATTTCAATGGTACAAAGTGTGACTTATTTGGGGGCACCATGTAGATCACTGCAGCATTGGGGGGCACATGCCCCTTTGCCTCCCCAGTTCCTACGCATGTACTTCAGTTATTGGAGCAAAACATTACATTGGAGGGGATGGTGAAGATCCTTTAAAATACATAATTCATGGATTTTTGTGTTTAAAACAATAATTAGCAAAACGTTGTGGGGAGGGAGGATTGCACCCTTACCCTTTATGGGAGCAGATTATGGCTATTTTGGACAACAGGTTATGTGGAACTGAGCTGCTTACTCCAATTTTGACTTATTTTTCAAAATCATGTAAACTACTGTATAATATTTGTACATGTACAGTACGTGAAATAATTAAAGTGGCAAAGATGAAAGTTCTGTGTATTTAAGCTTTTTTTTCAAAACTTTGCCTAAAATCATTGTAAGGGTGAAAACAAACCTTCCCGGGTACATTTTCAGTGATGGCGTCCATCCCATTGGTCAGTTGGTGTAGGCCTATTAGAAAGGGGCTCCAGGCAAGCTGCCCCCTGGCAGATTCTTGTAAGAATATATACTATTGTGGTCTTTTTTGTCCATATTTGACCAGAAGCCAAATTAAAATAAATTCACCTGCTGTCTTAAAAAACACTGTTTTGGATCAAATTTCACTGTTCAAAATTTTCCTCAATAAAAAAAGCAAATTCCTTGCTTTAAATTGAACTAATTATACACCTTTTTTGTCATAATATATCTGTAAGAGAAACAAGTAATAAAAAATAGTCATAAGGCTGTAACACGTATTGTATGTATGGGGTAAATATGTAATGGAACTAATGATAGTTGTGTTAGTTGCAAATATAATATTAGGGATGTGAGTGAGACATAAAAAATTCTTTTGAAGATAATGAATATGTAACACAAATTATTTCATCTTCAGCAAACGGCGTGGAAGGGGTGGGGGAGGGGGTCAATTTGACCATACCACGCGCTGGAAAATATATTTTCCCAACAACAAAATTAAAAGGCATTAGGGAGAAAAATGATTTGATGGGGATGTTTGAACATAAAAGTTTGCTTCTAACAATAGTTATGAGCTGTTTTGTATAAATTATAATGTGTGGGTCAATGGGTAATTCTAACCTCTTCCGAACAATTATGGAAGTTATATGAGTGACACTTGTGGACTTTGACCACACCACGTGGTGGGAACTTATATTTTGTCAAAATAACATGGGGGTCACACACAAAGCTTATCTTAATGATGGTCTTGCATCCCACTTTAATTTCTCGTAATTATTACCCACACATATTATTGTTTCTAGTTATTTATTTACATATGGAGCACTTTTGAAGCAAGCATTAATATTCCCCGACAGATATATCCCCTGTTAGTAAATAAATTCCCAATTAAGCTAAGCCCTGGGTCCTGGGAGCTCTTATTTTGACAGCTCCGTGGTGAGCCTGAGAAGTAAACTGCCCAGGGAAACTGTTCCCCAGGTAGTACATACTGAAATGCTTTCCACGTGGAACATGTACTGACATACTTTTGGAGCTGTGTACGTTTAAGGATTTTAGTAAACGTGTACGCGCCACAAATGCATTAGCATTTATTGTATACATGCGTTTAGTACCATGATTTTCGGAAGTACACCAAAATTACTTGAATTTACGATGCTAAGTAAAAATATCAAGCAACCAGTATTGCAAAAGTATTGACCCCATTGCCCAATTTCTATGCCATCACCCCTGAAATACTGTTTATCAGTCCTATAATAAAATGGCTGCAAGCTTTGCGAAGCTACAGAATTTTAGTACCTTTTTGGTTAGTTTATTTTCAAATATTTTGTCTTTCTTGCAAAATTTAATTGACTCATCAGGTAATGTTTACAAGTAAATGTACTGATTCTACCATTAAAGAATTTTCACTGTGTATTTTTTGGTCAATTTTACAGTTTTTAAAACAAGTCTTGACAGCTGAGTGAGATCAAAACTTAACATTAAGGTTATGTTATTGTCAGTTTCAGCGGTCCATCTATGATCGATTGCGCTTGTAATTGCGGGAAAAGAAAGGTTTTTCATACTAGAAAAAATATTTGTTACGAGGGATTTACTCATAGAACACGTTTTATAAGCAGAAAACAGAAAAAGTCAACAATTGTTCCACGGAACAGTGATATTTAGAAATTCACTGTTCCTGCTTAAAAAGCACTGTTCTCGGAACAGCAGGAATTTTAACCCCTGTTGACTGAATTATGAATGTTCAGTATTTGACCGAACATCTTCTATTTTGGATCAAAAATCTTCAATTTTGGACATAAAAGTCTTCCATATGTAAACATACCTCTTCAATTTTCGACTATTAACTCTTCATTATTTGACCAAAATATTCAATTTTATTCAAATTTGAACCAAATCACTTAAATATTGGATGATGCATGCCCCTAATTGTGCCCCTTTATGCATTTACCTGTGTGTCTTATTTGACCAATCAAAATTTGCATCACTTTTTTTCCATAAACCAAATTAAAGTTTGACCCCTAAAGTTAAAGCTATTAAAACTGAAAAAGCCACCACTCCCAACAAGTTTGCAAAACGTAGAAAATTTAGAAGTGGTCCTCTGTCAGTGGGGCAAGAATCTTGAAATTGCACTGGTAAATTATGTATCAAAAGTTGCAGCTAATCAGGAAATCTTCAATATTCAGGAAAATTCCTTTATTTCTGGGATATTGCCTTCATTAGTGGGAAATTGTCTTCGATTTTTGTGAAATTTCTTCACTATCTTTTGCTGGGATATTTTTCTCAATTTTTGGAAAAGTTTTTAAGTTTTACTGAAAATTTTCTTTTTTGACCTAATCAAGAAATCTTCAATGTTTTCAGGAAGTTTTCCTCAAATTTTCTTTTAATTTTACCAAATTTTCCTTCCATTTTACCACTTTTTTTCAATATTATGTTAATAATTTTTAAAACTTTACCTCACAACATAAAAGATTACATGTAACCTAGTAGGTGAACTCCTCTTAGGGGCTACACTTCTGTCCTTTCTCACTCAACCATTTGCCCCACGTATGTTTTATTGATGATGACAAAACTGCCAATAAAACATGTTATCAAACATCATCTCTGGTTAGGTTTGGCTTGGCCCCCTGAAATTTTTACCTGGCTCTGCTCATGTATGACTCCCCTGGACAGGACACCAGTCAATCGCGGTTTAACTCTTCAGCAATTCTGGTACCATACTTACTTTCACAGCATGAGTGGAACTGAGGCAACCAGGATCAAGTGCCTTGCCCAAGGACACAACACAGCTGCTTGGCTGGGAATCGAACCCAGTTTTTCTTGAACCCAGACTCCCAACCACTGAGCCACTCTTCCCTTCATCCTGTAAATACCAACCACTAAAACTTGCTGGTGAGGCCCTGTGCACAATATTCACTTGGTTGGAAATGTGACCTGAGGTCATCAGACCGCATAGCAACTGCGCGCATTCACCCCGCATTGGAGTGAAAACAAAGCGATCAGCTGTTTGTTTACATGCCACACAGTAAACAACAGTAAATGAATACGGACTTGCCTACGTGTATCGCGCAGAGGTTTGTTTTCACTCCAGCAAATAACATTATCTTTGGATGTGATGTGGCATGAACCAAGTGAATACAACTGGAAAGCGTGACTGCCAAATACAGCAATGTTTGAATATGCCACCGTTCACCTGGGCAAAGTCAATTTCATCCTTTTCGAAAACAAAATCTTTTGACCTTGAATTACAATGTATATTCTGTACTATCAAATGGGTGTGGGTGGTTAAGGGGGTGTGGGTGGTTAGGGGGTGTGGGTGGTTGGGGTGGATGGTTAGTGTGGGTGATTAGGGGTGTATGGGTGGTTAGGGGGTGTGGGTGGTTAGGGGTGTGTGGGTGGTTATGGGGTTGTGGGGGAAGGCATGCTATCTTTTTTCTTCTATAATTCAAGTTTTTGTATGTTTTCCTCTGCTCATAATAATTTCATGATTTGTTTGTAAATTATAGAGGGGCTGCTTTGTAAAAGCCCAGGCTTTAGTTAGTTCTCCACCATATCAATGGTCGTCTTTGGACATGTTCTCTGTATGTATGCATGTACAGTATATATTGAAAAAAGTGGAATTATATACTTCAACCTTAACCATAACTATATAGATTACATATTTTTTTTTTTATTGATTGACAAGGGAGAGCTTGCAGATTGTGTTTATGTAACACACCCCTCCTACACCTAACCTTACACACCCCTTTCTTTTCACCTCTCCCACATTCAGCTTTTTCCTTTTTTTCCCCTTACAAACCTTCCATCTCCTCACTATTTTACACCATTATTTATTAACAACCTCTTGGCACCTTTGACTCTGACTCACAGTGCTGTTAAACTTCAACAAACCAAACCATGTAACATACAGTACAGTAGATAAGATGTGTAAATGCACTGACCTATACAGTTTTTACTCTGTTTGAAGTTTTGCAGGTATGAAAAGGAAATAATCAAATCTCTTGATCTTGCTTATTTGTAGCACATTAGCAGCGGTGTCGCCAGGTAAAATAAGTAAGAGAGGGGGGGTAAAGAAGTGGGGTTGAAAATGAAGGAGTCAAAATTGCATACAATTCAGTAGCCTAGCTGATAATCTTGGCAGAAGGATTTAAAGAGAAGGGTTAGAGAGAAATGCGGGAGGGTAAAAAAGTAAGGAGAGGGTAAAAAAGTAAGGAGAGGGTAAAAAAGTAAGGAGAGGGTAAAAAAGTAAGGAGAGGGTAAAAAAGTAGGAAGGGTAAAAAAGTGGGGAGTGGGTAAAAAAGTGGAGAGGGTACAAAGTGGGGGGTTAAGAATTAAGGTGGTCAAATTTGCATACCTTTTAGTAGCCTAGCTGACAAACATAGAGCCATATAACCCGTTCCCCTTCTTCAACACCCAGAACCCAGGGGATCCTGTGCACATCTCTAAAAAGAAACTGCATTTATACTGTATACAAGACTATAAATACGTTTTTGTCCAAAGTCTGCTAAAACTATACCATTTTTGGGGAGGAAGGGGAGGGGAGTAGGGGTGGTTGCATCCCTTCACCCCCACTTCCTATGCCTATGAGCCTCAAAATCCAACTCTGAACAGTTGAACTTTTATAGAGATGCCAAGAAATTTCATGGATTTTAGCAAGGGCTACTCGGCCTGGTGTCATTGTCATGTATCTTTTATCTTTCACTGTCATGGACTGAAATCACTCCTATTTGTTATACCACTCTTTGTAATTGCATAGATGATTGTGTTGTTGACCCTAGAGTTGTCAGTTCGTTGAGGTTCAATGTATGCTATGCATAAAGGACACCAATGGAGGTTCAATGTATGCTATGCATAAAGGACACCAATGGAGGTTCAATGTATGCTATGTGTAAAGGACACCAATGGAGGTTCAATGTATGCTATGCATAAAGGACACCAATGGAGGTTCAATGTATGCTATGTATAAAGGACACCAATAGAGGTTCAATGTATGCTATGCATAAAGGACACCAATGGAGGTTCAATGTATGCTATGCATAAAGGACACCAATGGAGGTTCAATGTGTGCTATGCATAAAGGACACCAATGGAGGTTCAATGTATGCAATGCATAAAGGACACCAATTGATATGCTAACGCTGGAAATTGTGGCTAGTATTGTGAATGGTTTAAAGTAATGACTCGGACACTTACAGTATTAAAGACCAATCATTAGGTATCCATATTAATTAGAAACAAGGCATTTTACCATCAGCAATAGTAATATTTGGTTTTCTGTCATGGCCCTCAGGACACACAGCAGGTCTAGTATAGCTGAGTACATGCTGAAAATCAGCCATCTTTGATACACTGACTTGCAAATTTGAGAATACTTGCAAATGTCTTGTAAACCAATTAATGTTTTTGATATGTTTTGAAAAATAAGAAATTAAATACTGTATGATTATTTTTTTGAAAGTAGGAATCAGAAGTAAAAACATTAAAATATTAACATTTGTGATTCTATTTGAAGTCCAATTTACAATATGTGTTGGGCAATACCATTATAGGAATAGGTGAACAGATTGTGTCAGAAGAAAGATTATTTATGGCATGTGAGTTATCAGCTTGCAGACTCATAGCTTGATTTAAAAAGGGGCAGGGTGCTAGTCTGTTAAGGGGCACATTAATGCGCGCGTGAAGCACTGCATATTTTGGGTTTGGAGTCACGGGCCCCCTTAAGGCTCAATCCCTTGGTGAAGAAGCTCTGGGATTTTAGCTACAATCATGCATCTCAGAATGAAGCTATTGTGAATGATAAGGACCAGTCATTAGCCAAACAGGACAATTGCCTACTATGCTATCATTCTGTGTTCTGTATAAATGTAAGGTATTTCATTTATGAGGCTAATTAAGATCATTAAGTTAAAAAAAAAACATTTAAAAAAATAAAATAATAATAAATAAATAAATAAATAAAAATTATCATGAGGGGCAAGGCGGACCACCAGGGGTAGGGTGGACCCATGGAAGGGCGGGGCAGACCCATGGATGGGAGGGGCGGGCTCTCCCTGTGAAACAGCAAAGCTAGGGTTCTGGACCGTTGTTTGCAATGTAATATAATATGAAGTACTGCTGATATAAAACTTCTGGATGTGTTTAAGCATTAATTATATTCTTTGTGACTGCATAGAACTGAAGGACTGAGCAGGAAGTGAAGTAATCGTACCCTGGCCACGCCGCTGTTTACAATTTGTACGTTGATAACAACATTGCTTGATTTGTATTGTTTCAAATGTTGTTATCTTTTTCTTGTCTAGTTGCCTTAGTCGAGGTGGAAAGAAACCCCACAGGGGTCCAGTTGGTCAACTCTGACCGGACCAACAAGATGGGCGACCCAATGGACCTGGTTGAACTTGCTGAACTTGTACAAAAGGTAATCAAGAGATGGTATATTAAAGCCTTGCTTTAATCTATGACCACCCTGACAGTCTGACCCCAGGTTTAGGTAATTGACCTCTATGGGTTAGGAAATAAGTCACACCCACCATAGCAATGCAGTAACTAGGTAATCAAACCTGTCTGACTCTAATGTGTTGACATTTAGATGTTCATGGTCCTTCTGCAAGTTTTGATTCATTTATGGCATTTCTCCAGATCTTTACAGTTTTTAGCAGAAGAAATAAACGAAATTGCCTTTGCTAATAATCGTTCTGGGTAATTGGAATTGGATTTTTAAAGCCTGTAGCGGGCCCGTAGGTGCAAATTGTGTTTACTATCTAGTCGTCACTCAATCTGTGTGTGCAGAAATTTGTTTTGTGCAGTATATTGCATTGACTGCTTGAGGTGTGCTGCTTGCTAGCTGTACTGTACCAGTACCGTATAGATTTTTGCCCACTTAGTTACACAGATTTTGTTGGTAGGCAAATTTGGGCAGGATTGGTTGAAAAAGCTGTGAATCAACTAGCGCAGTGAGGTTAGTTGCTTTAAGGGGAGGTGGTTCTGACAAAAAGTTAAGAAACATAGAAATACCTCCAATCAACACCTAAGTGGAGAAGATATTCTCATTATTTTCAAAGACTGAAATAATAATTATCATTCTTACCGCCATCCTCTCCTCTCTCTCATATTCCTCTGCTTCCTCTCATCTTCCTCCCTCCCTCCCATCTTCCTCCCTCCCATCTTCCTCCCCTCTCTCCCATATTCCTCTCCTCCCTCCCATATTCCTCCCCTCATCTTCCTCTCCTCCCTCTCATCTTCCTTCCCTCCCTCTCATCTTCCTCCCCTCCCTCTCATCTTCCTCGCTTTCCTCTCATATTCTTTTTCTCCCTCCAATATTCCTCCCTTCCCTCCCATATTCCTCCCTTCCCTCTCATCTTCCTCCCTTCCCTCTCATCTTCCCTCCCTTCCTCTCATCTTCCTCTCCTCCCTCTCATGTTCCTTTCTGGATTCTCATCTCCCTTCCCTTCCTCCCCTTATTTCTCCTCCCTCCCTCATCTTTCTCCCCTCCCTCTCATCTTCCTCCCCTCCCTCTCATCTTCCTCCCCTCCCTCTCATCTTCCTCCCCTCCCCTCATCTTCCTCCCCTTCCTCTCATCTTCCTCCCTTCCCTCTCATCTTCCTCCCCCTCCCTCTCATCTTCCTCCCTTCCCTCTCATATTATCTTCCTCCCCTCCTCATCTTCCTTTCCTCCCTCTCACTGCATCTCCTCCCCATATTCCTCCCTTCCCTCCCATATTCCTCCCTTCCCTCCCATATTCCTCCCTTCCCTCCCATATTCCTCCCTTCCCTCCCATACTCCTTCCTTCCCTCCCTTTCCTCCCCATTCCTCCCTTCCTCCCACATTCCTCCCTTTCCTCCCATACTCCTTCCTTCCCTCCCTTCCTCCCACATTCCTCCCTTCCTCCCATATTCCTTCCTTCCTCCCATATTCCTCCCTTCCTCCCATATTCCTTCCTTCCATCTCATCTTCCTCCCTTCCCTCTCATCTTCCTCCCCTCCCTTCCATATTCCTCTCCTCCCTCCCATATTCCTCCCTTTTCTCTCATCTTTCTCCCCCCCTCTCATCTTCCTCCCCTCCTCACATCTTTCTCCCCTCCCTCATTTTCCTCCCCCCCACCCATATTCTTCTCCTCCCTCCCATATTCCTCTCCTTATCATTCCTTTCTCCTCCTCTCAACCCTCCCCTTTCCCCTTCTAAGAAACCCTATTCTCTACTGTAATTTATTTCTAGTACCATGATTTTAAATACCCTTGTGGCACAATTGACTATGACTGTCCAGTGCCCTTGAACCGCAACAAACAAACTAAAATAAAGGAAAGAAATACTAAGGTACACAAAAGGATTGCACAAAATTTTAGAGGTGTCAACCCCTTCATACGTCACAAATTTTGCATGCACCAAAAAATCTTGAAGCTTTGACAGCCGTTTTAAAAAAACAAGTAAAGATTTTTTACTCAGAATTTCATGCTAGGGCCATGGACATACCTATAACCTTAGTTGTTGAGAAAAGGATGTAGAATACCAAAACGGCATACACTACCTACATCTGCAGTTAGAGATGCAGTAAAAGACAAGCTCTCTTTAGCTCTCTGTTTGCCTTCAAAGAATAATGTTTCTATAGGTTTTTGATGAACAATTTTTGTTGTTTGCAAATTATTTTCCAGGCTGATGAATTCACGCTTGCGAATGCAACCAATAAACTCACTGTTATAGCAGAACAAATCAGGTACCTCCAAGAGAAGGCGCGAACGGTCCTTGAGGAGGCAAAGCGGGACAACGATCTCCACCATGCTGCCTGTAACGTCAAGAAAAGGCCGGGACAGATTTACTACCTGTACAAGAGGACGTCGGGACAAAAATATTTCTCCATGCTTTCACCAGAGGTAAGACAAAATGAACCAAAATGCTGCTAGTAACATGATTACCTTCGCCAACAAAGTAGGGTGGAGGTTTATGTTGTCACCTCTCTTTGTTTGTCTGTTAGTTTGTTTACTTGTCTGTTTGTCATCAACATATTTAAAGAACTGAAGATTGGATTTTCAATAAATTTGCTGTGTGGTTTTGTTACAGCTTTAAGGAAGAAGTGTTTAAAATTTGGGACATACTGAAGCAGAAGGAGGGCAAGAATGGAGGGGTAGGGATATTTTAGGGTGAGATCTGTCAAGACTCAATTGAAACATTCTAATGGAATATCCTAAACAATGAATTCATGCAATAAAAGAAATTCAAACAATCAATTTTTGGACTCAAAGAAAATCAAATCAAGTTGTTTCTGGTATTAAAACAATTGGTTTCTGCCATGAATGGAAAATGATGGATCGTGAATCTTGCCTGAAAAGAATTCAAACAATGGATGCTTAGCCTGGATAAAACTGAAAACAATGATACGGCTTTGGATGAAATTAGTCAGAAGATAATCCTAAAGTGTTCAGAATGCAAATGATCATTACAGATCAAAAGTGAGGAAGAGATGTCTTGGGGATAAAGCATGGTGGGCCTGTGATTTGTGAGGTATATTATATTGAAGATGAAGAATAAACTCTGGAGGAGATATGCGCTCTACACAGTGTTGAAATTCTAGTTATCTACTGGTTTTGGGGCTTTACGAATTGTATGATGTATACAACATTAATCATTATAATCTTTTGATATTATGATTCTAAACCAGCTATTTTGAAATATCAATGCCATGCTAGGAGAGAGATTTAGGTTTCATTCAGCTGTTTGAAGGAGTCTTCCCCACCTCTCCCCTTCACACACACATCAGAAAAAGAAGAAGATTGCCTAAGTGTGGTTGTTCAATGTGGTGAACTCTACTTCAGAGATTGAAGTGTCCGTGACATGTCCCGGGTGACATTTACAACAAAATTTCATCATCCAAAAATCTGTGATATTCTGTGACATTTTGGAAATTTTGTGACAAAATGAAACAAAAACAGATGTATGAAAATTTGTCTCACATTTTGTGACTTGTTTTACCCCATCACTCACACTCATTGGTAATTTGATATTGCATTTTAGTGGTGGATTCCATTTTTCATGAAACAGACATAAGCAAATGATCCTTTCTATGAGTATCATTGGTCAGCTGGTCATGATGTGTGAATCTTTGCCAATTAAATATGACATCGGCACAACTGATGTGACATTCTGTGCAAAAGGTGCCAACAATTATGCGACATTTGAGACATTTATGTGATAGATCTGAAATTTTGTGTCATGACATTTTGTGACAAGCCATCGCCACTCCATTCTCTATTTTTTGTCACAGAAATAAATCATGATTAGTGTACAATGTATGATGATGATTGTTATTAGATCAGACATTCTTCACATTTTCTTACAATTTGAGGTAGGCTTGCGTACTATTTTATTGCATTTTCTTGTCATTTCGTGTATGGCAGATTCCAAAAATGAGGGTTCCATTTTTTCCAAAATTGTCATGGCAGCCTTCTTGAATTTTAAATGGCCATTACTTTTCATCGAAAAATGAACATGACTCTCTTATTAAAGCAGCTATAGGCATGATCTTAGTGGCTAACCTTATGTTTTCAATACCAACTAACCCATTGGTAATATTGCTGTCAAACATGAATGGCGGCCATGTTGAATTTCAAGATGCCGCCATTTTTTAATCAAAATCTGTTTTATAAATTGCTCTAAATGTCATGTCAACAGCAGATTATGATTATTAGTTTAGTCTTATGTTTTTAACAATGACACTTTTCAATGCTGTTAATTATTATATTCATTTCAGCCACAGTACATATATATACTTATTATAGTATGCATGTTGCTACTTACCATATAGTAGTGTCTAAGCCATAACGTCTGTATCTTTTAGGTCACATTCATTTATTTCATCTAGTATGCTGTAGTCTTCACAGTTTTCACAGTTGATGCACTTGCACAGAGGCGTACATACCAGATTCTTCTTCTTACAGGAACAACTTTTTTGGACATTTTTTTGGCACCCACATTTTACCAGCTCCATGACTGCTTTGGGTGCCGGAAGATTCAAATATGTTCTTGGCTGGAATGATCCATCGATTTTGTCCCATCAAAGATTATCTCTTGACGGAAGGTCTTGCTTAGCTGATGTGTATGACTTGTCACAGGCACAGATGTAATTGATCCTTCGGATATGAGGCAGTTGTGCAGCCATCGTAGGTAGCAAGTGTTCTCCTTCATGGTTCGTTGACCTGAAGAGTTCCCTACTAGTATCTGGGATATCACTTGCACCTTTCATATGTAGAGAGCATAGAAACTTTTCCACCAATTTCAATTTGCCGGGCAAGTTACCATCTACAACTTCATTTGTGTTGTACTGGTCCCAAGGTTGCTAAATAATCGTAGTGCATGGTCGTTGTGAGGTAATACGAGATATATCTGTATCCACATTTTCTTTCCGATATCAACAAATTTGCCACCACAATCAGCACCAGAGAGGTTGGGTATACCATCAAGACCTTGGCATTTTGCTTTGTCAATGGCACTGACAATGTCTGTGACATTTAAGTTAGTGGTATTCTTAATAAACTTTACTACAGTAAATGCTCCTGCTCCTCCGTTTGCAAGTAAGTCACTCAATAAGATAAGCACATCTGTATCTGGCGAATAGACAGTAACCTTGTTCAGTGTTGTGTCACGGAGGCAGTCTATAACATGGTGTGGCATGACTGTGTCTGCCTCTTTGAAGTCATGTTCTTTAAGATCTTCAGACAATTAGAAGTCCTTGTTGACCTTAGTCTCAGTACCCTTAACCATGACAACCTTCTTTGGACTACCATTGTATTTCTTAATTAATGCTTCTCTGAATTGATGTGTCAGGGATGACTTGTTTTTGCTACAAGATGATATATCTTTCATAGACACATGGTTTACTGCCATATCCTTGTGGATGTTGTATTTAATTGGTGTTTGTGTTGTTCTCTATAATCTTGTTTTGCAATTTAGTGAATCTTCAACATCATATCTATCAAACACTACTCTTCCTTCTGGGCAATGTTCAATCTTTCTCTCTATCCTAGAGACAAATGTGTTGGTCAAATCATCAAATACCTTCATACCTGGTTCAATATTGAATGCTTGCACCTCGGACATGGCATCAATTATTGCTACCTTTTCAATGGCAATGTTGGGGTATTCTCATCTGGTTTGTACTCTTTCATCTGTGTCTTTAGCTCTTTTATTATTTTTGATTTGGTTCTTGGTATTAATAAGGTACGATTAGTAGTAAACAGAAAGCGAGGAACAAGCGAAACCTCGTAGTGTTTAATTGTTTTTCTTAGCCTAAGTTCTGGCCTGCTACTCTGAATGATAAGAAACCTTGACAAAAGATTCTTACTTCCCTTAACTTGATCACTTTTTCTGCAAACCCAAAGAGTTGTTTTCGGCATCCATATGATTAATGTTTTGAGTTTGGCTTTTGTCATTCTATCCCATAGACTTTCCTTTCCTTCTTAAGAAAGGCGTTCTTGTTTGGGAAGCACTCGTGCAATTCAGCCCCCTTATGTGTTCCAGTGAGTATATCAGTCTTGGCTCAGCCCCCTTCTGTGTTCCAGTGAGTATGTCAGTCTCGGCTCAGCTCCCTTCTGTGTTCCAGTGAGTATGTCAGTCTTGGCTCAGCCCCCTTCTGTGTTCCAGTGAGTATGTCAGTCTTGGCTCAGCCCCCTTCTGTGTTCCAGTGAGTATGTCAGTCTCGGCTCAGCCCCCTTCTGTGCTCCAGTAAGTATGTCAGTCTTGGCTCAGCTCCCTTCTGTGTTCCAGTGAGTATGTCAGTCTTGGCTCAGCCCCCTTCTGTGTTCCAGTGAGTATGTCAGTCTTAGCTCAGCTCCCTTATGTGTTCTAGTGAGTATGTCAGTCTTAGCTCAGCCCCCTTCTGTGTTCCAGTGAGTATGTCAGTCTTGGCTCAGTCCCCTTTTGTGTTCCAGTGAGTATGTCAGTCTCGGCTCAGCCCCCTTTTGTGTTCCAGTGAATATGTCAGTCTCGGCTCAGCCCCCTTCTGTGTTCCAGTAAGTATGTCAGTCTTGGCTCAGCCCCCTTCTGTGTTCCAGTAAGTATGTCAGTCTCGGCTCAGCCCCTTTTTGTGTTCCAGTGAGTATGTCAGTCTCGGCTCAGCCCCCTTTTGTGTTCCAGTGAATATGTCAGTCTCGGCTCAGCCCCCTTCTGTGTTCCAGTAAGTATGTCAGTCTTGGCTCAGCCCCCTTCTGTGCTCCAGTGAGTATGTCAGTCTTGGCTCAGTCCCCTTTTTGTTCCAGTGAGTATATCAGTCTTGGCTCAGCCCCCTTCTGTGTTCCAGTGAGTATGTCAGTCTCGGCTCAGCTCCCTTCTGTGTTCCAGTGAGTATGTCAGTCTTGGCTCAGCCCCCTTCTGTGTTCCAGTAAGTATGTCAGTCAGCCCCCTTCTGTGTTCCAGTGAGTATGTCAGTTTTGGCTCAGCCCCCTTCTGTGTTCCAGTGAGTATATCAGTCTTGGCTCAGCCCCCTTCTGTGTTCCAGTGAGTATGTCAGTCTCGGCTCAGCCCCCTTTTGTGTTCTAGTGAGTATGTCAGTCTTAGCTCAGCCCCCTTCTGTGCTCCAGTAAGTATGTCAATCTTGGCTCAGCTCCCTTCTGTGTTCCAGTGAGTATGTCAGTCTTGGCTCAGCCCCCTTCTGTGTTCCAGTAAGTATGTCAGTCTTGGCTCAGCCCCATTCTGTGATCCAGTGAGTATGTCAGTCTTAGCTCAGCCCCCTTCTGTGCTCCAGTAAGTATGTCAGTCTCGGCTCAGCTCCCTTCTGTGTTCCAGTAAGTATGTCAGTCTTGGCTCAGCTCCCTTCTGTGTTCCAGTGAGTATGTCAGGCTTGGCTCAGCCCCATTCTGTGATCCAGTGAGTATGTCAGTCTTGACTCAGCTCCCTTATGTGTTCCAGTAAGTATGTCAGTCTTGGCTCAGCCCCCTTCTGTGTTCCAGTGAGTATGTCAGTCTCGGCTCAGCCCCCTTCTGTGTTCTAGTGAGTATGTCAGTCTTGACTCAGCTCCCTTATGTGTTCTAGTGAGTATGTCAGTCTTGGCTCAGCCCCCTTCTGTGCTCCAGTAAGTATGTCAGTCTTGGCTCAGCTCCCTTCTGTGTTCCAGTGAGTATGTCAGTCTTGGCTCAGCTCCCTTCTGTGTTCCAGTGAGTATGTCAGTCTTGGCTCAGCCCCATTCTGTGATCCAGTGAGTATGTCAGTCTTGGCTCAGCCCCATTCTGTGATCCAGTGAGTATGTCAGTCTTAGCTCAGCCCCCTTCTGTGTTCTAGTGAGTATGTCAGTCTTAGCTCAGCCCCCTTCTGTGTTCCAGTAAGTATGTCAGTCTTGGCTCAGCTCCCTTCTGTGTTCCAGTAAGTATGTCAGTCTTGGCTCAGCTCCCTTATGTGTTCCAGTAAGTATGTCAGTCTTGGCTCAGCTCCCTTCTGTGTTCCAGTAAGTATGTCAGTCTTGGCTCAGCTCCCTTCTGTGTTCCAGTGAGTATGTCAGTCTTGGCTCAGCCCCATTCTGTGATCCAGTGAGTATGTCAGTCTTAGCTCAGCCCCCTTCTGTGTTCCAGTGAGTATGTCAGTCTTAGCTCAGCCCCCTTCTGTGTTCCAGTAAGTATGTCAGTCTTGGCTCAGCTCCCTTCTGTGTTCCAGTAAGTATGTCAGTCTTGGCTCAGCTCCCTTCTGTGTTCCAGTAAGTATGTCAGTCTTGGCTCAGCTCCCTTCTGTGTTCCAGTGAGTATGTCAGTCTTGGCTCAGCCCCATTCTGTGATCCAGTAAGTATGTCAGTCTTGGCTCAGCTCCCTTCTGTGTTCCAGTGAGTATGTCAGTCTTAGCTCAGCCCCCTTCTGTGTTCCAGTAAGTATGTCAGTCTTGGCTCAGCCCCTTCTGTGTTCCAGTAAGTATGTCAGTCTTGGCTCAGCTCCCTTCTGTGTTCCAGTGAGTATGTCAGTCTTGGCTCAGCTCCCTTCTGTGTTCCAGTGAGTATGTCAGTCTTGGCTCAGCTCCCTTCTGTGTTCCAGTGAGTATGTCAGTCTTGGCTCAGCCCCCTTCTGTGTTCCAGTGAGTATGTCAGTCTTGGCTCAGCCCCCTTCTGTGTTCCAGTGAGTATGTCAGTCTTGGCTCAGCCTCCTTCTGTGATCCAGTGAGTATGTCAGTCTTAGCTCAGCCCCCTTCTGTGTTCCAGTGAGTATGTCAGTCTTAGCTCAGCCCCCTTCTGTGTTCCAGTAAGTATGTCAGTCTTGGCTCAGCTCCCTTCTGTGTTCCAGTAAGTATGTCAGTCTTGGCTCAGCTCCCTTCTGTGTTCCAGTAAGTATGTCAGTCTTGGCTCAGCTCCCTTCTGTGTTACAGTGAGTATGTCAGTCTTGGCTCAGCCCCATTCTGTGTTCCAGTGAGTATGTCAGTCTTGGCTCAGCCTCCTTCTGTGTTCTAGTGAGTATGTCAGTCTTAGCTCAGCCCCTTCTGTGTTCCAGTAAGTATGTCAGTCTTGGCTCAGCTCCCTTCTGTGTTCCAGTAAGTATGTCAGTCTTAGCTCAGCCCCCTTCTGTGATCCAGTGAGTATGTCAGTCTTGGCTCAGCCCCATTCTGTGTTCCAGTGAGTATGTCAGTCTTAGCTCAGCCCCCTTCTGTGATCCAGTGAGTATGTCAGTCTTAGCTCAGCTCCCTTATGTGTTCCAGTAAGTATGTCAGTCTTGGCTCAGCTCCCTTCTGTGTTCCAGTAAGTATGTCAGTCTTGGCTCAGCTCCCTTCTGTGTTCCAGTGAGTATGTCAGTCTTGGCTCAGCCCCATTCTGTGATCCAGTGAGTATGTCAGTCTTAGCTCAGCCCCCTTCTGTGTTCTAGTGAGTATGTCAGTCTTGACTCAGCTCCCTTATGTGTTCCAGTAAGTATGTCAGTCTTGGCTCAGCTCCCTTCTGTGTTCCAGTGAGTATGTCAGTCTTGGCTCAGCTCCCTTCTGTGTACCAGTGAGTATGTCAGTCAGCCCCCTTCTGTGTTCCAGTGAGTATGCCAGTCTCAATTCAGCCCCCTTCTGTGTTCTAGTGAGTATGTCAGTCTTGGCTCAGCCCCTTTCTGTGTTTTAGTGAGTATGTCAGTCAGCCCCCTTCTGTGTTCCACTGAGTATGCCAGTCTCAGCTCAGCCCCCTTCTGTGTTCTAGTGAGTATGTCAGTCTTGGCTCAGCCCCTTCTGTGTTCCAGTTAGTATGTCAGTCTTGGCTCAGCTCCATTCTGTGTTCAGTAAGTATGTCAGTCTTGGCTCAGCTCCCTTCTGTGTTCCAGTGAGTATGTCAGTCTTGGCTCAGCTCCCCTCTGTGTACCAGTGAGTATGTCAGTCAGCCCCCTTCTGAGTTCCAGTGAGTATGCCAGTCTTGGGTTAGCCCCCTTCTGTGTTCTAGTGAGTATGTCAGTCTTGGCTCAGCCCCTTTCTGTGTTCCAGTGAGTATGTCAGTCTCGGCTCAGCCCCCTTCTGTGTTTTAGTAAGTATGTCAGTCTTGGCTTAGCCCCTTCTGTGTTCCAGTTAGTATGTCAGTCTTGGCTCAGCTCCATTCTGTGTTTCAGTGAGTATGTCAGTCTTGGCTCAGCTCCCCTCTGTGTTCCAGTGAGTATGTCAGTCTTGGCTCAGCTCCCTTCTGTGTTCCAGTGAGTATGTCAGTCTTGGCTCAGCTTCATTCTGTGTTCCGGTGAGTATGTCAGTCTTGGCTCAGTCCCCTTTTTGTTCCAGTGAGTATGTCAGTCTTGGCTCAGCCCCTTTTGTGTTCCAGTGAATATGTCAGTCTTGGCTCAGCTCCCATCTGTGTTCCAGTGAGTATGTCAGTCTTGGCTCAGCCCCTTCTGTGTTCCAGTTAGTATGTCAGTCTTGGCTCAGCTCCATTCTGTGTTCCAGTGAGTATGTCAGTCTTGGCTCAGCTCCCTTCTGTGTTCCAGTGAGTATGTCAGTCTTGGCTCAGCTCCCTTCTGTGTTCCAGTGAATATGTCAGTCTTGGCTCAGCTCCCTTCCGTGTTCCAGTGAGTATGTCAGTCTTGGCTCAGCTCCCTTCTGTGTTCCAGTGAGTATGTCAGTCAGCCCCCTTCTGTGTTCCAGTGAGTATGTCAGTCTTGGCTGGTTCTGGGATTAAAACAGACGAAAGATATTCCTGAGAGGTGTGTTGTTTATGAATGGGTTTCCCCACAGTGTTTAAAGATCGCATCTTTAAGTTTCTTGGCATGATTTGCTTGTCTGATTGGTGTGTTGCCGACAAGGTGGTGGTACTGATGAGTGGTTGGGAAGCCTTTTTGGAACCTTGGACAAGTAGGGTGCAGTGGCTATTGCCCGATCCAAATCTTCAGATCCTTATTCCATTGGTTTAATGCCTGATCAGAAAATAGGGCAGTGATCTGTACATTGGACTTGCTTACACAAAAATTACCATCCTGTAGCATCTGCCATCCTTCTTCATCTTTTGCCTTCAACTGTCTATGCTAAGTATACTGGAATCATCTAGGCATACTTTAATATATAGGTCAAATTGGAAGAAGTATTTCACTTGATCATCAAGTGACACCAGATATTCTTCATGATACCTTTGCGACATCCCTTGATGATGCGCAAGAGCACTTCGACTCGCTGCATGTAGGTGTCCATCCACGTTGCTAGCTCCCCGTCGGGCTTCTTCTCCAACCTGCTGCATGTAGGTGTCCATCCACGTTGCTAGCTCCCCGTCGGGCTTCTACTCCAACCTGCTGCATGTAGGTGTCCATCCACGCTGCTAGCTCCTCGTCAGGCTTCTTCTCCAACCTGCTGCATGTAGGTGTCCATCCACGTTGCTAGCTCCCCGTCGGGCTTCTTCTCCAACCTGCTGCATGTAGGTGTCCATCCATGCTGCTAGCTCCCCGTCGGGCTTCTTCTCCAACCTGCTGCATGCAGGTGTCCATCCACGCTGCTAGCTCCCCGTCGAGCTTCTCCAACCTGCTGCATGTAGGTGTCCATCCACGCTGCTAGCTCCCCGTCGGGCTTCTTCTCCAACCTGCTGCATTTAGGTGTCCATCCACGGTGCTAGCTCCCCGTCAGGCTTCTTCTCCGACCTGCTGCATGTAGGTGTCCATCCACGTTGCTAGCTCCCCGTCAGGCTTCTTTTCCAACCTGCTGCATGTAAGGTGTCCATCCACATTGCTAGCTCCCTGTTGAGCTTCTTCTCCAACCTGCTGCATGTAGGTGTCCATCCACGCTGCTAGCTCCCCGTTGGGCTTCTTTTCCAACCTGCTGCATGTAGGTGTCCATCCACGCTGCTAGCTCCCCGTCAGGCTTCTTCTCCAACCTGCTGCATGTAGGTGTTCATCCACGTTGCTAGCTCCCCGTCAGGCTTCTTCTCCAACCTGCTGCATGTAGGTGTCCATCCACGTTGCTAGCTCCCCGTCGGGCTTCTTCTGCAACCTGCTGCACATAGGTGTCCATCCACGTAGCTAGCTCCCCGTCGGGCTTCTTCTCCAATCTGCTGCATGTAGGTGTCCATCCACGCTGCTAGCTCCCCTTCGGGCTTCTTCTCCAACCTGCTGCATGTAGGTGTCCATCCACAATGCTAGCTTCCCGTCGGGCTTCTTCTCCAACCTGCTGCATGTAGGTGTCCATCCACGGTGCTAGCTCCCTGTCAGGCTTCTTCTCCAACCTGCTGCATATAGGTGTCCATCCACGTTGCAAGCTCCCCGTCGGGCTTCTTCTCCAACTTCTGCATGTAGGTGTCCATCCACGCTGCTAGCTCCTCGTCGGGCTTCTTCTCCAGCTTGTCTTCACGTTGTCAGCATAAGCAGCAGAGACTTTCTCATATGCAATCTTTATGTCAACGCTTCTGTCGTGGAAATTTAATTTTAGTTTGCTGCATCTCTCTAACACAGCAGGGTCCAGACTGCCTTTGTGTATTTATCTTTGCATTGTATTTTTTATGCTTTTTATAGAGGTTGTATTTTTGGGGTTGTATTTTACAGGGAAGGCGCTTCATAAATATATTGTATTATTTATTATTATGGCGGCAGCTGAATACACACCTTTCTCTATCGCCAGTGTACCAAGACCACTTCCTTCAAGGTTTTTCCCAAGTGCATGTAGTGCTACCATACAAACATGAAGCTCTCCAGGCCTTATGATCCATGAACATCCTCCTGACTGCTGTAGCTCCAGGCCTCATGATCCATGGACAACCTCCTGACTGCTGTAGCTCCAGGCCTCAGGATCCAGGAAGATCCTCCTTACTGCTGTAGCTCCAGGCCTCATGATTCATGGACATCCTCCTGACAGCTGTAGCTCCAGGCCTCATGATCCATGGACATCCTCCTGACTGCTGTAGCTCCAGGCCTCATGATCCAGGAAGATCCTCCTTACTGCTGTAGCTCCAGGCCTCATGATTCATGGACATCCTCCTGACAGCTGTAGCTCCAGGCCTCAGGATCCATGGACATCCTCCTGACTGCTGTAGCTCCAGGCCTCAGGATCCATGGACATCCTCCTGACAGCTGTAGCTCCAGACCTCATGATCCATGGACATCCTCCTGACTGCTGTAGCTCCAGGCCTCAGGATCCATGGACATCCTCCTGACTGCTACAGCTCCAGGCCTTAGGATCCATTGACATACTCCTGACTGCTGTAGCTCCAGGCCTCATGATCCATGGACATCCTCCTGACTGCTGTAACTCCAGGCCTCAGGACCCATGGACATCCTCCTGACTGCTGTAGCTCCAGGCCTCATGATTCATGGACATCCTCCTGACTGCTGTAGCTCCAGGCCTCATAATTAATGGACATCCTTCTGACTGCTGTAGCTCCAGGCCTCATGATTCATGGACATCCTCCTGACTGCTGTAGCTCCAGGCCTCATGATCCATGGACATCCTCCTGACTGCTGTAGCTCCAGGCCTCATGATCCATAAACATCCTCCTGACAGCTGTAGCTTTATGGCCCGTTCATACAAGTTTCATGTCCAAAGTTATGATGGTTTGTCTCTGAGGACCAACTACACCGGCAGATATGTGAGGACCAAGTACACAGGCAGATATGTGAGGACCAACTACACAGGCAGATATGTGAGGACCAACTACGCAGGCAGATATCTGAGGACCAACTACACAGGCAGATATGTGAGGACCAACTACACAGGCAGATATCTCTTGGGTAAATGGCAGCACTGTATAGTGGGTAGTCATATCTGTTGAAGGTGACTTGAAAAGATGGGTGACCACTTCACTATAACCTCCATCTACTTGCTGACCTAAAGATCGAAGGACCAATCACCGAGTTGCAGCCCATGTTGGCATCACTTTTGTCTTTGTAAGACACGGCTGCTTTGGTGACAATATATCTTCATTTAAATCTGTCATCTCTTGTAATGTATGGGATTCAGCACACACGTCAACTTTATTTGTTACATAGCTAATTCAAGCTTATATCTTGCTGTAGTCTTTGTCAGGTTCATTTTCACACTGGTATTGTGTTTGTTCAAACTTTATTGGACGTAGACATATGTTAGTTGCCTGCTTGTAGCTGAGGTGGATTAGTTGCTAATGTATCTGGTATACGCAGTGGTGTGTTAAATGTATCATCAATGTCGTTGTTGCTATTGTCTTTCTGGCACATGACGATAAGTGTTCCATAGAGGGTGTCCTTGCCACATGGCGTGTCGTCTAAAAAAATCAATGTTATCCACTGCAAAAACAGCAGGATATGTCTCTCTTGACAAAGTCTGGTATGCATACTCCGAATCCTGTATCTTCTATCCGTGATATAATGGCTTGAGATTGTGAATAAAGTGATCAAGTTAAGGGAAGAAAGGAATCTTTTGTCAAGGTTTCTTATCATTCAGAGTAGCAGGCCAGAACTTGGTCTAAGAAAAACAGTTTGATGATTGTTCCTTGCTCTCTGTATGCTATTGATCATACCTTCTTAATACCAAAAACCAAATCAGAAATAATGATGGAGCTAAAGACCCAACATCGCCATTGAAGAAGTATACCCTTTAGCTTTTTAGCTACATGGTCAGGTGACAGTAACAATCTTAGGAGAGCTATTCCTTCTTCACGTCCGTGTGAGCTGACTTGATGAGATTTCCGCGTTGAACGTCACGGTTCCGCATAGATTTTGACCAGTATTATGGACACGAGGACAAGTCCCCGTTTGTCGGTACGTTACGCTCCCAGGATGCGTCGCGTGTAAGCGCTTGTTTAGGTTTCGAGGCCTAGTGCCCGGGTGATAAGAAATCCATCTCTACGGGAGGCATACCATCACGAGAGCCATTTTCTTTGTGTTACATAGTTCCACGAACGTTCAAACTACTCTGAATATGATTTTTGCGTCGAACGAGACGTTCCACTCAAGTTATACAGATATTGACACGTTTTTTACGTACAACTTACGATAAACCCGGGTAACGGAACATCCGGATATTGCGACTGTTAGCCGCGTGCTGCGGTATTCCGCGGTCGTCTTTCTTACCGGGACGCTTTTAGCGTTCGGCGGTAGTCCCCCACGCGTAGCCACCGGTTACGTTGCTCCGTAGTGATTATATACAAATGGAGTTAACGGCCTACACCAGCAGCGCAGCTGTGTGATAGAGGACCAGTAGCCATGAGCTACAGAGTTCCACGGCCGTTTTTCTTACCGGGACACGTACTGAGTACGACGGTAGTCCCCTTTTCCCCACGCAGGCTACCAGTTTCAGAGCTCCGTGATGAAACAAACTAAGTTTACGACTCGTATAGCTTGCGTAGCACGTGAACTCTTCCGTATTCCATATGGCCCCGGTATATTTTTAACTATTCTCTACAGGAATGCGTACTGAGTACAACTTCCCTACACGTAGCCTTTTACTTGGTGGCTCCGCAGTGAATAGAAGTACACTGAGGTAACGACTTACGTTACGGATGTAGTACGTTAACGCTATCGTAGGCCTAGACGGTTCTTTTGTACAAACTTGGCGGATGACTAGTGGATTTTACTTGTTATGCTGACGCCTTTGTAGACCCATTACGGCTCTATGATACTTAACGGGGTTGCATACTTTGTACGGCGTAAGTCCCCCTAGTAGCCACGCGCTTCTCAGCTCCGTGTTGAAGAGTGTTTAACGGAATTAACGGTCCGTGTAGTATACACAGGACGTCAACTTTTTCGTGATTTCAACACCAGTGCTGGGGTTTATGACTCATCCGGTTGGCGTAGTACGTTACACCCCCCCTGTCAATATTAACTCCATGAAGGATACTTTTCTTGACACTAGGTGTCCTTTTGATAGACAACCTCACGTTTGGGGTAGCTATTACCAACAACGGCATGGTTCATTCCATACTTTACACCTTCTTAAAGCAGTTTCCATGCGGTTTTACGGCTTGTTACTTAACTACCCGTACAGACATACAGTATTAGTTTTCTCCACGCCCGTAGCCGTAGGCTTCCCGGTTTCAAGGTTGTTACTCTACGTTGTACCTTAACACCTTTTCCAGTCACCTTCTTCGACAAGTTTCGCTGTTGATAGGTGTGGCCTCGAGCTACGCGGATCCGCAACTGCTCCACTTTTCAGACACCGCTTGGGTGCCATCGACTATGTTGTATGGCTCCGCGGTCTTACATCCCATAACCGTCTCACAGCTCTATAGCCTTACACGGTTGGCATCCCTTCTTGTAAACGTTTTATATAACGGCCCGCTTTTTAATTCGCTAGCCATTGGTTTTTGGTCAGTAAAGTTTAAACAACTTTTGCTCAGGGTCGGCGGTTTTTCTGGACTGCAGATAGTGTCATTCCGTACCTCCGCTGTACACGTTTAGTCGGTGGCCACCCCCTTTGGTGGTGGTGCGGATGCTCCCACCTGGTGTGAGGAACGAAGTTTTCATCCGTCAGATTTCATTGTCAGTGCCGACGGATGCGTCTTGATGGAGGTAGATTTTCTTGTGCCCCTTATGACGGAAACTTGGACGGGTACTTGACCTTTTTCAACGGGCGGAATGTCGGGGTTTTTCTGTTCACCTTTTTACCGCTAGTGCTGAGCGAGGCTTTTTCGGTTTCGCGCCGTTTTTGCGCCACTGTTGTGGTCTCCTTTTCAGACAAATAGGAACGGCCTTCAAGAGTTTTCTGGAATCGTTCCTCTCGTCTCGGCGCAGGACGAACTATGCCAGCCTTATGGCCGCTCACCTTGGACTACGAGTACAAGATCACTATCGTCTCGTTTCAGCGGAACCCCCACTTGATGGGTGTTCTTCCTGTAGGTGACCAGAGCGATCAGGACCTTTTTCGGTCTCCCAGACGTAGGTCTGTCCGCATGCGTGGATGATCGCAAGCTATCTTTTCTTTGCGTCCTTACTCCTGACCTGCAGGTTTCAGGGTCAAAGCTTTTGTTTTCTTCAGAACTCAACTATGTGGGTTACGTTTTCCGCCTTTCATGCTAGTACCAAGTATGCTACGCTAGGCGACGTACGGCCGATAGCGCTCACTTTTCCCGGCTCACTGCGGTTCCCTCGGCTGCTCGAGACCTTGCAGGCTCCGCGTACGGGCCTCGGGTCAGGGACAATTTTTGTCTCTTTCCCGGGCTCTGGCGGACTGCATCTCAGTCCCGGAGCGCTTCATTTGATGGTGTGGCCTAAGTCCGCCTTTCCTCGATGTAGCATGGCTTTTCTGAGAGATTGTTCACCCCCCTCCCCGCTGTGGAGGTGGGCCCTCTCTCAAACTTGGTTCAGTCATGAGCTCTGGGATAACTTGCAGCTATCCACCGAGGTTTTTCCAGTTGGGTCTACGGTCTTTGACTCGCGACCACTGAAAAGTTACATAGAGATCTCTTCGTAGTGTGTCATGTGACATTTTTCTCCATTAGATCGTCCAGTAACTTTCTTTTCAAGTAGTCTGAACTGTTTATAGGACGACCGCGGTATGCACTCGGGTTCGGAGCATAACCTCTTTTCACGGGATCTCTTGTGCCGTCGTTCGGAAAAATGCTTTTCGCGGTTTTTCTCTTGTTTTTGGTCTGACTCACTTTTCAACGTTCGTGTTTACCCCGCTAACTTTTGCTCTCACGCGGTTACGCGCTTACAAATTTTTCCCTTGTCCGGGATTTCTTCAATTCGTTTTAGTTGGTACATGCTTCTTTCCCAATCGTACTTTACTAGCCGGTTCCGTCTTGGGACGAATCCGGTGTGGTTTGTGGCGTTTTTTGTAGACACTTTGTTGATATTTATATTGTGTCCAAACGCTCCTCAGGTTGACTTGTTTTTCTGAGTTTTTAGCTCAAGTTCATTCGATGTTTGCCTCCGTTACTGTCAACGAATGGTGCCTTGTTCGGTTTGACTGTGACTAGACGTGGTTTTACTATGTTTTAATACTTCCCACTCTGAGGTCTTTCATCCTTAAGAGGAGAAGGAATTTCGTCCTTTAAACGGGATTCGATTAGTGTGAGTTTTCGTACCAGCCATTTAAAAAAAAAAAATATGTGCTGCGAACTGAACTCCCTTCCTTCCTATCCTCGGTTGCAATCTGATTGCATATTTATAGCATGGAAGGTAAGGTATAACTTGAAGTAAATTTACCCCGCTAAGCGTAGCGGGGATATTTACCAGAGTTAAACTTACCTTCCATGCATCCCGCCTGCCTTCCCTCTCGTTCAGGCCTCGGTGGTATGTTGAATGAGGGTTAGTAGAGGTATTATGGAGGTCAGGGCTTGGTTGGTTACTACGTTTTTTAGGGTCAGGTAGAAGTGCGTTAGAATCAGGTCATGTGACCAGATTGCATATTTATAGCATGGAAGGTAAGTATAACTCTCGTAAATATCCCGCTACGCTTAGCGTGGTGAATATATATGTACTGTGGCTGAAATGAATGTAATAATTAACAGCATTAAAAAGTGTCATTATTAAAAACATAAGACTAAACTAATGATCATAATCTGCTGTTGACATGACATATAGAGCAATTTATAGTGAGATTTTGATAAAAATATGGCAGCCATTTTAAATTCAATATGGCTGCCATTTATTTTTGATGGCAATATTACAAATTAGTTAGTTGGTATTAAAAACATAGGATTAGCCACCAAAATCATGTCTGTAGCTGCTATAATAAGAAAGTTATGGTCATTTTCCTATGAAATATGGTGGCCATTTTGAAATTAAAGATGGCTGCTCTGAAGATGTTGAGAAAAATGGAACTCTGCATTTTTGGATTCAGCATAACCAAAACATTAAGAAAATCCAATAAAATCAATCTAGGCAAGCCTATCTCATAAACCCTAAAATTTGGACACTAGATTTCTCACTGTCTATGGTTAAAAAAACTATCACAGGTTTTTTTCTTAACAACTTTTAGGGGAGTGCCCAGACTCTCAGATGTACCCCCTTTTAATCTGCGCGGCTGTCAATACAACTTATTGTGTGATAATCTTTCTTCTTTCAGGAATGGGGAGCTAGTTGCCCCCACGAATTTCTCGGAGATTACAAACTGGAGTACGACATGTCATGGACACCCGCCAATAAAATCGAAGAAAGATCCAAGGACCTAGATGCAATCCAAAAACTGGTTAGGAATCAAGTCAGTATAGAGTACTTTGACCAGAACAAACCGGTATTCAATGGACTGAGTATAGAAGGGCCAATAGGTCAAACAGAAGGGTCATCTGGGTCAAGGGGTGAAGACCAGTGATGAATGAAGTTGGAAATAAGATTCCATCCAGAGTGCAAGTGACCATGGGACTCAGGAAAAATTGATTGAATGATTGATTATATGATAGTGCCAGTCGATTTGCTGATTGGCTCGTTCAAAGTGTGCATGCCAGAAGAGAGGGTACCTACCTATCTAATTCACAGTCTTGTGGTGCAACTGATCTTCTGGAAAATTGTTTTATTGATTGATAAATAGTTGATTGAATATATGATAGTGCCAGTGGATGATATGATTGGATTGGTAAAATAGTACATTCCAGAGGGAGAGGGTACCTATTTAATTCACAATCCAAGGGTACAATTGTAAAATTCAAATTAGTCAATGGCGGCTGTATGTTGTGTATTTTCAATATTGCAATAATATGTGCTTCCTAATATCTAAATGTAAGTGTCATTTTTGAATGTAATAAATGGATTAAATGGTTATTAGATGACCAGGATTCATTAAATATATTACAAAGATGGAATCGTTTATCATCACACGGCTAGAAATGATGAGATTTGACGAAAGACCAGAATTTATGAAGTAAATCAAATACAAGGAACTTGGTAGAAGCGCCCTCTTTTCACTGGTAATCATTTTTACATCTGAGTCTGATGTTCATAATTCTCCGCAAGTTTCTTTTTATTGAGATGTTGCTTGCTTTCATCGTGAAAAATTGCACAAATTTGAAAAATCATCATCGATCAAGATGTATTTGATATTCTTTAGAGCAAAAAACGAAATTATCACATGAGCAAATCTTCAAGTTAGTTTTCATTTATCACCAGACACAATTAGTCATGGTCTGATGAGTGCAATTAAAGATAAGCTAGGATTGGATTGTTAAATTTGATTTGAGCCAATTGCTCTCATAAAAACGGAATTTATTACATCTATGTGTCCCCTGAGGCTGTGTAAGATAGGGGTTTTCGGAGAATGGAAGGTAATAGTATGACTGTTGTTATGCAGACTGCCGTCAGATGATAGATTATCAGATTTTATTTTTGTCATGAAAATTATCTTTATAGCTATATCTTAATGTTTTTTTAGAAATGGTTTTCACAGAAATGTCACTGATATTTATGTAACATGGCATAATTGTACATGGTGCAATAATCTTCCAGTGGTTAGATGTTTTTATCTGTATACATTTTTTAGCATTTATGGATTCTAAAGTACAATTTTATCAAGTATTGAATTACCATATTCGACATACTAAGGGCCTTTACTCTAATAAGCGCACACCCAACATTTTTTTGACTGATAACATAAATTATTTGATCAATTTGAAGACTTAAAATATTGCATCTGATCCTCACAATGTTTTTTGTGGTGGTTATTGTGGGGCTAGTATAGAACCAATAAACACAATGCAGCTCGAATGTCACACTGCATGGCGGAGCATGGGCGCTTATCAGGAGAAAGCTTTGGGCTTAAAAGGGTACAATTCTATTTTCTTAAGTGCCCCGAGCGCTTATACGTTGAATAGTATACTGGTATTACATTTTTGGTCCAAACTCCAAACATTTGTTGCAGTAGCTGAAAAGTAACATCTTCTTCAGGATTATTTTCTGCTTAATAAATTTGCTTATATCATTTTAAAATTGATTGACTTATGATTCAAATTATTGTGTGGTACTTGGTTGGCCTGATGGTTGCTTATAATTTTTGTCTGCTCCAGGTCCAAGAAGAGAGGGATATATTTAGGTTAGTTGCATATGGCCCATGTGCATTAAAGAGGCCTGTGGAGACCAAAATGCAAAATGTTTCATTTAGACTTATATTATATTATATTATATTATATTATATTATATTATATTATATTATATTATATTATATTATATTATATTATATTATATTACAATGTATTATTATATTATATTATATTATGTTATATTATATTGTATCATATCATATCATATCATATCATATCATATATCATATTATATCATATCATATCATATTATATTATATTATATCATATCATATTATATTATATTATATCATGACTTTGTGGGAGCCAAGACCATATTTACAAAGGTTTCAGGTCCAGTCTCTTAGTAGGCCTGGTCCAATCCATCATACAAAAAATGTCAATTAGAATTGGCTTCTTGCTCTCAAGGTGTTTTTTAAGAAGATAAAATAATGAAGAAGATTGATCAGCTTTCCTTGTGTGTAATCACCAATGGCCAAAAACCCACTTAAACTTTACGCAGGGATTATAGAGATTTCTTGTAAAATTGTGATTGCATTTTCAGTTGGTTCCAAGCAATTTCGAACAGAAATGGACATAACTTGGGTTCACAAATTGTAAAAATTAATTTGAAGATATATTGTTAATTGGCCAGGAAATGTTTTTAAACTGTAAAATGACTAACATAACTTGTTTCAGTTGAATTCATGATATTTTAATGATTTTTTAAATATTTATTTTGTATCCCTATGGTTCCTATGAATATTGATGATTAAGAGAATTTAACTTATTATATTATTGAGTGAGTTTGACACCAGGACATATGCCCCCGTGCCATTTGTAATACTGTAGTTTTATTAACTCGACTATTCAAAGAATAGTAGGAGCTATTCTACTCACCTTAGCATTGGTGTCCACATCAGCATCGGCATCTGCGTCCGCCTCAGCATTGGTTAAAGTTTTTGGGGAGCAAGGTCTATAAAAGCTTGTCGTCATTTGAAAATGTACATTATTTAAAAGTGGAATAAACATATAGAATGTGCATAATGTCTGAATTAAAATTTGCATTGTTATAGATGGTAATCAAAATAACAAATGATTAGACTTGAAAAGATTTGAAAAGTTTTAAAATATCTGAAAAATTGTTTTAAAAGTTTTTAAGTGAAAATTATTAAACTCTGCCTTAAGTATTTAAATTTACTGTTAATTTGCATAGAGATGTTATATGAACTGACTTTTGTTTATGTATGAGCACAAACAAAACAAACATAGTATACAATTTACATTTAAAAGGGACATAAAACATTGATTACTCTTTTCATTCTTTCAAGTACACAAATAACTTCTACCAATGTACTACCAGTGGCCAGTTATTTAATCAGGAATATTTTGCATTCATTCAACAATGAGATGTGCTTCTTTGACTAATTTCAGAAGTGTTCATTGCACTATTAGAATTGGCACTTGGAATTTAGAACTTGAATAAGGATCTCAAACAATGACATGTAAGATGGTAATTACATATGGGAGGTATGGCATTGGGGAGGGAGATGGATGGTATCAGGGAGGGAGAGATAAATGTCATCAGGGAGCGAGGATGTTGGATGAATGGCATCGATTAGGGAGGGATGGATGGCAATAGGGAGGATGGATGGAGAGCTTCAGGGAGGGGAGGGATGGATGGCTTCCTGAAGGAATGGATAAATGGCATCGGGGAGGAGAGGGATGGATGGCATTAGGGAGGAGGGGATAGATGGCATTAGGGAGGAGGGGATAGATGGCATGAACACTGGAGGATGATGGATTAATGGCATTGGGGAGGGTGGGAAGGATAGCATCAGGGCAGGAGGAATGGAGGGATTTGGGGAAGGATGGATGACATCGTGGATGGAGGGATGGATGGCATCAGGGAGGGATGGATGGCATCAGGGAGGAGGGAGGAATGGATGGCATCAGGGAGGGAGGAATGGATGGCATCAGGGAGGGATGGATGGCATCAGGGGAGGGAGGGAGGATGGATGGCATTATGTCATCAGGTAGGAAAGGACGGATAGCATTGGGAGGGACAGATGGCATCAGGGAGGGAGGAGGGATAGCATTGGGGAGGGACGGATTGATGACATCAGGGAGGGTGAAAGGGATGGATGGTATCAGGGAGGGAGGGAGGGATAGATGACATCAGGGAGGAAGGGACGGATGGCATCAGGTAGGGAGGGAGGGATGGATGGTATCAGAAAGGGATGATGACATCAGGGGGGATGGATAAATGACATTGGGGAAGGAGGGATGGATGGCACCTAGGAGGTAGGGATGGATAGCATTGGGGGTAGGGATGGATAGCATCAGGGAGGGGGATTAATGGCAATGGTGAGGGATGGGTGGACGCATTGGGGAATGAGAAAAGGGTGGATGGCATCTGGGGAGGAATGGATGGATGGCATTGGTGATGGAAGGATGGCATCACAGAGGGAAGGATGAATGGTTGGCATCAGGGAAGGAGGGAGGGAAGGATGTTATATGGGAGGAACATATGGATAGTTTTGTAGGGATTTAGGTGACTTTCAGGTGGAATTCATGAAATTATTGACATTTCATACTTTGCTACATTAAGTGCCTATTAGATGTATGTCATTTAATTAATGAGCATTATTCAAAAGTGAATAAATGAGATATCGTGTTTACAAGCAAAGCGTCACACCCACACACACATCAAATACCACATACACGCATCCATACACGCCCCCATACACACACCCATACTCACATACACGCACCAACACGCATAGGTTCCTGGTGCTGGTAGCATCGGAACCAAAAATGAAAACAAAGAATAAGATACTGTAAATGAACTTCCTTAAAGCTTAGCTTGTTATCAAAATTTCTCTCACTGGAAGTCACATGATAAGTAAGTGCTAACTTCCTTAAAGTAGTGCACTCTCCCTGCAGCTTTGAATAGTCGAGCATGCTGTCATTCAGACAGCTCTAGTGTTTGAGAACAAATAATGGTAAACACAATGTTCCTTGGGCTTAAGTTACTTCAGGAGTCATACCAGGTTGGTGTCATTTAAAATTTATTTAGACTGTTGTCAGGCCAGTAAATTTGCCAAAATGGATGCCCGACCAACAAGTAATTTTTTTGGCGATTTGTCAAACCCTGGTTTCTGAATAAGTAGAAAAAATGTTGTGAGTGTTTTCTTATTTCAAGAAGAAACACATTTTGTTATTTTTCTTGTTGAAATGTTTTTGAGCCATGGATTTTTTTTAGATATGAATTATTTGTAGCTTATGCTGTAAATTAATTAAAGGATTAGTTCAGGGGTCTTTGAAGATGGACTTCCTTGATTACTGAACTAATCCTTTACTACTAAACTAATCCTTTACTACTGAACTAATGCTTTACTACTGAACTAATCCTTTAAACTCTTGTATCATATACAAGATTATTTTGAGGGAATATATTCATAAATCAGAACCTTGCATACATTGAAAATATTTTTAAAAATGTAAATTTATAGGTTATATTTATAGGGCACTCCTATCTAAAACTAAAAAAATTGTTAGTTATGTTCAATATGTTTCAAATTGAGAAAGCTTTTGTGACAGGGAAGTGAATAGGAGCACTATATTATTAGCAGTTAAGTCAGTGTGGGCTTCGTGAATACGCCATTGTCAATATGGTGACTTATCTCAAAGAAGAATATATAATTCAAGGGAAAAAGTCTGTCGAGAATTTATAATGATTTTTACATCCAAGACCAGTAACATCTTTTGCAAGAATGTTTCAATTGAATATTGGGAGATAAATACCATTGAGAAAATAAATTATTATATGTATATCAATGCATTTTGTCCTTCTTAGTAGACCAAATACTGCCATAAATCACTTCACTGCACCCACATAACACCTTCCCCCAGGGGAGTAGGAAGCTTTAGAAAAGTGAGGGCACAACCTCTTAGGGGGCACTTCTCAAGTCAAATGTCTCCCATCCCAATCTGTAGATATATAGAATAAGTGAGCCCAAAACAACAAAGTAAAGTAAAAGGACCCCATCATTTTGGTTCCGATGCGATAGCATCAGGAACCTATGCAAGTCATGATGGCATGTGTATGTATGTGTCTATGTTTAAGACAGCAAGCTCGAAAATGCGATATCTCAAGAACAATACACTAGATTGATGTCATATGTGGTACACAGATAGCCCATGGTCCGTAGATGTGCCCTATTGTTTTGTGATTGGTGTTGTCATGCATATTAATAAGTAGGCAGGGCTTAATATAAAAATATTGAAATGTTCATATTTTAACAACCGCACGTCTGGTTTGTTTGATATTTGGCATACTTATGATGTTAGCTGGTGTGTTCATGGTCATAATGTAAAAAAATTGAATTTCATTAATGTGCATAGTGGGCGGGCCTAATATGAATTTGCTGAAAAGAGCTTGTAAACACGGTATCTCAAGAATGGTAAACAGGATTCATGTCATATTTACTTCACAGATAGCCCATGGTCAGTAGATGTACCTTATTGTTTTTGATGGTGATGTCATGCATATTAATGAGCAGGCGGGCTTAAAGTAAAAATATTGAAATGTTTATATTTTAACAACCACATGTCTGCTTTGTTTCATATGTGGAATAATTATGATGTTAACACTTTTCTCAAAAGTTTAAAAAGTGCCCTTTCCAGAAAGGAAAAGTGCCTTTTTTCTGAGGGAAAAATGCCCTTTTTCAGAAAGAAAAATGCTCTTTCAAAGAGAACAAGTTCCTTTTTAGAGAAGGAACATACCCTTTCAATTATTGAAAACCATTTTTCTTCATATATATTTGATTTTTAATTAAAGAAAGTAACACAAATATTGCCCTGAAAGTACTAATAATGTGAAATTTTACGTGCTTTGCGCGCATACGCCATTCTGAAATTTGCGCATACGCCATTCTGAAATTTTCCATAGAACAAAGTTGGGGCCCAACAGCCCTATACATATTGGACAATATTGGACTTTTTCATACCTAAAAAGCCTTCGCCTCTTCTTACCTTTGTTTTCCCAGCTTATAATTTGTACAAACTCTCTAAAATAGGGCCTTTTTAGAGTATGCGAGCAAGCCCAATTTTCATTAGTGGGGCATCTTTGAAATGGGCCATGCAGGGCAAAACCTTTTATTTGCACCTTGGCCATTGTAATGGCATAAACTGATGTGCCCTCTCCCCATCTTCTTTGTGAAGTTTTTCATGCTTTTACAGACTGACAGAGATTTAAAAAAAAAATGTCATTTAAAATATTAAAATATATTTACATATCCCTTATCTTTTTATTGACAAACTAGAGCAAGTAACACAAACATCAAGCTAAAATATCCAAATTTTATTTTGTGTTCTAGAACTGAAAAACATACAATGCAGGGACACTTGCCACTGATTCGCTGAAGAGTGGATGTGAATTTGAGCCATCTGGTCTTAATTTATACTAAAATAGTTACAATTTCACAGCAGCAAAAAAAATGATAGCCTCCATAAGTACCCTTTGCTTTTCACATTATTTTAGACATTAAATATTCTGATTTATAAACCATACAATGGCTAATTATGATCTACAAGTCTAACTCCTACCGATTTCAAGACTTATGATCTATACATTTTCCAATTAAGCAATTGTTGTAGATTTCAATAAAATTGTTATATTTTACTGAATTTTGTCCCACAATATCTTAAATTGTTGAAGCTGTAAATCAAAGAAGAAGGACAAATTGGTCACCAGTAATGTTCGAACCTATAAAAGTTTAAAAATTCCGTGGTTGGGAGGTGGAAAGGGAGGGGGAAGGGGGGGGGGGTGACCATATAAAGATATATTGCTGTGCTACATGCTTTGAAAATACGATAGTTGGAAAGTGTCCCTGAGATCCTGTTCCCCCACTTTCAAACATCTTCCGCCGCCTCTTCCGTCAACTCCACACACACCCCCCCTCCCCCACAACAAAAAAAGAACCTAGCCTTCACAATTGCAAATTGCAATGCCTTACAATACAGTTGTTATCTGCTGCCACAGTTTGGTTACTTTGTTAATGTCAACATTACCCTTTCCAAACCTCAAATTGGAAAAACTATGTATCATAGCAAAATATCCCAAATTTAAACTTCTAAAATGACAATAAGCCTACTTTCAAAATATCAAAATTCTAAAACAAATCTGAAAATGAAGTGTCCCTTCTATTTTACTATATTAGGTCTATCTACATGAAGGGGGCGGACATATGCATATACAACTTGCGAAGTGCCCCCATAAGAGGTCGTCTCCTTCCTCCACTTTACGAAAGCTTCCTTCACCCTGCTGGCAAACCCTACTTTAACATGTGTTTTTAAACTTTAGGCAGGGAAAACAAAAAGGCAGATGTTAAGGCTTGTTCTGCAGGAAAAGAGCCTTACATCGGCCCATCGTTGTTTTTAGGGTGTAAAAGAGTGTATGAAATAGAGTGTATGCATGCGCAGGCATTTTCTCTGAAAAAAAAGCACTTTATACATTTAAAAAAAAAAAGAAGAGAAATGTGCTCTCCCCACCCCCTCCCCCCTACGCTTTGCGTTCCGCCGCCTCTGACAATAAACACTGAACAAATTATGCATACTCGTTTCTTTTTTATTTTGTGTTTGTGACCGGGGTGAGTTAAACTAACTAAAACTATAGTTACTTTTTGGTAGAGGGTAGGTATAGTTGTTAGTGCGAACTTCGTATAATCCCCCTTCCCACACACACACAAATGAAAATCACACGGCCCGACCCTGATTTAACCATTCCCCTTCTGCCCCTCGATTCCTACATATTCATATATTGATCGACTTTGAAACAACTTTGTTACAAATGCACTTTTTATTGTTTATTCCAATGTTACATACTGACATATTACGTCAGTCTAGCGTCTATTTGACACCCAAGTTGTTTATTTATCTGTTTCTTTTAACTTTATTAGTTTATTGTTATTCTTCATTAGTTTATTGTTATTGGTCATTAGGTTATTGTTATTGTTCATTAGTTTATTGTTATTGGTCATTAGTTTATTGCTATTATTTATTAGATTATTGTTTCGGTTCAAATGCGTTTATTTTCGTTTCAAAAACAAAGATCATTGTTTACAGAGATTTTGAAGTTCGATATTTGAAACATTTTTTTCATGATCTCTTTGAAGGCTTAAGGGGCCGGGAAAATAGTTCATTGCTATTTACATAAGAAAATGGTTAATTTGATTTACAGGTTAATATAGCTGTAAATGGGCCTTTCGATAGCAGGTTATAAGAATACCTTGAATTGAGGCTTCACTTTTCAACATCACGATTAAATTCGTTTCCACATTTTATCTTTCATATATTACCTGATTACTGTGATATATCAAACATAGGAGCGATGGTAAGGACTATAAAATTTCATTTCAGATCATTTCGTAACTATTTAGTTACAAATTATGTAACAGTAGAGTCACAGCATGGGCGTTGGAGGTGGGGGTCAGGGGAAATTCCCCCTCCCCCAATTGAAAAATTGGACTATTTTCGGGCAAAGGTTTTAAATCAATTCGGGCAAAATTATCAAACAAGACACTTTTGTAATGCAAAGGGGGTATTTTATCCGTGCTTCATTTTGCGCCTGGAAATTCGAGATTTTCGAGCTAAACCAAATTGAGCTCTTACGCCCATGAGCCACAGTACAACTTGAAGCTAGTACATACAATATTTTAGGAACAACATAAAATTCTGGCCTTGTAGCCAATAAAATAGTATAATTGGAAAAGGGAAGAAAGAAGTTATTAAGGAAAACTTATGTTATAAGACTCTCCCAGGAAACCTTATTTAAATCACTATCCTAACAACATTCAAAGGAAATATATTGTAAACATTTTTAACAGCATCATGAATGGTGGACGAAATATCAATTGCTAACAATAAATCTAAATTGTTTTTTTTTTAAGGATTGTTCGTTGAGGCTACCGTAGAAAGTTCAGTGTACACATAAACACAATATGATAACGCCCTCTCAAAATACTAGAAATAGTTATGTACATATGTGCGTACTGCAGTGCAGTTGCCTAAGCCGCAGACGATATAGGCTATCGTACACACAAGCGACGTGCATACGGCTCCAACAGATTCAGGAAGCAGTGATTCGCGGAATTCTTCTAAATTCTACCATTTTCCAAGCTGAAACTTCAATTAATTTACGTGTTTATTTATAATTTGGACAAGTTAATCATTATGGATTTGCCAAGAAGTTCCAACGGTTGAAATTAGCAGAAAGGACAATGGCTTTTACCGGAGATAATCAGCAGCCTAATGTTAGTGCCAGCAATAACGGCGGTAAGCATACGTTTTCATTACCGGGTGGGCCCCATACATGAAGGTCGGCTACTCGGCACGTTCGTGGTTTTTTTTCTTGTAGTTGAAGATGATCCTCCCTTACGGGAACTCGACAAGACTCCTATACGGAGCATAGACGCCAAGCTATAGCCTGCATAGCAGATGCCAGTCCCTTGAGACCGGGATAGCAGTGGATGAACACAGGGTTTTCACCCTAATCTTTTCTAAAGAAAGAGTAGCCTAGGGTGAATACCCGGTTTATCCACTTCCAGTGTCGTTTTATCCCAGTTTCGCTCAAGTGGAGCTTATCAGGATTTAGTGAGATAAGCATCTCACTCAGTATGCCCTACATGCTACACACTACTTGCAATACTGAGTAAGACAACCTAACACAATCTTCCATTGGGTTTTTCATTTTGACTTGTCATTCTCGAGTTTGGACATCCGGGAATGTTGTGGTGCACGGCCATGTAACAATGCTTTTTTGACGATCTCAAACTTCAATCAAAGGGGAAAACCAACAGTCAGTTAACATTGCAGTCAATGGAGAAAAACATACTTTTTGTCATTTTTTAACAAATACTGAACAGATTTTATGTTTCTTCAAATATGTTGTGTATTAGATAATAGTTTCCAACATATATGAATACCATTCATTTTCGCTGACTGACTGAGGTGACACAAATGTTCATAAAAATATTCTATTGACTGTAATGATAAAGTTTCTCCTCCAACTTACGTCAACTCTGACCTCGAACATACAGCTAATACTTTTACAAATTATGATGGCAAAACCATTAAAAATAGTACTGACGAGCTACCAATTTGATGACAATATTGTAATCTTAATAAATACATTTTCATCTTCTTATATACAAAAAAAGAATGAAAATGAATGATTTTCGGTGCTAATTGTTTATCTTGAAAACTTTGTCCGTCTGACTCGCGACGGGCATACACAAGTAACGCACAGCTCAGGCCAAATTACCCTGGTGAGTGTTAGTTTTAAGATATTCGCACTTGCGATCTTCCTCGAGAGACAAGAAGTCACCAGCAAGAGAAAAAGTTTACATCACATATTACACGATGGAGGAGCATGTTTGATATGCAATAAAACATCATTTGAGTGAAATAAAATATATATGCATATGGCTACAGTACACAGTCATATGTTATCTGACTAATCAGGATTAGATTACTTCTTTAAGCATCAAGCAAGCAACAGCATAATAAGTGCTTGTCTATCTTCCAAAATTTGTTGTATTCTTGTCTTGCAATTTGTGAGAATGTTTTTTCCACATTTTGATGAGGTACATGTTACCAATATCCAAAAACTATACAAAGTGATAGACATGAATATTTTCAGATTGAAAGATTCAACATTCATAGACATGGTTTTTGGTGTTTTTTTTCACATTAGGATTTTATGCTTTGACTTTCTGCCAATTTAAACTACAGTAATGTAGCTGTTTCACATGAACAATGAAATCTATCTTAAGCCTACATGTACCTCTAATTGGTATGCTTGATTGCACATGTATACACGTTTTATACACATTAGAAATGGCTTTCGGCTTAAAACCAGGAACATCTCAACTGGCCCTCAAATGGAGCAGGGCCGGTCGGAGTAAAAGATATATATTTCTTTGTTTCCCAAACCACAAAACTGTATAAATGTTTTACCTCTCCAAGGCTCCTTCAAGATAACAACTACTCCCGCTGGTGTTACATAGGTACATGTATTTTTAGTGACACACATCTGAATATAATGGCAATCCTTTGTAATATAAGTAGTAACCGTAATCAATGCTGGCATTGTTTGTCTTTGCTGCTGGGAAAAGGTGAAATGAACTATGAGCATAGCAGGGTTCTAGCTAGACAAATTTGAATGCAGGGCTCCAGTGACAATCCAGGGTGACCTCCTAGACCCCCCTCCCATGAAGAACTGTTCAAATTTAGTCCACTTTCTTTAGTCCACTTTTTGTATATATTTTTTTATTGGGATGCTAGAAGGATTTATAAAATATTTTTATGTACAATAAGACTAGAAAATACAATGGATTTTTAAGTGTCAAAGTGCCCCCCTCCAAAAAAAAAAAAAAAAAAAAAAAACCCCATATATATACAGTATATACAAACATCCTTGGAAACTCTTCTCTCAATTTTTTACTAATGCATGTATTTTTGTTTCTTTTAAAGTCTCACTTTCATGTGAGATGAAGTTGTATGACCACTGAACTAATCCTGTAAAGGGGCACTCGACCAGAAAGGGAGTGCCCAATTTTCTAGGGACTTTAAATATTGATCAAAGGTTCAAAGCTTTTTCACCTAAGTGGAGAGCTTCAAAACTTCTGTAAAATCCTCATTTATACCCATAGATTAATAAACAATAACATTTATCACTTTTGCGGATAAAACAGGTCACTGAATATTTGAAAAATTCACCAAAAAGATGCCATGGACTTATGGGCGCAGGCAGGATTTGAAGGGCAAGGGGGACTTCCCCTTTACCCCCATACTTTTTCCAAATTTGTATTTTTGTATGGTGAGTTTTGCATTTTAGTATGATTTTGTGATTTTATTCCCCACTTTTGACTTTGCCCCCTCCCTCCCCTCCTTTTACTTTCGTAAGCAAATCCTACCTATGCTTATGGATCTAGTTCACCTTTAATAACACAATTCTTACTGTACTGGAAGACATTAATCATTTGTTTTCATGCAATGTTGTAAAAATATAAGTTTGGTTTGAGGCTTACCATATTTACTTTGACCTTTGAAACTACAGTATATTAATTTGATTTTGATTCATTAAATCATTGTCCTAACAAATTCTAGAACACCAAAATCTACCCAGAGAACACACAGACAACGGAAGTTGCTTGTTCTCAGAAAGTCATTGCACTTTTACATCATTGTATTCAATTTTATGCATCTTTGTAATTTAACAAATATATAAATGCACACTTAAAATAGAAACTGTGCAATGCTTTAGTCAAATGTTTATACTGTATTTTACCATGTTATTCCAGTCAACATGCACACTGTGTCATTATTTGCTTTTGCTACTGTAGAAACACAATCAAATACATAGATATATGCAGGGCTCCATTTTAGTAAGAACATGTATTGTGAATTCATTTGATATTTTGGCTTCATCACAATTTCTGGTAGGAAGAGTGGGTGGGGCAAGACCAATGTTGTCAATTGCCAATAGGACATGTTAGACAATTGAATAATTATCATAAATAAGGCCTATTTGAAACCATTGCTTGAATATGATTGGAGTTTGTGCATTTCCTACATGTACTATTAAACAGTATTTACAGAATAAACCCAAAATAAATAGTCGTTGCTTGTTCTCCTTCTTTTGTTCAACTCACAGTAAAAACACAGGTATATTGTGCAGCGTAGATCAGTCACTGTTGTTGGTTCCTGGGTTTATCTACAATAGGATAGTTTTGCTGTGATGACATTCCTTTACTTCCTACTTGTAATTTATGCTTTTTATGTTGTACTTTAATTACTGTAGAACCAAGCATATCATACACTGTGGTATGGCAAACTCATTATTACAATGATGATTCATGTTACTGTTCGTTCTGAAGATGATTCATATTCTTTGAATGATCTGTGTATGCCAGGCTGATTTGAAATCTTTGATTCTATTTAATTTATCTATGCTATTCCATGCATAGACAATTGCTGGTATAACTTACAGAAGGCAATAAACATACAGTATATATATATATATATATATATGTATATATATATATATATATATAAATATATATATATCTATATATATATAATATATATATATAAATATATATATAAAATATATATATATATATATATATAAATATATATATATAAATATATATATATAAATATATATATATATATATATATATATATATATATATATATATATATATATATATATATATATATATATATATATATATATATATATATATATATATATATATTCATTTACAGCTAAGTTTTCAGATGGACATTAATTAACATAGAATAATTGATTTTTGAAAAAATGATTTTTAATTAAAGAAAGTAATAAAAATATTGCCCTGAAAAGACTAAAAATGTGAAATTTCATGCGCTTTGCGTACATACACAAAACTGAATTTTTCCCTAAAACAAAGTTGGTATTGGACAATATTGGACTTTTTCATACTTAAAAAGACTTCGCCTCTTCTTACCTTTGTTTTCCCAGCTTATAATTTGTACTAACTCTCTAAAATAGGGCCTTTTTAAATTTCATTAGTGGGGCATCTTTGAAATGGGCCATGCAGGGCAAAACCTATTATTTGCCTTTTTTCTTTGTAAAGTTCAACAAGTGCCCCTTTGATGCTTTTACAGACTGACAGAGATTTAAAAAAAAAAAAAATTTTTATTGACAGATTAAAGAAAGCAACACAAACATCAAGCAAAATACCCTAAATTTCGCTCGCGGTGCGCCTTTAATTTGGGTTCTAAAAAAACATACAATGGGACACTTGCCACTGATTTGCTGAAGACTGGGTGTGAATTTGGGCCATCTGGTCTAATTTATACTAAAAATAGTTACATATCTTATTCTTAGCAGCACAAACATGATAGCCTCCATTAGGAACTTTTGCTTTTCACATTATTTTAGACAAGTATTCCGATTCATGAACCATATAATGGTTAATATGTCTAAATCCTTCCGATTTACAGACTTACAGACTTCAGATCTATACATTTTCCAATTCAGCAATTGTTATAGAATTAAATAATATTGTTATATTTTACCAAATTTTGGACAACAATTCTTGAAATTTTGAAGCTGTAAATTAAAAAAGAAGGAGAAAGAATCAAGTGATGTTTGAACCTATAACACACTTTTAAACATCTTCAATCAATAGCAAACATTAGTTTATGGGTATTAGTGAATGTCAAGTGGATCTTATCTGAAGGGTAAATAGATGGATCATGAGTTTGTGTGGATTACCAAGGTAATGTAAATGGAGTGGAACGTGGAAGATAAATGATGCTTTATTATTGGGGCAAATCTGTTTGGGCATGGAAGGTAAATTGTGGTGGAGTTTAGAAGGTGAGTGGGGTTGGTAAATGTGGTTGGTCATGTAAGGTAAATGTGGTGGGTCACGTAAGGTTAATGTGGTGGGTCACGTACGGTAAATATGGTGGGTCACATAGGGTAAATGTGATGGGTAATGTAGGGTAAATGTGGTGGATCATGTAGGGTAAATGTGGTGGGTCATGTAGGGTAAATGTGGTGGGTCATGTAGAGTAAATGTGGTGGGTCATGTAGGGTAAATGTGGTGGGTCATGTAGAGTAAATGTGGTGGGTCATGTAGAGTAAATGTGGTGGGTCATGTAGAGTAAATGTGGTGGGTCATGTAGAGTAAATGTGGTGATCATGTAGGGTAAATGTGATGGGTCATGGGTAAATGTGGTGGGTCATGTAGAGTAAATGTGATGGGTAATGTAGAGTAAATGTGGTGGATTATGTAGGGCAAATGTGGTGGGTCATAGAGGGTAAATGTGGTGGGTCATGTAGAGTAAGTGTGGTGGGTCATGTAGGGTAAATGTGATGGGTCATGTAGAGTAAATTTGATGGGTAATGTAGGGTATGTGGTGGTCATGTAGGATAAATGTAGTGGATCATGTAGGGTAAATGTGGTGGGTCATGTAGGGCAAATGTGGTGGGTCATGGAGGGTAAATGTGGTGGGTCATGTAGGGTAAATGTGGTGGGTCATGTAGGGCAAATGTGGTGGGTCATGTAGGGTAAATGTGGTGGGTCATGTACGGCAAATGGTGGGTCATGTAGGGCAAATGTGGTGGGTCATAGAGGGTAAATGTGGTGGGTCATGTAGAGTAAGTGTGGTGGGTCATGTAGGGTAAATGTGATAGGTCATGTAGAGTAAATTTGATGGGTAATGTAGGGTAAATGTGGTCATGTAGGATAAATGTGGTGGACATGTAGGGTAAATGTGGTGGATCATGTAGGGTAAATGGTGTGTCATAAAGGGTAAATATGGTTGACCATGAGGGGTAAATGTGGTGGGTCATGAAGGGTAAATGTAGTGGGTCGTGGAGGGTAAATGTGGTGGGTGATGGAGGGTAAATGTGGTGGGTTATAGACGGTAAATGTGGTGGGTCATGGAGGGTAAATGTGATAGTATTTTTATTTTGATACATTAAGATAAAAAGCCCAGTGATTTATGCGAATCTTTCCTGAAAGGTAAATGGAAGGAGATGGGTATTTATGTAAATTACATTTTTATCAGAAATAAAAATAAACAGATTTCTCTGAGGCTTAATATACATGTGTGGTATTGTATTTTCATGCTAGTCTTCACTTTTATAATTCTTTCTATGTGATAATAAATAAAGCTTAATACTGCAATTTTTACTTTGAAAATTTAAGACTTTCATTTCTTCTAATTTGGTGAGAATAACAAGTCATTAAAGAGTGAAACTTCTTGAGTTAGCAAACTGATACAGTACCTCTCCTTTCCATTTTGAAAAGAAAGTGAAGTTGATTACACCTAGACAGAGATAGCATTAACGTCAAATTTGTCGTATATTACGCCATGGCTGGAATTTCTTACTACACTGGTTGTACCTGCGTCATAAGATTTAGATAAAGCATGTGGAATTTTACACCAGTGTTTTTCATTAACATAAATGAAAATCATGATCATCTTACCTCTCTGATGCGATTCAAAGTTTTGTTTCAAACAAAAATCATTTTGAATTACTCATAAATAAAAATAAAATAATACAACTTTGATACTTACTTCCGAATGATTCAACATGCCCGTAATGCTGTACATAAACACATATAGGCTAGTACATGGGCCCTATGCATGATGAACGCACTGTACAGTGTGCGTGAAAGTTTTAATGTTGTTTTAAATGCAGGCTATCAATTATCAATGATATTAGCTAGGATTCTATTTTCCTCCTGTATTGTGTTGATTGTGTATCTGTGAGCTGATCACAATCTGCAAGTCAAGAAAGTATACTGTAAAGAAGAAATAGGTGTGTTCGAGATCTGAATAGTATATTATCGTTGACAATTGGTCAAAGTTCACTAAACCAGATATTAACTGTTTGGACTAAGATAAACACTGCCTGTACTTTCATTTCATTTTGGATTGGGTCACCCAAATTTCACTGATTCAACAATCACATTATATAAGGATGGGTCACTTTTTCTTCAAGATTTGTCACTGATATTAATGGTCACTGCCGGTGGGTCACTGCCGCCGGTGGGTCACTGCCGGGCACTGCCGCCGGTGGGTCACTGCCGCCGGTGGGTCACTGCCGCCGGTGGGTCACTGCCGCCGGTGGGTCACTGCCGCCGGTGGGTCACTGCCGCCGGTGGGTCACTGCCGCCGGTGGGTCACTGCCGCCGGTGGGTCACTGCCGCCGGTGGGTCACTGCCCGGGGGTCACTGGGTCACGCCGGTGGGTCACTGCCGCCGGTGGGTCACTGCCGTGGGTCACCGGTGGGTCACTGCCGCCGGTCACTGCCGTGGGTCACTGCCGCCGGTGGGTCACTGCCGCCGGTGGGGCACTGCCGCCGTGGGGCACTGCACCGTGGGTCTCTGCCGGTGGGTCACCGTCCGGTGGGGCACTGTGGGGCACTGCCGCCGTGGGGCACTGCCGCCGTGGGTCACGCCGGTGGGTCTCTGCCGGGTGGGTCACTGCCGCCGGGGTCACTGGGTGGGTCACTGCCGCGGTGGGTCACCGCCCGTGGGTCACTGCCGCCCGGTGGTCACTACCGCCGGTGGGTCACTGCCGCCGGTGGGTCACTGCCGCCGGTGGGGCACTGCCGCCGGTGGGGCACTGCCGCCGGTGGGGCACTGCCGCCGGTGGGTCTCTGCCGCCGGTGGGTCACTGCCGCCGGTGGGTCACTGCCGCCGGTGGGTCACTGCCGGTGGGTCACTGCCGTGGGTCACTGCCGCCGGGGTCACCGGTGGGTCACTGCCGCCGGTGGGGCACTGCCGCCGTGGGGCACTGGTGGGTCACTGGGGCACTGCCGGGCACTTGGTGGGGCACTGCCAATTGGTGGGTCACTGCCAATTGGTGGGTCACTAATCCCAGAAAAGCTCCATGATATTTCCAAGTAGCTGTTCTGAAGTTCAAAACCAAATTGTTTGAGGGAGATTTCAAGGACGGATATGAATAACAAATTTCATGCCATTTATTATTTTTAATGTTTTTTACTATTGGAAATCTGTTTTATTTTAAACTTGAAAAATTAATTAGGTGGATTAATGTATGATCATCCATCACTCAGGATATATTTCGTTGAAAATTTGGGGAGTCCCTGTTGATGTTCGTTGCTACGGTTCAGTACATGTAGCTGGCCTATACGTAACCAGGGAGTTGACGTAACTAAGCAATTATCCTGTGAACTTGCATCTATGCCAGGCACTCAATTATGACATAGGTTCCAGGGCATCGAGTGAAGCTTGTGTGTTCCTAAACTTTATTCCATTTGATCATCAAACAAGATTATTTTTTGTTTTCGGAATTTGTTTTGTCATTAACATTTATAAAAGTTTGACATAGTATAATGACATTGATAGGGTGTGTTCCGAGACCACAACTTTGTGAAAGAATGCCAGTACAAGGAAGTTTCAAAATACTTTTGCTCCTACGTACTGGTACTAGCAATGGTACTGCCGTTTAATGAGACCCCTATTGTATGGTTGGCACTTTTATATCTAATGGTTGTCTCTAACTGTACGGTACAGTACATACATTTTATTTTGGCCAAAGACACGTATAATGTGTACAGTAATGTAATTCTTAAAAACTTATTCCTCATATTCAGCTGTAGACTATGTTTGTATACTGGCCTGTAGCCAGGAATTTGAAAAGGGGTTCATTTTTCGTATAAAAGTGCAAAATTTTGAAATTCTGAGTGCTTATTATTTTGTTAGATTTTAAAAGGGCACTTTCTCAACAAAAGAGGGTTTAGGAATTTGAAAGTAGGGTTTGTTTCTTGTATAAAAGAGCAACAAATTGTGAAATTCAGGATGCTTATGATATTTTAAGATTTCAAAATGGGCACTTTCTCAACAAAAGGGGGTTTGTTTCTCAAATGGGCATTTTCTCAACAAAAGGGGGTTTGTTCCCTCGGATGAACCCCCACTTTCAATCCCTGACTATGGGTCTGGTATGGCATGGGTCCTCTTTGCAAGTTTAATATTGATTTGTTTATGATCCAATATCAAAAAAAAACAATCGTTTTAGACAGTCAGGCACTCTGTCAAAATAGTTTCTAAAAGCTGCAGTTGGTTTACAATATATTGCAAATTGGAACAGTTTTGTTTGTTGTTTTTAAACAAAATATAGATATAAAATTTCTCCTTACATTTTGATGTACAGTATTACTAGTTTTGTAAAGGTTTGTGGAGGTCTTTCAGATGTCTGCTTTGATATAGTGTAACTCAAACAATAATAAAATAATCATAGTCAGATAGTGAAAGGTTTCGGGAGAAAATTGCTCAAAAATATATATTTATAGAATATAATGTAACTTTTTTCCTTCATAGGAATACATAAAAAGAAATAAGTCTTGGATCTGCAATCTTGACATCACACTCACTGTGTATTGCACTGGTCGGTCACTTTTCAATTTTGACATCACACTCACTGTGTATTGCACTGGTCGGTCACTTTTCAATTTTGACATCACACTCACTGTGTATTGCACTGGTCGGTCACTTTTCAATTTTGACATCACACTCACTGTGTGTTGCACTGGTCGGTCACTTTTCAATTTTGACATCACACTCACTGTGTGTTGCACTGGTCGGTCACTTTCAATTTTGACATCACACTCACTGTGTGTTGCAATGGTCAGTCACTTTTCAATTTTGACATCACACTCACTGTGTGTTGCACTGGTCGGTCACTTTTCAATTTTGACATCACACTGTGTGTTGCAATGGTCAGTGACATCACACTCACTGTGTATTGCACTGGTTGGTCACTTTTGTCAATCACACTCACTGTGTCACACTCACTGGTAACACTTGACATCACACTCACTGTGTATTGCAATGGTCAGTCACTTTTCAATTTTGACATCACACTTCACTGGTCAGTCACTTTTCAATTTTGACATCACACTCACTGTGTATTGCAATTTTGACATCACACTCACACTGGTCACACTCACTGTATGTCATCACACTCACTGTTCGGGTCACTTTTCAATTTTGACATCACACTCACTGTGTATTGCACTGGTCAATGGTCAGTCACTCATCACACTCACTGTGTATTGCACTGGTCAGTCACTTTTCAATTTTGACATCACACTCACTGTGTATTGCACTGGTCGGTCACTTTTTAATTTTGACATCACACTCACTGTGTATTGCACTGGTCGGGTCACTTTAATTTTGATCACACTCACTGTGTATTGCACTGTGTATTGTAATGGTCAGTCACTTTTCAAATTTACATCACACTCACTGTGTATTGCACAATGATTTTTGAATTTTGACATCACACTACTGTGTATTGCACTGTCACTTTTTTGACAAATTTTGACATCACACTTCACTGTGTATTGCAACACTGATTAGTCACTTTTCAATTTTGACATCACACTCACTGTGTATTGCAATGATTAGTCACTTTTCAATTTTGACATCACACTCACTGTGTATTGCACTGGTCGGTCACTTTTCAATTTTGACATCACATTTCTGTGTATTGTAATGGTCAGTTACTTTTCAAATTTGACATCACACTCACTGTGTATTGCAATGATCAGTCACTTTTCAATTTTGACATCACACTTCACTGTGTATTGCAATGATTAGTCACTTTTCAATTTTGACATCACTCTCACTGTGTATTGCACTGGTTGGTCCTTTTTCAATTTTGACATCACACTCACTGTGTATTGCAATAATCAGTCACTTTTCAATTGTGACATCACACTCACTGTGTATTGCACTGGGCAGTCACTTTTCAACATGTGGACAGTGTAATCTACACGCAACAACTCATAAACAAATGAAGAAAAAGATACAATATGATTTTTTACCATTCTGTTCTTTAATAGTCAGTCGTCTATCATATAAATGACAATTCACGGGAATATTCCTTTAAGATGAGCATGGAAAACCGACAAACTACAGTAATTCTGCAATGCCTGCAAGTATGAAGCCCAATATTTATTGCATTTGATAAAGTATCCTGTTTGACTAAAAGTATTGAGAATAAATATTAAATATTTTTTTCATTTGAAATGCAGGCTGCTTGCATGCTCACCAAATTTGAAAAACCTTCAAAAAAGAAACCTATTTTCAAACCTCTATTTTGGTTGCCTATAGGGATGGTAACATCACAAATTGACAGGTCCTGTGTCTTTTCCTACCATCAACTTTCAGTTTATGGAGGTTTATAGTACATGTATATGATCATACACTTAAGGAGGCAAAGACAATGTCAATTGGTAAAAGTCAGTCATTCAAGTGCTGATGGAGCCAGTCACATAATTTTATTTTTATTTGATAATTGGTTATTTTGATTTTATGAAAGATTTGTTTGGTGGATTCCAAAAGTACAGTCGGCCTATATGATAGTTGTGGGTTCCAAGTACAGTCGGCCTGTATGATAGTTGTTCATTGCCATTATTGTTTATTTATATTATAATTGTTTGTTTTTATTTTGTTGATAAAATGTTGAAGTGTTAATCAGTGTTCACACTAAAGTTCAATTTAAAAAAAAAATTTTTTTGGCGGGGTAAGGGAGATATCCCCCCTTGGGTAATTTTTGGTAGATTTTGATAAAAAGGGGGAAGTGTTTAAATCATCCGATGTCTTAATTTTCTCTTCACCGTGACATTATTACTGATTGGTAAGCAGTCTTAAATCTGAAAAGTAACTTGTCATGGATGATATAATGAATAAACAGGTTCATGCATGTAGCAGTTGTCTTTCTATTGTACTATAGAACTGTCTCTTCATCATGTGTTGAGGTATTTAAAGCCTTTGCATTTTGCTGGTTATTATTGTTTTACTCGGAGAATGATTTGTAAGAAATTGGAAGTGAGACTTATTTAACAGGGATTTAGGATCGATGCAGAGCAGAGCAGTAGATATAAAATGTAAAATAAAATCAACTATCACTACACTTAATTTTATGACGTGACATGTGTACAAGTTCCTAAATCAGATCATTCCAATTCCGATCCCTGCATATATCTACAGTACATAACATTCCCAACTAGCAGACAACATGATTGCATATATTACATTGTATATTTCACCACGTCCACAATTTGTTTTGACCATGCAATGATGTCACCAACGAGTGAGAGGCCTGTACTAGGCCTGTTTTTTGTTCCTTTTGCCAATTTTCATCAGAGTTTGCTGGTATGGGATGAAAAAAAAATCATTCTAATCTAGATTTTTTTACTTTTTACAACATTTTTGCACATTTTGAAATTTAAATACCTATATGATCACGGCCTAACTGGTACCATAAGTACCGTAACTTATGAAGCAGTTCCGCGAAAAATTCTTCGTTCATGTTTTTTGCAGGAATTTCCTCCTTCATAATTTTTTGGGGAAGGGATTTGATATTTTTGAATCCAGCATCTTGATGTAAACACTGCTCTTATTAAAGTGTTCTAAAACAACTTTGATGGGAGTTTTGATTGTTTCATGAATGGTTTTGACTTTGTAGACTTCTGGATATTTGTAGGTCTTTCAGTTTTCTTTGCATTGGGTTGAGTAAACTTGTACGTATGGACCTTGTTAAGGGGACTGATATTGCAGGTAATACTACTCAGAATGAAACTATTCTGAATGATTAAGGACCATTCATGAGCCAAAACAGGACAATTTCTTACATTGCTATCATTCTGTGTTCTGTATCCATGTAATGTATCTCACTTACTGTATGAGGTTCAGATTATAAGTTTTTAAAAGAAAAAAAACCCCTCTAGCATACTGTATGTGTCATTTAAAAAAAAAATGTATATATTTTTTTTTTTTTTTCTTCGGATGAGGGGCGGGGCAGACCAAAAAGGGGCGGGGTGGAAGAGTCTGAAACAGCAAAACTTGGGCACTGATTGATTATTTGTTGAGATAGCTTGTTTAAATGTACTGTACAGGATAGGATAGAAATAGAAAACCTTAATGCTGACTATTCCACACTCAGACCTCTGTCTCTCCATCTCCAACCACACAAAAAAAACCTGGCAAAACTCCTGGAATCACGAAACCAGTAACAAACTCCACACCATCAAACCCAAAGTTGGGACCAACATCCCTCTACACAGTCGCAACCACAGGGAAGTCATTGTTGTCACCCGCATCCGCCTCGGCCACTCCTCTCTCATTCACTTTTATCTGGCTCCCCCACCCCTCTCTGCCCCACTTGTAACACCGATCTCTCCATCAAGCATATCATCGTAGCCTGTCTCTAATACCAGAACTCCAGATCTCTTCTCTTCTCACTATCCTCAATCTCGGACCTTTTCGAAAACAATTCTTCCTCAAGCATCATCAACTTCCTCCGCAACAACAACCTCTTCCACCACATTTAACTGTCCCCTTCGCCCGCCCCCCCCCTTTTCTTTTAGACACCTAACCTCACTTACCACCTTTTTTTTTCTTTTTTTTTTCTCTTTCTGTTTTTCCGTCTTTTCTCCTTTTAATACAAACCTTCCTTTCCTCACTATCCTAAATCTTACACCATAATTTATTAACACCCTCTTGGCACATTTGACTCTGACTGTCATAGTGCTGTTAAACATCAACAAACCAAGCCAAATCTTAATGCTGACATTGGGTGATTCTTACCATACCAACCACTAACTGACATCACAAATAACCTTGTGCAATAAAATTGTGTTTAAAAATGAAATCAAGCATATGTTCATTAAAAATAGAAAATCTTTGAAAAGTATGGGAAGAAGAATATTACAGCAGCACTTAGCCTTGGTGCGATGAAATTTGTGGAATTCATTAGAACATCTGAAGGAGAGCGATTTTCTTTTGGCCTTTGGCACGCTTTGGTTATTAATTTCAAGTAACGGTATGGAAATGCTTGTAGTATTGTTGATAGTATGTCAAGCTCTGAATAATTTTGTTGTTGGCAGAACGGGTAGATCCAGCTGGAATATTTTAAGTCCAGTATTGAAACATTTCCAGCAAAATTACAGGGGTCTAGTTCAGTCCTCATGCAAGTTCTTATATGAAAGAGGACTTTGAAAGAAACAAATGGTGAAGAAACATTTTGACTGGTCAGGAAAGGTTACAATTTGATAGATATAACTTGTCTTTAATTATTTTGTTTTTTCAAAATTTCTTCAGGTGATAAATTATAGTTTCTTTACTGTATTCTGTTATAATACTAATTTCTAGACATATCTAATGTTTGTAAGCCACAAAATTTAAAGAAAAAAAATCAATAAAATACATTCATTCTCCCCTGGTCTCTTTCCTTACTAATTGATCTGACCTCTCAGGCACAATTTGACCTTTTCAAAACAAACAAACAAACAATATTATAAAGACTTGAAGAACGTGAAGTTGTCTCAGCAAATCTGATTGCAGTGGTTTCTACAGAACTAACTTGAGCATCTCCTTAACAGAATAAGATATTCAAGTACTTTTTTTGCCCATTTTGTCTGCTTGAAGTCCTCTTTATAAGAGGGACCTGCTTGACAACTGAACAAATCTTTCAAGAATAATGATAATCATGGTAAGGAAGTGGTGAAAAACGTATTTGACATATTAAGCCCCACCAACTTTTTTTGACTGATTACATAATAGAATTGTTACATTTTTATTTAGTTTTGTAAGTAATAGAACCAGTTTACTAGTATAACAATGTAATTTGAATAACACATTGTACGCAGCCCTGAACTTGGGAGCATATTACTTGGGCATATATTACTTGGGCGCATATTACTTGGGCATATATTACTTGGGCGCACATTACTTGGGCGCATATTACTTGGGAGCATATTACTGTACTTGGGAGCATATTACTGTACTTGGGCGCATATTACTGTACTTGGGTGCATATTACTTGGGCGCATTTTACTTGGGTGCATATTACTGTACTTGGGCGCATGTTACTTGGGCGCATATTACTTGGGCGCATATTACTTGGGCGCATATTACTTGGGCGCGTATTACTTGGGCACATATTACTGTACTTGGGCGCATATTACTTGGGCACATATATTACTAGGGCTCATATATTACTTGGGCGCATATATTACTTGGGCATATATTACTTGGGCGCATATTACTTGGGCGCATATTACTTGGGAGCATATTACTGTACTTGGGCGCATATTACTGTACTTGGGCGCATATTACTGTACTTGGGCGCATATTACTCTGGGCGCATATTACTTGGGCGCATATTACTGTACTTGGGCGCATGTTACTTGGGCGCATATTACTTGGGCACGACTTGGGCGCATATTACTTGGGCGCCAGATCACTTGGTCAGACATTTGGGCACATATTACTGTACTTGGGCGCAATTACTTGGGCGCATATATTACTTGGGCGCATATATTACTTGGGCGCATATTACTTGGGCGCATATTACTTGGGCGCATATTACTTGGGCGCTGTTACTAGGGTGCTGTTTAATACAGTGTCGCTGTTTAATACAGTGTCGCTGTTTAATACAGTGTCGCTGTCTAATACAGTGTCGCTGTCTAATACAGTGTCGCTGTTTAATACAGTGTCGCTGTTTAATACAGTGTCGCTGTTTAATACTGTGTCGCTGTTTAATACAGTGTCGCTGTTTAATACAGTGTCGCTGTTAATACAGTGTCGCTGTTTAATACTGTGTCGCTGTTTAATACTGTGTCGCTGTTTAATACAGTGTCGCTGTTTAATACAGTGTCGCTGTTTAATACAGTGTCGCTGTTTAATACAGTGTCGCTGTTTAATACAGTGTCGCTGTTTAATACAGTGTCGCTGTCTAATACAGTGTCGCTGTCTAATACAGTGTCGCTGTCTAATACAGTGTCGCTGTCTAATACAGTGTCGCTGTCTTATACAGTGTCGCTGTCTTATACAGTGTCGCTGTCTAATACAGTGTCGCATCATTAGGCTAAAAGAATTACAGTTCGCTGTTCATACAGTGTCGCTGTCTAATACAGTGTCGCTGTCTAATACAGTGTCGCTGTCTAATACAGTGTCGCTGTCTAATACAGTGTCGCTGTCTAATACAGTGTCGCTGTTTAATACAGTGTCGCTGAGATCAGGATAGGGGACAGATAACTTGAAAAGTGCCCTCTTTAGAGGTCGTGCCCCCACTTTTCGAAAGCTTTCTTCACTTCTGATGGTATTAAAAGAATTTTTTTGCCTAAAAAAACCCTCTTCATAAAGCAACAAAAAAAGAGTAGGCCTAGGGTTAAGGTGAATGAGTACATCCAAAGTTTGGCAGAACAACTGTGCAAACTGACACGCCACAGCTTTACTGCCAAAGCACAGAGCTCTTATAGGAAATCTTTGAAGTCATCCTTGAACCCCTTTGAAGATATTATTTTACAGGGGGACTTTGCTTAAAGTTGTACATTTCTAATCCAGGATAAAATTCAACGCTTTCACTGGTAGAAAAAGCAGACGACATTACACCCTTTTGTGTGTATAGATGTAATAATGAAGGAAAGCTGGTGCACAAGGAGTCGGGTAGCTCAATTAGTAGAGCACACGTCTGAGATGCTGGAGGTACCCGGTTTAAGCCTCGGACAGGTCTAACCAGTTTCTCCACAGCTATGCAGGCAGATACGCTGATCATCAAAGCAGAAGTACGTCGTTTGCAGCTCCTGCTCCTTTTGTACACAGCAAGCATGTTCAAATATTGCTCTGAGGAGGTTCCAGGCATCAAATTTCTGTTTGTTGATGTTGAAGAGATCAAGCAAGCTTAACCACAACATGATGGATGTTGTCTTCAAGCAACAACCAAAGTCATGTGTCAATTTCATCATTTTGTTCACAAACCTGATGGATCCCTTTAAGTGTACAAAACAATTGCACAAACTGACAAACGAAAGCAATTGTACCTTGAAACAGACAAGAATCAAATTAAGAGGATCAAAAAGTCAATATTCGTCAAATACAATTTTGTGTCATGTGTTTTTGATTCAAAGTGCTGTATTGGTATGATTGAAAAGTAGTCAAGGATTACGAGGATTACCAGCACATTTTATGTATCCACAGCACATTTTATGTATCCATAGCATATTTTATGTATCCACGTGGGCTAACAAGACAATTTTATTGGCAAGAATGTGAAGACAATTGCTGAATTACATGTAGGACATATTGTGTATTGTTGAAGCCCCTTTCTTGACTTCATCTTCCAGGAAATATAGTCTTTTAAAACATGATAAGGACAACATAACTGCTCTTTTCCAAAATATGGGTTTGGGTGTCTGAACATTTGTTTCATATGAACTACATGTACCCTGTAGATGATATATGGATGTTACATGTACAGTATGTGTTAGGGCTTTGTACAACTGCTAGACTGCAAAATTATGGACATCAAAGCATTTGCCTTTCATTACATGCAATTTTGTCAGTGGGTTATGTGCTGTGTCATATAACTTTATGCAAAAAGTAGAAAATTGCTCTAAACTTACAGTTTCAAATGCATATTTGAATTAAATAAGGAAAAAAACCTTTTTTAAATTTATATGGATTTTAAGGTGACATATTACAGAATTAAAAAAAACTAAAAAATTTGGGGAACAATTTTTTCCACAAGGTCATTCTCAAGGAGAAATTCTCAAAGGAAAAATTAAAAGGTCATTGATTTTTAAATACCTGCTATGTTGAAACTGATTGCAAATTCTGTTTGCTTGTTGAATAATCTTTTTAAAAATAACACCTATTTCATCAAAATTGGACGTCTACTTTTTGAGTTATGGCTCTCTAAAAATCTTTGACCACGCCCATTTTAGCGACTTTCAGCCATTTTTAGAGGGCAGTAACTTTTGAGCAGAAGATCTGATTTTGCTGAAATTTGGGATTTTTCCGTTTCGCAAGATAGCAATTAATCAAGCCCACCAAATTTCATCAAAATGCAAGTCAGAGGTGTGTTCAATTAAAATGTTTTTTTGGTGAACCTGGCATGGAATCAAAAAGTGGTGCAGTTTTATTTTTGTAAGCTCCTTGGGCAGTTATTACATTGAATATGGTACTCACTGTTGATGCAGTGCTAGTCATGTTCTGATTTGTTCATCTGCTGTTAAAGGCCAGTCTCGCGCTAACATAAACAGTAACAATAACAGTCAAAGTTTCTGATTGGTCATACACAAATACTGACAACCAATCAATAACCGCCACAGTAATGAGTAGCACACTGTACATACACACACAATGCGTACAGTACACTATTAGAAACGATCCACAACCAGATGTGATGTGAAAGATATGAACATCACATGAGACGAGGTTGCCACAGCGACGAAGCAGTTCAACCAAAACAGCCATAAGAAGCATGTTGTTGCTACATTGTCGGAAATTGCCAGTAATTAATAAAAGGATGGTTTTGAACTTTTAAACCGCTCTGTTATTAGGAGTAATGGTTGTGGTGATTTAATTTGCGAATGGTAAGGGCGTCCTTCAAGTTTGCAAAGAAGGCCTACTGCCCTGTGAGATATCATTAGGAGCACTTTGATTCATTTATTAGATTTGGCAATTTTTGATGACGCGTTCATGACTTATATTAATGTGTAATGTAACTCTTTTTTTTTCTGGAATACATGGATGAAATGTGAGTGTGCATGCAGCGGCTTAGGAAGATATTTGGTATTGCATTGTGGGAAGGGGGAGATTTGATTTTTTTCTTAACAAACATACAAAATTATGAGTCTCGTGTCCCAAAAAATATTTTGAATGAGGTGGTAATTACAATTTGTCAACATTTACAATTTTTTTATATTTTTTTTCTTCCAAAAATAGAAGAAAATTTCCAAAAATAGAAGAAAATTTCATAATAAATTGAAGCAATTTTCACAAAAATTTGGGGGCCAAATGGTACTTGGCCCCCCTAATAATATCATTGAGGGTGTTGGTCCCCCCTTAAGCCCACCCCCTGGAATATTGTCTTAATGGAGTGAGATTGCTGAATACTTTCTTTTACGTTCTGTTCCTTTTAATGGCTTCTTTTATATATAAGACGAACGTGTTTGACCACTGAATGTTAATCCTTTAAAGTGCCTGTAAGTAATCACAAACCAAACCATATATGAACATTTAGAATTTTTCCAGTCACTGCACTGTTAAAGGTATGGACAGGTACGTGTAGCAACAGCATGAGCTTAAATCACTTAACACATTGGCTACCGGTAATCTCTGGTATCATTGCTGTGGGGCCTATTTGTTTTAACAGTGTGTTAAACCCAGTGTCCATTGATTTGAATTATTTTTTCCTATTCAGGGTATCTGAAGTTGAGAACAATAACATTGGTAAGACACCTTTCCAATGTTTTTTTCTTCTTAGATTTTGTAAATGCTAAAAAATACCAAATTTGCATAAATTAGCATAAAATAAATAAAAACATAAGAATATCTAAATTTTTATTAATTAGGCTATTCATTTTCGTTTCAAATGCAAACAAAGACCCGTCAAAACCCATCAGCAAGCAAAGAGTCAGAATCTCACCATTTCTAAATTTGAAACAGGTGTTCATGTCAAACTATAACTACTGGGCTTTATAATTCCATCAGTTTCACTACACTGTTCAGCATATGTATTAGTTTCGCAAGTTATTGTTTCAATCAGTTCCCCATAACAAAATGGTCAAAACATTCCTTTGAGGCTACCATTATCACTAGACATATTCATGTGTACATTCATCCCGTGCGATGCAGTGAATGAGGGTAACAGAGGTTGATCTATCATTGCTTTCCAATCTGATGCTACAGTATGCCACTAAAACATTGCCCAAAAAATCGTTTCTTCTATGTTTCTTACCAATGTTTCTTCATCTGAATCAATCAGAATTTTCTTTAGAATGAGACAGTTCACCTATAAAATCAGAATCGGATGCCGATGTATCTGAATCATCCGAATAAAATGAACAGTCGCGCCCAACGAATAACACATTTCACTTTTGTAGAAGTTACCATTTTTAAATGTCATAATTGTGAACAAATTTCATCATTTGTTTATGTTTTCTAATTTTGGACCTCATTACTTGCCAGTAGGGGTAAGAATGTACTCTAAGTGTAGTTGTATGTGTCTTCAACAAGAACATTACAATCCCCCCTCCCTCCCCTTTCCCCTTCCCCTTCCTTATCCATCATGACAATACATCACAGTTATGACGTATCTAATGTTGATTGGTAACAGTGCATATATATCCGTTCTTGGTCATAATGCAGCAAATATTTTTGCGTATATATTCACGCTTGGTCATGGGTAAGCAAAATGAATTGTGTATATTTGTATGTCCATGATAGCCAATGTGTTAAACATACTACAAACCATGAAAACAGCGAAGCATTTGCCTGTAAAAACAGTAGCAAAAGAAATTGACAGGTCCTGTATCTTTTCGTACCATCAACTTTCAGTTTATGGAGGTTTATAGTACATGTATATGATCATACACTTAAGGAGGCAAAGACAATGTCAATTGGCAAAGTCAGTCATTCAAAGTGCTGGTGTTGCTGATGGAGCCAGTCACATCATTGATTTTGATTTGATAAAAGATTATTTCATTTCAAAACTTAAATACCTAATTAACCAGTTTAGAAAATTGTTCATGTTAACTTCTTGTTTTTAGCCCTTTCCTTAAATATTTTGAATGGGAGAAGTTGGCTATGGTAAACATGAAATTGGAATAATTCTTTAAAGTGCCCATAAACAAATCACAAACCATTTGAACAAGACATAAACATGACCATATGATTCCCTGAGTCACTGCACTGTTTACATGAACATGACCAAATGATTCCCTGAGTCACTGCACTGTTTACATGAACATGATTAAATGATTCCCTGACTCACTGCACTGTTCACATGAACATGATCAAATGATTTCCTGAGTCACTGCACTGTTTACATGAACATGACCAAATGATTATCTGAGTCACTGCACTGTTTACATGAACATGACCAAATGATTCCCTGAGTCACTGCACTGTTTACATGAACATGACCAAATGATTCCCTGAGTCACTGCACTGTTTACATGAACATGACCAAATGATATCCTGAGTCACTGCACTGTTTACATGAACATGACCAAATGATTTCTTGAGTCACTGCACTGTTTACATGAACATGACCAAATGATTTCCTAGGTCACTGCACTGTTTACATAAACATGACCAAATGATTCCCTGAGCCACTGCACTGTTTACATGAACATGATTAAATGATTCCCTGAGTCACTGCACTGTTTATGTGAACATGAACAAATAATTCCCTGAGTCACTGCACTGTTTACATGAACATGACCAAATAATTCCTTGAGTCACTGCACTGTTTACATGAACATGACCAAATAATTCCCTGAGTCACTGCACTGTTTACATAAACATGAACAAATAATTCCCTGAGTCACTGCACTGTTTACATTAACATGACCAAATGATTCCTGAGTCACTGCACTGTTTACATTAACATGACCAAATGATTCCTGAGTCACTGCACTGTTTACATTAACATGACCAAATGATTCCTGAGTCACTGCACTGTTTACATTGACATGATTAAATGATTCCTGAGTCACTGCATTGTTTACATTAACATAACCAAATGATTCCTGAGTCACTGCACTGTTTACATTAACATGACCAAATGATTTCTGAGTCACTCCACTGTTTACATGAACATGACCAAATGATTCCCTGAGTCACTGCACTGTTTACATGAACATGACCAAATGATTCCCTGCACTGTTTACATGAACATGACCAAATGATTCCCGGAGTCACTGCACTGTTTACATGAACATGATTAAATAATTCCCTGAGTCACTGCACTGTTTACATAAACATGTTTAGTGACACTGTTTTTACATAAACATGACCAAATGATTCCTGAGTCACTGCACCGTTTACATGAACATGACCAAATGATTCCTGAGTCACTGCACTCATGAACTGATTCTCTGACCAAATGAGAACCAAATGATTTCTGAGTCACTGCACTGTTTACATGAACATGACCAAATATTCCCTGAGTCACTGCACTGTTTACATAAACATGACCAAATGATTCCCTGTACTGTTTACATGAACATGACCTAATGATTCCCTGAGTCACTGCACTGTTTACATGAACATGACCAAATGATTCCCTGAGTCACTGTTTACTGTTTCCTGAGTCACTAAAACATGACCAAATGATTCCACTGCACTGCACTGTTTATATGAACATGACCAAATGATTCCCTGAGTCACTGCACTGTTTACATAAACATGACCAAATGATTCCCTGAGTTGTGTTCATTGGAAATTATATTTCAGCCTAAAAGGTCCATTGTCACTTTCCAGTATTCTTGTATTTTCCAACATCATTGTTTAATGACCAAATTTAGGTTATTCACAAAAAAATCCATTAAGCACTTAATGTATCTCGTCTCTTTGTGAACATGATGGCTTTTAGATTTATTGTTTATTAAAGTTCCGGCATACATTGAATAAGACCATGCTGTAAGTGCACAAATTATTAGTTTTTGTTTTATAATAAAATATTACATGTACCTGTATGTTGCTTTTGAATATGGACTCTGTATGTACATGCCTATTGAAGTCCACAAATTATTTTCTTATCCACTATTACGTTGCTAGTAGATATTATCTGGTGAAGTGCAAATTTGTTTTTTTACTTTCTTTTTTCTTTGCACGGATGTTAGGATCATTTGAATCAAGCATGCTTGTTAGTATCATATACAGTATTCCAAAGTCACTTACTGTAGTTAATTAAAAATACACTATAACATAACAAATCTTAAGTTATAATACTGTATATAATATTTATATGGCATTTGAATGAATAAGTTCTGTAAATGTCAATTTCATTACAGATTACAGATGCCAAGTTGTTGATGAGTAGTGAGAACTCAATGACGTAAAGTAATGTAGTTTATGATGAAGAAAGACATTTCTTTGTTTCTCAGATGAAGACATTTCTTTTGTACATGTTTCCAAGCTTCCGCTACAGTGCTACTCGAAAAGGTTTTCAATAGTGTTTGCAGAGAACTGAAAATGGAATATATCACATTATAAGCATTCTTACAAGTGATGACATTGGAAGACAATACAAATTGCTGAGGAAAATTTTGTTTATAGGTGGGTTGGGGGAGGTCTGATAATATCCCCTTCCTCCTTCCCCCCTTTCATCTTCCCAAGGTAAGGTGCAAAATGTGTATTATAGTAATAGCCTAGGTGTTACTTTGATAAATGTCATAGGATTATTCCTTTGTCATTTATACACATCTTTATATACAATCAAGGAGGTACCACTTTAGAGTGGTAAAGAGGTACCACTTTAGAGTGGTAAAGGAGGTACCACTTTAGAGTGGTAAAGGGGGTACCACTCTGAAGTGGTAAAGGAGGTACCACTTTAGAGTGGTACCTCCTTGATACAATAAAGTGGAAAGAACATAGCTAAAAACAACTCTGATGGGCCAGTCAGATGGGTCACTGCAGCTTAATGCTTGATATGAAAATACAAGACCAAAACTGAAATGGAATATGGCAGAAAACTAAAAGCAAGGGAATAATAAACACAATAATGTAAGGCCATTCTTCAAAAATTGTTGGCTTGGTGTAACCCACTTGGTTGAAAGACAAAATTGGTAGGTACATGTAGGTAGCAAGAATTTGTTTGGTTTGCCCAGATTCAAGCTTTTTCATACTTTTTATACTCATTTCAGATAAAATAAATTGAAATTGTTTGAATAGCAGCAATTTTGTTTGGTAGATAGGGTTACATCAAATGAACAATTTGTAGCTTAACATCCCTTTAAGCAATGTAGAGCATAAGCAAGGCTAGCCCAAAACCCAGATTTTTGTTTGGATAGGTTCAGATTCCTGCAGCGTTTATCTAATCCTAAGCGGTTATTCAACATTTTGTTGTGTTATCATGTTTGCCTTACTGATCCATTGATGCAACAACACTGTGTATTAGTGCATAGTTTTAAAGAATTTTGCATTCCAAAAATGACTCCAAAAATTGGTTTTCGCTGGCTCAATCTCAATGAATTCAGCATATACAGTTTAATAACATAGACTCGGAAGGTCCAGTGTACATTTCCGAAGGATAAAGAATGCTGCTTTCATGTGGCTATTGGGTTATAATGTCCCATTTGGGAATTGTCCCACACTATAGCCAAATTGAGGTATAGTATTTTTAGTTGACAACTCCTTTTGGGCTATAACTTGCATTTAAAAACTATAGCTTTAAAACTAAGCCTGATTGGGCTATATATCCATATAGTGCAATTGAATCTCTTGCGCTATAAATTTCCAGTCATTAAGATCACCACATGTTAATAACCACTAAGCTTTAAGTAACAGCCTTGCAGTAACACTATCTGGCTCTCCCTCTTTACTTTGTTTTTGTTTCAACCATGCACCTCTCCTCTCGATCACAGCTTTCTGACCTTTTGTTTTTGAATTTCCCCATTCTCCCCCTGTTTACTTTCCTTCCTACCTCTAAAATGATCTGACCTCTCAGGCACAATTTGGCCCTGGTTGTTGTGGTGCCATTAAGCCCTCATCAAACAAACAAACAAACTTCACAAGAAGTTCTTTGTTTACGTACAGAAAAGAGATAACTGATGCATAAAATTGCCATCTATTGGTTATGTGTGATTAATTCAGCTTAAGAGTGGAAGAAAAGTGAGCACAAAAGATTGGAAACACCATGGACAGATTGCTCATGAAAAGGTGGCACCCTTTTGGAACTTATATGAAATTATTCTAGGTTATTCTTGAAGCTTAAAAACAAACAGAAATCCACTCACTCACAAATATTACATAATACATAGAAGTTGTTACATACATTAAGTACTTATTTGACACAATTAAAGCATGGCATTTTACCAGGGCTCCTACACCGAGGACGTTGGTGGGAAGGGGGAATGTCCTCAATAATTTTGTAAGCAACAATTTTTAAAAGAAGCTTTTTACCTATTTCACCTGATGGGTCATTGTCAACATTGGTCCTGGCTCCCCAATCTCATACTTATAGGCGGGATTTGCCTACTGAAAGTGGGGGAAAGTCAAAAGTGTGTGTGTGTGTGTGTGAGGGGAGGGGGGGGGGGGATAACAAAAGCATGCTAGAATACAACACATCACCATATAAAATAATCCATTTGGACAAAACGTGAGGGTGGGAAAAGTGCCCCCTTAAATCCCGTCTATGTTCAAATCATAGAAGTAGGAACATGGGTCCGCAGGAAGCAAGATTCCTTTAATTTTTGAAAACTGACAACGTGCCCCTTTAAAAAAAAAAAAAAAAAAAGTGCCCCTCAATTAATGTTCAAGAAGCGCCATAACTTTTTAACTACCCACCAACAGAAACAGGCTTATACCCACCCCAAAATATATGTTAAGCTGCTACATCATTGATGTTCTAGTTTCAAGATGGCCTAAAAAGAAAAATCCAATAGTATACAGCAATAGACCAGCTGGTGACAATTGCCAAGGAATTACTGGCAAACTTTGCCAACCACTACAAGCTGGAGGATTCCTCAGTATGATAAAGGTTATATAAACTGGGTCTCATTCACATTCATGAGTCAATGAACTTGATTAGGATTCAGTGCATACCTCATGTGAGCTCATCCTCAGACTTATTAATTTTGTTTGCGCGGATTTGCAGACGTCGAGAAACATCTTGAAGCGCGGCACTGCGGGTTATTATTGTTAATCGTTTTTTAGCAATTTGGATAGCAAAGATTTGAATTTTAGGAATATCTTGTGTAGTTAATGAGTTATGGCTGATTAAAGTTTGAGGAATTTTTGGTTAAATTTGTTAGCAATGGGATCAATGCTTTTACCTCTGTATTAAAATCAAACTTAATGCACATTTTTTTCTGCAAACTGTACTTGTTTTGGAGTTTTTACTAGCTTGAATGTCTATGAATGCCCAGAATGGAATAACCAAGAGTTAAAGCATTTGTTCAGTGGTCAAGCAAGTCCATCTTATATGAACGAGGACTTCAAAAAAACCAAAATGGTAAAGAAAGCATTCAAAAATCTTATTCCGTTTAGGAGATATTCAAGTTTTGTATCATTTGTGTAGAAATGACTGAAATCAGACTAGTTGTGACATCACAGCCTCAGATTCCTCAGTCTTCATGTATTCTAACATTCTGTGATTTTGTGGCTTTACAACCATTAGATATGTCCGGAAAGTAGTCAAACAGGATCTAGTAAGGGTAATTATAATTTATTACCTGAAGAAAGTGCGAGGGAAAAAAAAGTAAATTTTCTTTAAAATACATTAGCAATTGTTAAGAAAGTGAGGATGAGGAAGCCAATCTTCCATTATTAGACTTACTAGACCAGTCATTTCTATAAAGATAAGACAGAACTTTAAACTTGAATATCTCCTTAACGAAAGAAAACAATTATATTGAACTTTCTTCACAGCTTTGTTTGTCCTCTTTAAATTTGCTTGACCACTGAAATAATCCTTAAACAATTTTAATCAGAACAGGCCCGAAATTACAGTAGCTCTTTGGCAGTGTACAGTATCATAGTTTTCAAGTTCTGGATAATTAAACTTTGAGAAAGTTTTAAAGAAAAAATTTGGTGGAAAAACAATGTTGATATCTGTATACTGCACCATGTCGCATTTAAAAAAAACTGTGAAATGCAGTTACTCCTGAACGGAATAAGTAAGCATCATAATTTTTCACCAGTTTGTTTCTGTAAGTTCTCTATCATATAAAATAAAATAAAAATCTATGGCATTAATCAGCTTAACCTTAGTAAATGTCTTTTTATAAACTTTTAAAAGGGAGAAGAAAAAGAAAAAAAAACTCCAGCAAGATAAGGCTATAAAAACTCATTTGTGAGTCAATGAACTTGATCAAGATGCAATTACCTGAGACATAATAAATTAGTTAGTAATTTTAGTGAACAAGTTGTTTGTGTTTCAAACAAATTTTTCTTTGAAATTTGCATCAGATCCCTGAAAAGCACTGGTGGTATAAAACAATACAACCTACTAATTAATACATTTTAATTTGCTGTCTTCACATCCTGGAATTAATTATTATCATAATTGTTCTTGAAAATTTATTTCTCCAAACTTTCCCCCAAAATTTAGTCAAATTGTTACTTCGATTTTTGCATCTTAGCACTCTTGGGGGCATTTTCTGCTGCCCTCACTCAATGCTCTCAAATATTCGCCACGCAACATCACTTGGACAATTTAAGAAACTGCTCAAGACACATTTGTATGATAACGTGTAACTTTTGTTCACTTCTCCTGTTTATTATTATGTTGATCTGGACTGTGTTGCAATATTCAGGGTGCTTTGTAACTCCTGGAAAAAGGCGTCTCATATTAATGTCATGGGTGTGTGTGTGCTGGTGTGTGTGTGCGGGTGTGTGTGTAGGTAGGTGTGTATATGTGGGTGTGGGTGTATGCATGCATGCATGTATGTGTGTATTGTTTATACCAGGCTTTGTTAGGATGTTGACCATTGATAAGGCGAGTATTTAGCAGCAATCAGGGGAACAAAGTACCCAAGTGTTGAGGTGGATTCACACATTCTTACTTGCTCTTGGGGAATTTCCCCATGCCATTTCACCAAATTATTACTTTATCCTTCAAATTTGTATTTTAGTACTCTTGAGGGCATTGTTATCAGCCTACGTGACTGTTTTGCTAATTGATTACTGTAGGTGAGTATTTATCATCCCATCATGGGAACAAATCAATAAGTATGCTGAGGAGGATTAATCCACTCACATACTCTTTGTGCAGTTGGGTCCATCCAAAACAGTGCAGGATGTATTGGTTTATACAGTATATAGCATGCAGGGTACTGTATGTTTGTATATACAGTAGATAGCATGCAGGGTATGTTTGTATATACAGTAGATAGCATGCAGGGTATGTTGGTATATACAGTAGATAGCATGCAGGGTATGTTGGTATATACAGTAAATAGCATGCAGGGTATGTTGGTATGTTCAGTAGATAACATGCAGGGTATGTTGGTATATACAGTGGATAGCATGCAGGGTATGTTGGTATATACAGTAGATAGCATGCAGGATACTGTATGTTGGTATGTACAGTAGATAGCATGCAGGGTATGTTGGTATATACAGTAGATAGCATGCAGGATACTGTATGTTGGTATATACAGTAGATAGCATGCAGGGTATGTTGGTATATACAGTAGATAGCATGCAGGGTATGTTGGTATATACAGTAGATAGCATGCAGGGTATGTTGTTGGTATATACAGTAGATAGCATGCAGGGTATGTTGGTATATACAGTAGATAACACACAGGATACTGTATGTTGGTACAGTATATACAGTAGATAGCATGCAGGGTTTGTTGGTATATACAGTAGATAGCATGCAGAGTATGTTGGTATATACAGTAGATAACATGCAGGGTATGTCGGTATGTACAGTAGATAGCATGCAGGGTATGTTGGTATATACAGTAGATAGCATGCAGGATACTGTATGTTGGTATATACAGCAGATAACATGCAGCGTATGTTGGTATATACAGTAAACAGCATGCAGGGTATGTTGGTATATACAGTAGATAGCATGCAGGGTATGTTGGTATATACAGTAGATAGCATGCAGGATACTGTATGTTGGTATGTACAGTAGATAGCATGCAGGGTACGTTGGTATATACAGTAGATAGCATGCAGGGTATGTTGGTATATACAGTAGATAGCATGCAGGGTATGTTGGTATATACAGTAAATAGCATGCAGGATACTGTATGTTGGTATATACAGTAGATAACATGCAGCGTATGTTGGTATATACAGTAAACAGCATGCAGGGTATGTTGGTATATACAGTAGATAGCATGCAGGGTATGTTGGTATATACAGTAGATAGCATGCAGGATACTGTATGTTGGTATGTACAGTAGATAGCATGCAGGGTACGTTGGTATATACAGTAGATAACATGCAGGGTATGTTGGTATATACAGTAGATAGCATGCAAGGTATGTTGGTATATACAGTAGATAGCATGCAGTATACTGTATGTTGGTATGTACAGTAGATAGCATGCAGGGTACATTGGTATATACAGTAGATAGCATGCAGGGTACATTGGTATATACAGTAGATAGCATGCAGGGTACGTTGGTATATACAGTAGATAGCATGCAGGGTACGTTGGTATATACAGTAGATAGCATGCAGGGTTTGTTGGTATATACAGTAGGTAACATGCAGGGTATGTTGGTATATACAGTAGATAGCATGCAGGATACTGTATGTTGGTATATACAGTAGATAGCATGCAGGGTATTTTGGTATAAACACTAGATAGCATGCAGGGTATGTTGGTATATACAGTAGATGGCATGCAGGGTATGTTGGTATATACAGTAGATAGCATGCAGGATACTGTATGTTTGTATATACAGTAGATAGCATGCAGGGTATGTTTGTATATACAGTAGATAGCATGCAGGGTATGTTGGTATATACAGTAGATAGCATGCAGGGTATGTTGGTATATACAGTAGATAACATGCAGGGTATGTTGGTATATACAGTAGATAACATGCAGGATACTGTACGTTGGTAGATACAGTAGATAGCATGCAGGGTATGTTGGTATATACAGTAGATAGCATGCAGGGTATGTTGGTATATACAGTATATAACATGCAGGTATGTTGGTATATACAGTAGATAGCATGCAGGATATGTTGGTATGTACAGTAGATAGCATGCAGGATATGTTGGTATATACAGTAGATAGCATGCAGGGTATGTTGGTATATACAGTAGATAGCATGCAGGGTATGTTGGTATATACAGTAGATAGCATGCAGGATACTGTATGTTTGTATATACAGTAGATAGCATGCAGGGTATGTTGTTATATACAGTAGATAGCATGCAGGGTACGTTGGTATATACAGTAGATAGCATGCAGGGTACTGTATGTTGGTATATATAGTAGATAGCATGCAGGGTATGTTGGTATATACAGTAGATAACATGCAGGTATGTTGGTATATACAGTAGATAACATGCAGGGTATGTTGGTATATACAGTAGATAACATGCATGATACTGTATGTTGGTATATACAGTAGATAGCATGTAGGATACTGTATGTTGGTATGTACAGTAGATAGCATGCAGGGTATGTTGGTATATACAGTAGATAGCATGCAGGGTATGTTGGTATATACAGTAGATAGCATGCAGGGTATGTTGGTATATACAGTAGATAGCATGCAGGGTATGTTGGTATGTACAGTAGATAGCATGCAGGGTATGTTGGTATATACAGTAGATAGCATGCAGGGTATGTTGGTATGTTCAGTAGATAACATGCAGGGTATGTTGGTATATACAGTAGATAGCATGCAGGGTATGTTGGTATATACAGTAGATAGCATGCAGGGTATGTTGGTATATACAGTAGATAGCATGCAGGGTATGTTGGTATATACAGTAGATAGCATGCAGGATACTGTATGTTGGTATATACAGTAGATAGCATGCAGGGTATGTTGGTATATACAGTAGATAACATGCAGGGTATGTTGGTATATACAGTAGATAGCATGCAGGGTATGTTGGTATATACAGTAGATAGCATGCAGGGTATGTTGGTATATACAGTAGATAGCATGCAGGGTATGTTGGTATACACAGTAGATAGCATGCAGGGTATGTTGGTATATACAGTAGATAGCATGCAGGGTATGTTGGTATATACAGTAGATAGCATGCAGGGTATGTTGGTATATACAGTAGATATCATGCAGGGTATGTTGGTATATACAGTAGATAGCATGCAGGGTATGTTGGTATATACAGTAGATAGCATGCAGGGTATGTTGGTATATACAGTAGATAGCATGTAGGGTATGTTGGTATATACAGTAGATAGCATGCAGGGTATGTTGGTATATACCGTAGATAGCATGCAGGGTATGTTGGTATATACAGTAGATAGCATGCAGGGTATGTTGGTATACACAGTAGATAACATGCAGAGTATGTTGGTAAACACAGTAAATAGCATTGGTTCTAAAATACTTGCTGATAGTGAATTTCTTAACAAAATTGTTAGGTTATATCCTTTAAATTTGCATCTTTGTACTCTTGGAGGCAATTGTTATCAAGCTTTGTTGTAATGTTGATCACTGATTAGGCAAAGTTAGCCCACTGGCAATTTGGGGAACAAATTAATCAGTTGCTAAGGAGGATTCATTGACTCTTTTTGAATGCTTTGTCTGTGACAGTGAAGGGTTATGATTGTATATAGATAGCAGAGTTCTTAAATATACTTGCTTATGGGGAATTTTTTCAATCCTTCTACCAAATTATTACTTTATTCTTCAAATTTGCATCTTAGTACTCTTGGGGGCATTGTTATCTGCCTACGTGACTGTTTTGACCATTAATTAGGCAAGTATTTAGCATTCGATCAAGGAAACTAATTAATAACTGCTGAGGGCAGTTCACACATTCTTTTGGCATGCTCTGTCCTTGATAGTGAAGGGTTTGATGCTATAGGCTTTACTTGCCATAGACCTTTTCAAACGGAGTTTAGTCAAACGTGACTTCTTCAGTACTTCAACCAATCAACTGCAGGGGGAATAACCTTTGTTTCCCAACCAATCAGGTGCAGGTTTGACTAAAATATTGTAAGCAGCAATACACGCGTGTATTACCTTCATGTATGACACACGCATGAGACATGCACTTGGAAACATTTTTTCATACGCTTGGTCCCATACCGTGCGTCAATTGTGCGGACGGCCAAGCTTCTTAACGAGAAAATCTCTTCTCAAGAGAGCCGTAGCCAAAAAATCTTATACATACTAGTAAACATCACTTTTGAGGCGGTAACTGATTGGCTGGTCAGTGATTTGTGTAAACATTTTGACCAAACAGAATCATTGGATTGTAGCATATTTTGAACTCCACGTTGACACAATACCTGGCCTTAACATGATTTCAGCACATTTAAAGATGTCTCATTTAAGTTACATTTATAGATAATTTTCTTCTGCATTTAGAAAAATAATGTTTGGATGCATAACACCTGCCCCTCCCCTTCCCCTCCCCTTCCCCTCCCCTGCCCCCTTCCCTCCCCCTTCCCCTTCCCCTCCCCTTCCCCTTCCCCTTCCACCTTTTTTAATGCTCTGTCTGTGACAGTGAAGGGTTATGATTGTATATAGATAGCTGAGTTATAAAATATACTTGCTTATGGGGAATTTTTCCAATCCTTCCACCAAATTATTACTTTTTCCTTCAAATTTGCATCTTAGTACTCTTGGTGGCATTGTTATCTGCCTACGTGACTGTTTTGACCATTAATTAGGCAAGTATTTAGCATTCGATCAAGGAATTAAATTAATAACTGCTGAGGGCAGTTCATGCATTCTTTTGGCATGCTCTGTCCTTGATAGTGAAGGTTTGATGCTATAGACTATACTTGCCACTCCCAATTCAGTGTTGGCCCCTCTCCCCACTCACAATTCAGTGTTGCTCATATGCATACCAATTATCTCACAATACATTACAATAGTGCAGCTGGGCCTTATAAGGGTGTTTCAGCTGACGTCATAAGGTCACATGACTTTGTTTACATTGCCATTTTGTCGGGCAGGAAAACTGTTGTCTGCTGTACACTTAATTAGACCTTCATCATTTGTATGTTGGTATATAAGATTATTTTTGTAAGATAATTATGCCGAAATCTTGCTGTTTGCAGTAATTGATGTGTGTGGTGGAATAAGAAAAACATTTTCTCGATTTCCATCTGATCTTCATCAATGTTCGAAGTGGGTTTCTGCTGTATGATGCGTTGGCTTTCAACGTATGGTTCACACTAGGATATGTAGCAAGCACTTTATATAAGGTATGGAAGGCTTTGTCTGAGTGTAACGAACAATCAGCTGGCATTAACATTAAACTTACTTTTTGTATACTGTGTGAATATATAAAACTAAAGGAAATATGAAGCAAAATTGGAAGCGAGCAAAAAAAAAACTGCAATTAGTAAAATTTGCTGAACTGGTACTGGTTGGTTAGCATGTAGTATGTTTGTTGTATGTGTGATGTTACTAAGCTCTGTGAAGACACGTGAAACACAACGACGTCACTGCCCTGCAAAATGGAGTCCAGTTGAGTTAGAGTCATGTGATGAAATCCCTCTATTGGAATAGAATTTAGTTAAAGGAGCTGGCGGCTTAAAAGTAAGGGCGTTAGTTTTGGCCAATTTCTGCAGATTTTAAATAATACAGTAGAACTGACATCACGCGGTCTGCTTTTACATAAATTTCCTTCCATCGTATGCAAGCAAACAAATTTCAAAAAGTCAATGGGGAAAACACATACAAATTTTACAAAAATATACTTTTATTAGAAGTGGCCCCCTGTAATCATAGCCCCTGGGGTGTTTGTGAAATTGGAGGCTCTAACGGATACGATTTTATGTTTTGATTTGTCGAAGCAGAATTTCTGAAAGAAGGAAAAAAGTCTTCGGAAGGAGTATATGAAGTTCCACGTTCTTTTATCATTTTCATATCGCAAAATTTGGGTAGAAATACGATTTTGAAAGTGAGCATACTATTTCTCATCAGTTTCTTTCAAATAATATGATAAAAGCAATAACAGATTGTCGTTAAATAGCGATACATAGGCTTACCCAATTTGTCATGTTACAAGTGTCAAAAGAATGAAAAAGGTTTAAGAATTATTTTGCAAGTGGAAACTAGCATTGTCACCATTTACCACCAGTTTACAACCTAAACAAACAGCAGACACATTAATGTTACACAAATATGATGGCTGAGTGGTATCTTACATGTCATTACAACATATTGGAATAAGCTTTTTCAAAACGGCATAGTTTGATGTTTTCTAAAAGTTGTTTATAACTACATGTTGAATGTAAGGGCCTCCTTAGAAAATGGAAAGAACTACAACACTAATGATGGATGTGGTAGCTCAGCATATTTTGGAGTGGTTAAAGAGGCGAAATTGTCATATGTGCACAATATTTAGAATTCCTTTCAAATTTTTTAATTGGTTTAAATTTTGCTGCGCGATTCGTTGTCTCGTATTGCAAGGTATATAGTTATTTAAAACGCTCTGAAGGCTAGCATGAGTTAGCCCAGTTGGTTACGGCGATGGAATGTTTTTTTTTTTAAATAGTTGTGAGTTCGAGCCCCGGAAGAATGTTTATTGCACTTATGCTTTTATCTTCTTCTTGTTCTCAGTAATTTTCATTTGGTGACTATTATTGTAGTATTATAATACTAATATTTCACTTTCGCTTTTTCTTTCTGATAAACGCGTTGAAAAAAAAAACATTCTCGTCACAGTAACGTAATGTGATGTGTATGTAACTCGGCACACACAACGTACATGCTAGCGTCTGGATGTTCAAACAGACAGTGGATCGGATCTTGCGTCCACAACCGGAAGTGACGTCTAAATATCACATCCCTAATTTTACCATATTCTAATGAGACGAGCCTCCCTCTTTAAGCATTTTTTGTTGGTGGGTTGTTCATTCGAGTAAGCTGGGGTTGTTTGGAAAGAAATACATGTTTGATTTTGGGGGGAATTGCAAGTGGGAGCTTTAATATCGTTGTGATGCTAGAACATCAATGATGTAGTAGCTCAATATATGTTATGGGGGGTGAGTATAAGACTTGTTTTTGTTGGTAGAGAGTTTTATTGCGTAGGCTTGGGTTGTTAGGAAAAGAATGCAAGTTTGATTAGCAGTGGCGCAAAAAAACGCTTTTGGAATGCCCAGAAGGGTGGGGAAAACTTTACAGGCCTTGGGCAAAATCGATTTGAGTATAGCCTCTAATTCTGCAATATTTTTGTTATGGGACCCAAAGCGCCAGGGGTGTCAAAAGGAACTTTGGGAAGCGGGCGAGAGCATGTGCATTTTTTTACAGTAATTGCGGACACTTTTCATTTTAAAAAGGGGCACTCTTGTCAGTTGACAGCTTTTGCTTGTCGCTTTTGACTTCCCCCACTTTCAGTGGGCAAATTCCAACTTAGGTTCAAAAATTGGGGAGCCAGGACCAATGTTGACAATTACCCATCGGGCGAACAAGTAGATACTTTTGAAAATTGCTGCTTAAAAAATTATTGAGGGCATTCCTTCTCCCACCATGGCCCACTGTGTCGATGCCTCTGGTAAAATGTTATGCTTTAATTATGTCAAATGAATACTATGTATGTGTGTCAAGCTCTTGTGTATTATGTAGTATTTGTGAGTGAGTGGATATCTATTAATTTTCAAGCATTAAGAAAGACCAAAATAACATCAAATAAGTTTTAAACGGAAGCCTTCAGGTTCCAGACTGATCCGCCCAAAACTTTCAAAAGGGCACCTCCTGCCCATGTCCGTGCAATTTCAAAACGGCACCTTCTGCTCACTTAATCTTGGGCCAGGGGCAGTGCCCCACCCCCACCCCCCTTGCCACCGTGGTTCCGACATTGTTGCAGAGGCCAAAATCCCAATGGGCCTGCAGGAGTCTAGTTGCCCCACTGCGTATGGGAGCTTTAATATCGTTTGAATATGTAAAAACTGTTTTGAAAGTCAGCCTAAAAGGTTAAGCCTCAACATCTCTATATGATGCAAATTTTATTACCAATGTTTGCTTCTAAGTAGAATCGAAATTATAAACAGACATACCAACAGCAAAATACTTTTGAATGAAATCAAGATGGATTTTACATCCTTGCAACAAGACATGATTTTAATTATTGATAATGTATTAGCCATTCTGAGCAAATGATTAATTATCGCAATCAATGAATCACAATTAATCAACAATAACATCTAGGCCTATCATCCCACCAATACACTTCCAAGTGGCAATCATTATAACAAAATTAACTAAAACGATCTCTAACTTGAAACTTTCTTTTGAAGTCCTCTTTGATATAAGATGGATTTACTTGACCCCCGAGTCCTTTACGATACCCATCAGAGATAACGGTGATTTTCCTGAAAATGGAAGAAAATGTTCCTATAATCGAAGTAATTTGTCTGGAAATGAAAGAAATTCCCCCCAAAATTGGCCAAAATTTTCTGAAAGTGAGTACAATTTTCCAAAAATAAGCAAATTAAAGAAAACTACCTGAAAATTGAAGAAAATTTCACAAAAATGTTCTGGAAATCAAAGAAAATTGTCCGGAAATGAAGCAAAAATTTCGGAAAAGAAAGCAAAATTTACTCGGGGGGAGGGGGAATTTATAACAAGTCAAAGATTTATTGGCACCCCCACCCCATCCACCCCACCCACCCCACTCTAAGAATATCTTTGAAAAGACAATACAGTCTGTAGTCTTGCAAACAAAAAACAAGTTATTGTGGATAAGATTACTGCAAGTCAAGTCATGCGACAGGGACCCATGCTGATTTTCAAACCTGTTTTTGTCAGTGAGTTATTAACACTGGTGATTTTACATCCAGAGACTCAATCGCTTTATATGGTTGAAATAACTTTAATATTCAAGCTACTTAGCCATTCTTGGCTTTTAATATGTTTTTTAAACCAAATTTATAGCACAAATGAGTTGTCAACTACAAAAGCTATTCCTCAATTGGACTACACCTTGAGAGACATCTTAAACGGGATATCAAACTCGATTAACTTATGTGCCAAATGGTATTTTAACGCTCCAGTCAATGAAAACATAATTTTCTTTCAATCAAAGATGATCGGTGGTATTTCCCGAGCCAATGTTATTACAGTATATATGCTAAATTTCTTCGAATTGCGCCGAGTGAAATCCGAATATTTGAAACATTTTTAGTGAATTTGGAATGCAGAATTCGTAAAACTATGCAACAATATGAATTGTTATTGCATCAACATATCGATCCTGTTAAGGCAAACATAGCAACACCGCAAAATATATTAAAAAGACGCATAGGATATGATAAACGCTGCAAAAATCCAAAAGTATTCAGGCGAGAACCTGGCTCTTAAGTCAGACATCACATAAGCTCAAATTCCTTATGGGATGTTGATCTAAAAATGAGAAAACTTCTCTTTCTGCAAAAATATGAAACATGAAACTAACATTTTGTACTCAAATTTTGTTGAATTCTTTCAAGAGGAACACATCAATTATAAAGCATTGTAAGAGTGTGCTCAAAGCACTTATCTCACACAATATCAAGTTTCATAAAATATCCATGTAATTATTTCATTTCTAATTTCAGGTATCATGTTCCATTCTTATGGTTCCATAGAGTTCAGTATGGTGTTAACAGTGTGTTATTAATTGTGGAATTTTTTTGAGACTCTAAAATATTCAGTAATGTGGAGACGACGACGACGATGAGTGAACACACAATTACAATGACGGGGTCGTCACCTGCGTATTAGGTTATGATAGTAACAATGTTATCACGAACGCTTAATACAACCCGGACGAGAACACAGGTACGGCGTACGGACAGACATAATATCGACAACCAAGTCAATGTCCACGGCCTTTGATAACCAGTTGTGGTGCACTGGTGTGTCTACCCAACCCAGGCTTGAACCCAGGGCCTCGTGGTCTGTAGACAGCTACACCACAGTTAGTAGACATAATGTGGAGAGCTAACACCAAGATATTTATGCCAAGTAGTTTTTCCAAAATTCATAAGCAATAAACATGTTGGAGTGGGAAGGAACAGGGTTGGGGCAGACCCCTAGCTTGATTTAAAAGGAGCAGGTGCTAGATTTGTTGAGGGGCACATTAATGCGCACGTGAAGCACTGTGCCTTTTTGGTGTGGGGTCCAGGAGCCCCCTTAAGTCCTAAGTCCCTGGTGAAGCACTGGGATTTTAGCTACGCTATGCTATAATTTTTGTTCTGTACTCATGTAAGGTATTTCATTTATGAGTATAATTATTAAGTTTTTAAAGAATTTGTTTAAATTAAAAATATTATTTTTTAAACTTTATTTTTACTGATAAGGGGTAGTGCAGACCACAAAGGGGCGAGGAGAGGCGGTGCGAGTCAACAGTAAAGCTAGGGCACTGTGGGATAGGGAATCATTGCTTAAAATTCATGTATTGTTACTCTTTAAAATAACATCTGCCAAAGTTAAACAGATAAAATCACAATCATTTAAATGATGAGGCGTCTGAGGCACCCACAGTCTCACGTACCCTTTCCCAATACACTGTTTTATGCAAGAAGAGCCATTTTTTGTCACAAGGTAACAAAAGTCATAGATTGTATAATATCCGTTAGAATACTAATCAGAATTACTTTCTCTGTTGTTGAGCTGCAGCATTAGTGATGCTCTGGTTAATTTGACATGTAGCTGAATACAGAAAAAATGAAATACAGATTGGAAACTTACCAATATACCAATTCCTCCTCATACTGATATTGGGGCACTATTAAAGGAATATTCCTATGAATATATATATATATATATATATATATATATATATATATATATATATATATATATATATATATATATATATATATATGTATATATATATATATGTATATATATATATATATATATATATATATATATATATATATATATATATATATATGATAGAGGACTATAGAAGAAACATTTTGGTGTAAAAACTATGTTGATATCTTTTCCCATTTAGGGGCTATTGCATTTCAAAAATTGTGAGAGTGTGTCGAAATGTGACCTCACAGTGTAAAAGTGAGATGTCATAATGGCAAATCCTAGAGTATTTCTTTGAAAATTAATGGCCTGTTCCTGAATCATTGGACACCTGTTTTGTTGATTATTGAAATGGGGTACACATTTTATAAGAATGTGAGTTGCCCATCTATTCAAGTAAAAGAAAAACATTTTTTAGTTTTTAAAGAAATAAAAACATAAGAATTGTCTTGGCTCTGCCTTGATGACATCACATTTGACACTATTAGAGGTCACTTTTGATCACACTTGGGCAAATCTTTCATTATGCTAAATGGAAAAAAAAATCAGCATGTTTTTTTTGCTTAGACCAAATTGTTTCTTTAATAGTCCTCTATCATATATGTGAAAATGAAAATTCACGGGGATATTTCTTTAAAATTTGATTCTTTGTCTGACTGTGTATGACTGTTACGTTATATTTTGTGGTACTTGTTTAATCGATTTGGTAAATATTGCCTCTGTCTTTCCCAATTCCTGAAAAAAGCAGTATCATAGATAGTCACTTGTCTGCGTATTAAATTGATTATTCCATATGTTGTTTGGTCTCTTGCAGATTCCTCCCAGCAACCAGGAAACCATGTGGTGTTACCAAAGGTGCTGCAGTCAATCCCAAAAGCTACCGAGCTACCCCAGAAGAGGCATCGATGGAACATCAATGAGGTAAGATATGGTACACAATAGATCTTCTCATCTTAGTGATGGGTGCTTGATCCAATGGTGATCTGTGGTTGTGTCTAGGGAAGATGGTGTCTATTTTTTTTTTTGGTGGTGTCTATTTTTTTTTTTTTTTTTGGAGGGAACTTCCTCCCCTCAAAAAAAAAAAAAAAAAAAAAAAAACCCATTCAACTCCTTTAGGATTATGGTTTAAATGTGTAGATTTTGTTCCAGAATTGTGGCATATTTTGTGATCAATTTCTTCAGTTTCGATGTGAAAATAGCTGGGTGAAAATGAAGAGCAATGATTGAATTTTTGTAAAGTGTGTTAAGTCCAGGGTGAGGTGATATCCCCCATCAACCCTGCTGCATAGTACAACTTCATCATTGGCTAGTGGTCTCAGGTCCGCTGTTACAGATTTGCATACTAAATGATAGCACACAATGTCTCATAACACAGCAAATTTTCTCCTAACCTTTTTTTAGATAGCTTGTATTCGGAAGAAATTTGTAGGTTTTTCCCCCTCTCCACCCTCCTCAACCTTGTAAACCATTCAGATCCTCACAACGCATGATTAGCCTTGTAAACCATTCAGATCCTCACCACGCATAATTTAACATTACTGTTTATACTACATCGTTAAAACAAACCATTTCTCAAAATGAAAGAATTTGGAGAGGTTTTGTTTTAAGCCTATAAGTGTCACACCTAATCCATCATATCATCTGTGTTTCTCATTAGACTTGTTTAAATGGGTTTTTTTTTAATTATTGAAAACAACCCAAAAGAGATGGATTGATCCTGGAGGTTCCAGATCACTTTTATTAGTTTTTCGTATTTTTTGGAAATGTTTCTTGTAGGTCCGGCCTATTTAATAAGTTTAATGAGTTTTTTTACCATGCTGGGTTACAATATAGTGTGAGGTTTGCGTTGCTTTCATTTTGTATTTGCACACAGTATGATTTTACGACCATTTAAGAGAATGTATATTTAAATGAGTTTTTTGCTGTAAAAATGTACACAAAAGAATGTTAGGTTTGGCAGTGGGGGGGGTGGAGAGTAGAACATGTTGGGATTGGGTGTAGAGCAGGTTGGATATGAACAGGTTTAGGGTGGGAAGAGAACAGGTTGGAACTAGAGAAAAGAACAGGTGGGGGTCGGATGGAGAATAGGCTAAGTGTTTTGTGTTGTTTCACTTCTGAATGAACAATTATTGATGACATCTACCAGGGGCGGGGAGGGGGAGGGCACTTCGGGTACGATTTGACCTTCGTTGTCATGGTGTCGTTAAGCTCTCATCAAACAAACAAACTTCATACTAAAATTGGTAGGGGATGTGCAGCTCATTACTTGAAAACCATACCCACAATATGACATATTTTTTGGTACCTGCAGTATGAAATTATACAATTTTGATATCAGCAGTATGAAATAAATCAATTTTGATGCCTGCAATATTGAGTATTCAATGAAAATATTGTAACAATGCACTAGCAGTACAAAATTATCTGAGTAGAACAACATTTTGTGGGACCTGCACTATGAAAATGATGGCACGTATACTTCACATATGATATTTTCCCCCTTTCCCCTTCCCCCCCCTCCTTTCTCCTCCTGTGGACCAAGCCTGCCATGGTGGAGGTGTATGCCAGAGATATGTTTTAGGGGCAGTGGCATAGTATGAATTGTTTGCACGGAACAACACAACAATAATTTTGGAATCAAAGCAACCCCTCCCCCATCCCACCTCTACCCCCCCCCACCCCCACCCCACCCTAGAGCAGTGAGCTGCACATCCCTACCAATATTAGTATAAATTGCCCCCACTCCTCAATTCAGAAGTGAAACAACACAAAACACTTAGCCTATGGGGGATGGGAGGGGGTTGGGGGACCTACACTACGAAAATGATGAAAAAAGACACAGCACTATGAAAATGATGCAAAAAAAGGGCCCCTCCCCTCCCCCAGGGTGTATAGCAGGTTGGGATATGCACATGTTTAGGTTGGGGGAAAGAACTGGTTGGAATTAGTCACCTGAGGATCAGATAGAGAACAGACCTGTGTTTTGTGTTGCTTCGCTTCTGAATGAACTATTTTTAAAGACATCTGTAAGATACGTTTTTCTCCAATATTTTAAAAAATATCAAAAGTGACAATTATTGCAATTCTGAGACTAAGTTATACTTACCCAATATTTACAACAGGAGTTAAACAGCCTGAATCAGATCCCTAGTTTTGCTTTTTCATAGGACCACCCTACCCCTCATTACCTCCACATTTTGTTCACAAAAGCATACAGTACTTTATAAAAACTATTTTGCCTTCTTTTCATGTTGATGACAGTTCCCCAATATTAGAGGATGGAGGAACACAACTTGTTGCATTAATTATTTCCTTATTTATATTTTGAGTGCCTTCAAACCTGCCCTCAAAGTGCCCTTGATGCCTTATAAATGCCCCATGTTGGTCAGTAACACCCTTCCCCTTTTTGGATCAAGCTAGGGTTTGCCAAAGTGGGGATTTTATTATCACACAGTTTCAACAGTCTGAAATTTTATAACATCTTTTAAAATACACCTCAAGAACTACTTACTGTGTTGATGAGCCACTGCATGAAATTACAAAAATGCATTTTGTTTACCTCATTTGCAGTATGCTTAATTCACATTATTGTTAAATATATGCCCAACAATTTTAGCGCAGTGTGATAAGAATCAATAAACATCAGCAAATATAGATTTTCTTCAATTTGAAAAATGTAAATTTGCTTAGTTTCAAATTATCAACAAGCATCTATAGGATTGAGGCACCAGGTGTATTGTATATCAGGAAGTGAAACATTCAAATAAAAGTTAAATTAAAATTGAAATATATTATATTTCTGCTGTGTGGAAATTCTTTTTAAGTATTAGATTAATATCAAATTGTGTGGTGTTATACATGTAGGGTTGCGACCTTTTTGTTTATCTTCATATTTTGTTAAAGGAAAGGTGTTGTCCCTTAAATACATACAGAAGTGAACGCTGCTGTCCTTGCAATGTCACTTCTTTTTCAATTTTTCTATTCATTGCAGGAAATCTGTGATGTTATCTATCACACATCCGCTGGACCATACATACTTACTGTAGGGGCTTACATTGATAATATTGATTACTTTTGACACATCTATTCCATTCTTAATTTTTGAAATTGCATTTTACACATTTTTATCTTTTTATATCCAGTTTTATATACCATTTATACTAAGTAATATTTTTCTGAACCATTTTATCGATTTCCAAATTACTTTTTATATTCAACTTTTTACTGTTGTTTTGATATAAGTATTGTATTTTCCTTTATCCGTTTTTGATATTTATACGTAAATGATTATATATATATTTTTTCTTTCTTTCTATATTTGTATTTTAATTGTAAAGCGCAGCTGAAAACCATGTTATGGCATGCGCTATATGAAATGAAATGAATAATAATAATATCACTAATTTCTCACACTTAATAAGGAAAACTGAAAAGCTGAAGTGACGTAACTAACGTGACAGAGTTTACTTTTGAATTTATTTATGGGGCAATAACTTTCCTTTAACTGTGTTTTTTTCCAACCCATAAGTAAATGGTTTATAGATCTGTGGGCATTTCATAGAAGGGGACCATACATACTTACTGTAGGAACTCACATGTGTTTTCGATAACGTCACAGATTGCTCACACTCAATAAGGAAAACTGAAAAGCAGAAGTGACTTTACTAACATGGCAGAGTTTACTTTTAAATTTATTTATGGGACGATACCTTTCCTTTAACTGTGTTTTTTTTTAAGCCATATAAAAATGGTTCATAAATCTGTGGGCAATCCATAGAAGTATATAAACAAAAGGCTGGGGTCCTAATGACTACTGTGTTGGCAAATTCAATATGTATTTGCGAAAGTCACCAAAATCGTGATTTTCCCAATTGACTCCAATGATAACGAATTATATATTTTGAGTAATATACATGTAGGTATGGAAGATGAAAATTCACATAACAAATTATTTATCAAAATTGAATTTATAAATTCATTTAATATATGCAAGTCCATATCAAATTAAAGATTTATAGAATGTAAAAATATTGGAGAATAAAAATAAAGATATTAAACCCAAAGAATTGTTGATATTAAAGCAAGAATTTGCACCAAAACAAATTATGTCAATCTCAATCACGTAATTGAATTTGTATCTGGAGATGCCTGTTCATTTCAAAATTGAGAATCGGAAAAGAGTACATTAATTCAGTACGATTGGTGCCTATACAGATTAATTTCTGCATAAAAAGGATTGTCATGTCCGCATGAAGCAATATCTTTCTTAGGAGAAATGGTCCGTCAATCATTCACAGTTAATGCACATATATTGCCTCAGAAACACAGCTATTTTTATCACCAGTGTAAAAATAAACTTCTCCCACTAAGACACCTAACATGGATGAGTGATTTCAATCACAAAAGTGCCTTAATTATTCAGCACCGGCTTTTTGTAATCTTATACACACAAATAGCCTTGAACTACTTGGCTGTGGCGTGCATGGGAATGGGAGAGAAACAATTTTTTTTTGAGTGGACACACAATATGCTGAATAGGAAGTCAGGTTGGTTATTGTCATACCATAGTGATTTAAATCACAAAAGTGCCTTGATTATTCAGGACAAACATCACAGATTATTCAGGACAAACTCAGGTGTTGGGTGCGGGTAGGCTTAAAGAGAAATTTTTGGGCACATCATATCATATGAAAGAAAATGTTTCCAAGAGGGAATACCGTAGTATCAGCACTTCATACAGTAATTCATATCATTTGATGTTTGATCACAATGAGAGCACCATATGTTTTGGTTGAAATAATTTGAAGGAATATTCCCTCAAGTTTTTATTTTCATATATGTTAGAGGACTATTAACGAAACAAATTGGTGTAAAACCATGCTGATATCTTATTTTGCTGAGGAGTTACTAATGTACAATACAGTGCATAAATATTACATTTGACAAATTTGCATAATTGTAGGCCCTTATATTACTACCCATCAAACTCAATTTGCATAATTGTAGGCCCTTATATTACTACCCATCAAACTCAAGAAGGTTTAAAGGCCAGATATCAAGTTAACATGGGACAGTGATATATAATAAAAGCCAATACCGCCACAGAAGTGTAGCACACTGTACATATACACCCACACACACACACACACAGACACAGAGGTTGAATTTCCTACAGTTCCACTGTTCTAAAGAACAGTCCTATTTAGGCAGGAACAGTGAATTTTCAAACATCGGTGTTTCGGTGAAACAGGGTTCTTTTCTCAAGCATGTGGCATCAATGATCAATAACCTAATTTCTGCTCAAAAACATGCATGTTGTCAAACAAGATTATCATAAAAGTAAATTCTTCCAGTAAGAAGTAAGAAAAATCTTTTCCCATCTTCTCTGCAATTGTCAGCACAGTTATCATGAATACACATATATGCAAGGCTGCCTTCATGTGTATAATTGTACGCAACTGGATGTTATGTAAATACTGCAGTTTTAACCAATATTCATATTTGCACATACAGTATTAACCATTCAAAGTAGTTGTAAATTAAGCCCATTTTGTAGAAAGGAATTTGTCCTGTTATCGGCTTAGAATTTGAAACAGTGAAATCTGATCCAGAAGAGTATTAATTGAAAATGTACTGTTCCGTGGAACAGTGACCAATGATTTATATTTTGACCCCTGACACAATGCGAACTTGTGACGTGAAAGATATGAACTTCGCAATTATGCAAATTTTACTGAGACAAGATTTCCTCTTTAAATGGTCATCAATTTTAACTGATTTTGATTGGAATTTTGTTGATTGCAGTATCTCACAGGCGGTGTTCATTCACTTCCCATTCTTTCCCCATCCTGGCCAAGTCAACGATGTTCATTCACTTCCCATTCTTCCCCATCCTGGCCAAGTCAACGGTGCTCATTCACTTCCCGTTCTTTCCCATTCAGCCAGGCCCAGTCAACGGTGTTCATTCACTTCCCGTCCTTCCCCATCCTGGCCAAGTCAACGGTGTTCATTCACTTCCCTTCCTTCCCCGTCCTGGCCAAGTCAAACGGTGTGCATTCACTTCCCGTCCTTCCCCATCCAGGCCCAGGCAACGGTGTTCATTCACTTCCCGTCCTTCCCTATCCAGGCCCAGTCAAGCCTAAGTCCCTGTGCATCGATTCGTTTGGCTGCCAGAGAACTCATTTAGTGGCTAATTGGGTCCAGCACTTTGAGACCCTGGCAAAAGGTGCTATCGATGTCTAATCTAATCATATTAATTTTTAAGTAATTTAGCTAATCTTACCTCTACCTGTCCACAAATCTTTAAAGCAAGTTAACTGTCATTGTGGTTTTAAATGGATACTGCCATTGAATTTTTTTACCTATTTTCTTGCCATTAGGTTATGAGATCAGCCAAATTGATTCTTCTCAGTGGTTTAAATGGATACTGCCATTGAAAGTTGTTTCCTATTTTCTTGCCATTAATTAGGTTACAAGATCAGCTAAATTGATTCTTCTTTGATTGAGAGAAAGAGGCTATTTTCTTCTTAACCCAGATCTCGTTTAAATGTCTTTAAAATCAGATCCCATGTGATTTAACTCATTTTGCATTTGAACTTAAGTGGATTTGGTGTGAAGGGCTTGAATTAAAAAATCATTCCTCCCTAAGGAAGTAATTTGGGAGTCAGAGATCCAGCCTCATTCTGGCTGAAATATTCATTCTTGTAATTGTAATGAGAGTAATAGGGTAGGGTATATCAGCAAGATGGGGGTCCTAAGTTAAAAAAAAAAAAAAATTGTTAATGAGAGGCATGAATATATTAAAGGAATAGTTCAGTGGTAAAGCATGTCCATCTTTTATGAAAGAGGACTTCAAAAGAAACAAAGTGGTGAATAAAGCATTCAAAAATCTTATTCCGTTAAGGAGATATTCAAGTTTAAAGTTTGGTATCATTTGTGTAGAAACGACTAAAATCAGACTACTTGTGATGTCATAGCCTCAGATTCCTCAAAGTCTTTATGTATTCTATCATATTTTGTCCTGCGATTTTGTGGCTTAAAATCCATGGGATATGTCAAAAAAGTAGTAAAACTGAATCTAGGAAGGGTATTTATGATATACCACCTAAAGAAATTTTGAGGAAAAATAATTCAAACAGTTAAAAAATTAAATAAACTTTCTTTAAAATACATAAAGACCTTGAGGAATCCGAGGCTGTGACATCACAACTAGTCAGATTTCAGTCGTTTTCACAGAAATAATACCAAACTTTAAACTTGAATATCTCCTTAACGTTATTAGATTTTTGAATGCTTTTTTCACCATATTGTTTCTTTAGAAGTCCTCTTTCATATAAGATGGACTTGCTTGACCACAGAACTAATCCTTTAAGGAAGCTGTGTATTAGGGTAGCAGGTTTAGGGTAGCGTCTTTCTGTTATCTAAATTCTTACGCAGTGCGTCGTTAAAGTTTCCAGGCATTCTTGCATCTAAACCTGTTAATGATTACTGATGGCATAGAATTTTGATAAATCGTTATTTAGTACCAGAAATTATATCTTCATAGTATTCCTTAAAAAAACACATAAATTTCTCTTTTTTACACTGTTACTGAAGCAGGTAGCTATTAGAGCTGTGACCGTTTAGCGTGTACTCGCTACACGCTCGCAAATCTTGTAAACGTTTACTAAATACTTCATTGCGGGTAATCGTTTTTCATAAATTATAGGCCTAGTGTCTTGCCGTTGAAAATCAATATTCATGATTCAAATCACACACATTTGGCTGACAAAATTCCAATCAATGATTTTTACAAACTGTAAACCCGATTAGCATAATCTTTTTTAAATGTGCGAATCACAAATGCGCAGTAATCACCAATGAATGGTGATATTACGACTTGATTTCGCGAAAACTGGAGTGAAACTAACAATAGGTCTAACGTTAGGCCATAAGGCTTTAAATGCCACGCAATCAAGGCCCGTTTCATCGACCAAAAACACTTGAATCGTGACAATCAGTACATTTACATGTAAATATTACCTGATGAGTCAAATAAATTTTGCAAGAAAGAAAAAATATTCCATAATAAATAAACAGAAAAAGGTTTTAACAAAGCTGAAATTCTGCATGCTTCGCAAAGAAGGTGGCCATTTTTTCGAGAGGACCAATATTTCAGAACTTCCTGATGGTGGTGGCGTAGTTTTGAAATGTTTTACGCAAGGTATATCATAGGCCTCAGTATGCAAGATTTTCACAGAACTTTGAAAGCCGTAGAGAATAGGACAAACAAGTTCTGTGATGTTGAGTTTAAATGACATTGAAAGGAAGTTATCTGTTCTTTCTAAACTAAATTTCCATGCATATTTTCCATAAAAATGATGATTTGTACTGTAGAAGTAAACTTTTTACGATTTGGAAAGCAAAACTCAGCGTCTATTTGCGCAATGCAGTCAGTACTTTTGCCATACTAGTTGCGCGATTTTTACTTACGCCTGTAGTTTTGGAGCAATTTTGGTGTATTTCTGAAAATTGATGCTAAACTCGTACACGATACACGCCGCTTTTTTTAGGCGTGTACACGTTTACTAAAATCCCTAAACGTTCACAGCTCTAGTAGCTATCATATACTTCTGGGGAGCTGTATGGTTATGACCAAAGATGGAGAGAGGGATGGAGAAGGGGTTGAATAGTAGGTGTATATTTGAAATGTTTGTACAATCTGAACTGATGGAGGTCGCTCATATCTTAAGAGAGATGGTGAAGTAGCATGTACAGTATGTTATGGCTGAGTGGACTGAATCAAGTAAAGTGTCTTGCTCAAGGACACAATGCAATGCTCACGGGAGGGAGTCAAATTTAGTAACCACTGGGCCACTGCACCTCTAAACAATCAATATCTTTTCAATAAAACATGGGGCACATTATTTATTTAATTATCACTCCATGAAATAACATATAATATCATATAAATGGATAAGTTGCAAGAATAATACTTGAAGAAGATGAGAATATAAATATATATATACACACACATATACACACACATATACACACATATATATTATATATATATACACATATATACACACATATATATATATATATATAATATACTGTATATATATATATATACACACACACACATACACATACACATATATACACATTTACATACATACATACTTACATACATATACACACCCACACATACACCTAACATATAAGCATAATTATATAATCAGTATAAATTAAGTGAATGGTGAACTGGGAAAGTGTTAAACTTTTGCTACATGTAGCCAGTTCACCATCAAAGAAAAAAAAAAACATACAGCATAATTCTACCCATACACCCTCCTTTCCTAGCGACCCACCATTTCCATCCGACACACCTTGCACTAACTACCTGACCCCACTCTTACCCATCCCTCAACCTTCCCACCCATGCCGTTATCCGCCCTCATACTAATAGAATTGTACAAGAAAAAACCCATAACATTTCAAAAGACTGCAGACTTGACATCAATAACCTTCATCATGCCATTTTTTTCTTTTATTGACAACAAATAGCCTTCACAGCCTGGACACTCAGAAACTTTACTAAAAATGTAAAGGGTTGAGCATCTGCATCAGTGATGCTCTGGTGTTAATTGGAATGCTGATTACTCAGAAACTTTACTCAAATTTAAAAGGTTGAGCATCTGGATCAGTGATCTTAATTGGAATGCTGATTATTTAGCCCAATGTTATTCCTATCTTCAAAATTAGAAGTAGAAACTTCTACCGGGTATATTCCAAATTCCTACATGTAGCTTGATTCAGGAAGGGTCGATGAGAATTTGAGTTTTAAAGAAACAATACAGCAATAAGTGTCTCTCATCTGTAAAGCGCAATTGCACAAAAGGAAATCTGGGTGGGGGAGGGGGAGGGGGGGAGAGAGACTTCCGTATGTGAGGTATATAAATATATATGCCGTTTGGCCAAGCAAGTGCCTTTTTTTTTTGCATCATTTTCATAGTGCAGGTGTCTTTTTTCCTCATTTTCGTAGTGCAGGTCCAAAAAATGCTGTTTTTTCCTCTTGTTTATTTTGTACTGCTGGTCCATTTTTACAATATTTTTGCTGAATAAACAATACTGCAGGTGTCAAAATTTTACTTTCTCATACTGCAGGTATCAAAATTGTATAATTTCATACTGCAGGTACCAAAAAAAAAAATCTGTCATACTGCGTGTATGGGTTATGGTTAATATACTGCACACCCCTACCACCTTTAATATAAAGTAAACAAGGCTCTTGCAAATGTATTTTTAATTTTACAATGATACGATTTCGGTTTGGCGAAATGAATAAAGTGTTTCACTGCTCAAAAAGCAAATACAATTTCACTCCAGATAATGCCCCTATTACTTCAGATTTCCCACTTCCTTCACAGTGCTTCAGTTATATTAGGTTTTATGCAGTCACAAAAAATATAATAAATATACTGTTTTAACACATTCAGGTATACGTCAATCCAGGTGTTTGATATTCACAATTTGTCCTATAAAATACAATTCATACAATCGAACACATTTTGTTCACCTTTTTTTTATATTAGTAGTTTCCAACACATATTGTAAACTGGACTTTAAATCAAATTCCATTATAATTTTTAATGTTTTTACTTCTTTCTGATTCTTACTTTGAACAAATAATCATGCAGTATTAAATTTCACATTTTTCAAAATATATTAAAATCATTAGTCTTATTTACAAATGTTTGTAATTATTGTAAACTTGGAATTAAGGTTATCAAAGATTTTCAGCATGTACTCAGCTATATTAGACTGGTCGTGGCTTAAGAGCCACTCTCATTCTCCCCCCATTTCCTTTCCTTCCTACCTCCAGAATAATCTGACCTCTCAGGCACAATTTGACCCTCATTGTCATGGTGCTGTTAAGTTCTCATTAAACAAACAAACAAACGAACAAACACAAATGAAAAACTGAAGATTAAATCAGATTAGTTTCTTCACAGAAGTTTTGCTTGTATTTTTGTCCGTGAAGTAGATTTGTCTCACTCATCATCATCATCATCATCATCATCATCATCATCATCATCATCATCATCATCATCATCATCATCATCATCATCATCATCATCATCATCATCATCATCATCATCATCATCATCATCATCATCATCATCATCATCATCATCATCATCATCATCATCATCATCATCATCATCATCATCATCATCATCATCATCATCATCATCATCATCATCATCATCATCATCATCATCATCATCATCATCATCATCATCATCATCATCATCATCATCATCATCATCATCATCATCATCATCATCATCATCATCATCATCATCATCATCATCATCATCATCATCATCATCATCATCATCATCATCATCATCATCATCATCATCATCATCATCATCATCATCATCATCATCATCATCATCATCATCATCATCATCATCATCATCATCATCATCATCATCATCATCATCATCATCATCATCATCATCATCATCATCATCATCATCATCATCATCATCATCATCATCATCATCATCATCATCATCATCATCATCATCATCATCATCATCATCATCATCATCATCATCATCATCATCATCATCATCATCATCATCATCATCATCATCATCATCATCATCATCATCATCATCATCATCATCATCATCATCATCATCATCATCATCATCATCATCATCATCATCATCATCATCATCATCATCATCATCATCATCATCATCATCATCATCATCATCATCATCATCATCATCATCATCATCATCATCATCATCATCATCATCATCATCATCATCATCATCATCATCATCATCATCATCATCATCATCATCATCATCATCATCATCATCATCATCATCATCATCATCATCATCATCATCATCATCATCATCATCATCATCATCATCATCATCATCATCATCATCATCATCATCATCATCATCATCATCATCATCATCATCATCATCATCATCATCATCATCATCATCATCATCATCATCATCATCATCATCATCATCATCATCATCATCATCATCATCATCATCATCATCATCATCATCATCATCATCATCATCATCATCATCATCATCATCATCATCATCATCATCATCATCATCATCATCATCATCATCATCATCATCATCATCATCATCATCATCATCATCATCATCATCATCATCATCATCATCATCATCATCATCATCATCATCATCATCATCATCATCATCATCATCATCATCATCATCATCATCATCATCATCATCATCATCATCATCATCATCATCATCATCATCATCATCATCATCATCATCATCATCATCATCATCATCATCATCATCATCATCATCATCATCATCATCATCATCATCATCATCATCATCATCATCATCATCATCATCATCATCATCATCATCATCATCATCATCATCATCATCATCATCATCATCATCATCATCATCATCATCATCATCATCATCATCATCATCATCATCATCATCATCATCATCATCATCATCATCATCATCATCATCATCATCATCATCATCATCTTCATCATCATCATCATCATCATCATCATCATCATCATCATCATCATCATTACCATCATCATCATCATCCTTCGGCTACAGAGCAGGCCACGACAAGATTTTTCCATGCACAGCAATCTTTGGCAGGTGTAGCTACAGTATCTGTTCTGCTTGGATGTCGTCACTACTGTCAAAGTATTATAATCCTTTTTGAACCTGTGGAGATATCGGTCTTTATTTTTTACCTTTTCCCACTTATTCCTAGCCCTTATGCGCTAATTGCAAATAAATTTGTTGTTGAAAACATACTTGGTAAAGGCTTTGTGCTCGGTGAGGCTTTGTGCTTGGTGAGGCTTACAGCTCGCCACTTGAACAAAATTGGCAATCCCACAGAAAATGATCTTTGACGCATTAATCCAATATGGAAGGAATTAAACGAGTTTCCTTGGCATCTCATCTCGTTAAGCTTGATAACCATGGCAACATCTGTATCCTCACTTTATCAGCGTATTTCTCTTAAGATGTTTTTCATTAATGAGAAACTCTGCCTGACGTGGTTTTGAAGAGCACAAACCAATTTATCGGGATAATAGTGACGTGCAGTAGGTAGTCTTTAAAAGCCAATTTGTTTTTTATGACGGTTGGGCTTTTTTTCCCAATTTTTTTTATTAAGTTGAGGTTTTGCTCCCTAATTCATATGATTTATTAGACTCTGTTAGGAAATGTGAATTTCCTGTGCAAACATTGGACGAATTACTCGTCAAATATTTGCATATTATCAAACAAGGATGCTTTAGGGTGGCGATTCTTAATAGGTGGACCACAGGCCAAATCTGGCCCCAGACAATCCAATCTGACCTGCGAACAATAGTCATTATATAATGCAATACAGTGCATTGCATGTAAGATCAATCCCAATGAGATCGGTAAAAATCGCAAAATACATCGCGGCCCAACAAATAAAATGTAATCTTTAGTTCCTCTATAAATTGGGCTCCCTGCTTGTCAAAGGAAGGTGGATAAGAAAACCACTGACATCTGGCGTATATCCTTCTAATCGCGCATGCTCTCAACTAGTTATATTCAGGGATTGTTTTGATGGGTTCTGTTTTGTGACATGACACGGTTTTGCCACACAATTGGCCCACAGCCTGAAGCTGTTGTGAAATGATGGCCCGTTAAAAAGATTAATTAAAGCCTTGCTTTTATAGGGATGTTCAATCATTTACCAGTTTTTCACGATTCAAGTGTTTTCATCTGTTCTTTTTTTTTTTTAAGGTCTGTAGAAGTGTAGAAGAATTTCGTGATAGATAGCGTGTAAGCCCTAAATGTTTGTCTTCTAAAATTTCCAGTACTTTTTTTTTTTTTTTCTTTCTTCAGAATTACAGGTTTCATTTGATTTTCCCTTTTTGGTTTGTATTCACGTTTGTGTAAAATGTGATTAAAAAGTAAAAAAAAAAAAACGGGGGGAAGTGTGAAGCTTTGTAAGAGTTTCTTGTGCTATTTCTCAAGACGTCGCTGTATGTTTTTTTTCATGATGATAATTAGCATATATGCAGTATACATGCATTATATGCTTTATTCCTTTGTTTATCTCTGATTCCATTTTGTATCTGCATAGGTGTAGATTCTGGGAGGGGGGATGGAGGGGCAGGGGTGGAGGGGCAATGGTGGGTTTATTTCTCCCCACTCTTTGGTGAACCACTAATACAACATTTGTTTTTGGATAGTAAAATTTAAAAAAATTGCAATTATCCCCCTAACCCCCAATTATTTTGTATGGATTTACACCCCTGTGTATCTGTTTACAATATCATATTTCCTGTAGAGAGAGAGTTGAACACACAATTACAATGACGGGGTCGTCACCTGCGTATTCGTTTATGATAGTAACAATGCTATCACGAAACGCTTAATACGACCCGGACGAGAACACAGGTACGACGTACGGACAGACATAACATCGACAACCAAGTCAATGTCCACGGCCTTTGATAACCAGTTGTGGTGCACTGGTGTGTCTACCCAACCCAGGCTTGAACCCAGGGCATCGTGGTCTGTAGACAGGTATGATAACCGCTACACCACAGTTAGTAGACTTATATTTCCTGTAGAATTTATGGGGTCTTAAATATACATTTCAGAAATGTACAATATTTGTTAAAAATGTAAAAGTGTTATTTATTTAAAGAAGAGGAACCACTACAAGGAAGTGAAAACTGACGCAATTGTACATGAAAATTAAGATGAAATTATCGAAGAGAATTTTTTTAATTTGATCTTATACTGTAGAACATTTTGGAAGAATGCTTCGGAATTTCATCTAAGTTCAGGCAAAATGCTGTATTATGGGTCGAAATTACCACAGGAAAAATGTAATTCTTAAGGAAAGGAGATGTTTGTACAGATTTGATGAGACTAACCAGCACCTAAAGGGTTAGTTCAGTGGTCAAACATGTTAATCTTATATGAAAGAGGACTTCAAAAGAAAGAAAAAAGTGAAAAAAGCATTCAAGGATTAGTTTAGTGTTCAAGCAAGTCTATCTTATATGAAAGAGGACTTCAAAAGAAAGAAAATGGTAAAACCATTCAAGGATTAGTTTAGAGGTCAAACATGTTAATCTTATATAAAAGAGGACTTCAAAAGAAAGAAACTAGTGAAGAAAGCATTTAAGGATTAGTTCAGTGGTCAAACATATTAATCTTATATAAAAGAGGACTACAAAAGAAAGAAAATAGTGAAGAAAGCATTCAAGGATTAGTTCAGTGTTCAAGCAAGTCTATCTTATATGAAAGAGGACTTTAAAAAAAAGAAAATAGTGAAGAAATCATTTAAAAATCTTATTCGGTTGCAGAGATATTTAAGTTTACAGTTCTGTATCATTTGATTAGAAACGACTGAAATCAGACTAGTTGTGATGTCATATACACGAATTTCACAAATTCTTGATGTATTCTTATCATAATTTTTCTGCGATTTTGTTGCTTAAAGAATCATTGGATATGTCAGGAAAGGAAAGTAGTTAAATCAGAATCTAGTGATGGGTATTATAATTTACCACCTGAAGAAAGTGGAAAAATAATTCAAATAGTAAAAAAGTTGAATCAATTTTCTTAGAATGCATTAACAATTGTTAAGAATGTAAGGATGAGTGAGTCAACCATCCATAGTAGACTTACTACACCAGTCATTTCTAAACAGATCAGAAGAGCTTTAAACTTGAATATTTCCTTACCGGCCGGAATACATAAAGAATTTGAGGATTCTTGAATATGTGACATCGCAACTAATCTTGATTTCAATCATTTCTAATCATATGATACATAACTTTAAACTGAAATATCTCCTTAATGGAATAAGATTTTGAATGCATTGTTCACCATTTTGTTTCTTTTGAAGTCCTTTTACACAGAAGATAAACTTTCTTGACCCCTGAACTAATTCTTTAATTCAATAGTGGTAAACAGTGCCAGAGAGGTAATTATATATATAAAAAAATAAGGTGCAAGAACAATAATGCGCTGAAAATAAAGGCAAAATGGTGTAAATAAATTTGATCAAATATTTGGTATTTTCATGGTTTGGAAAGGAAAAGCATTAGATATACTGTAAACAGCGATGCATACTACACAGTATGAAGGGAAAAAAAGCTTTAAACTTAGATATCCCTCCCGTACTCATGCAACACAACAATGGATTTGCCACACTTTATCCGTCAACTACTTGAGCTTTTCAATATTGTAGTGGGAAATAAACACTGTCTTACAGCCCTCAGCGCAATCCTTTCCTCCTATAATGACTGTTTGATGAGTGCATCTTTCGAAAGTTCTTCAAATCATTGTGGGAGCATGTGATTATTGCAAGCACCTCTTCACTACCAGTTTAGTTGATTTTTTACACCCCTTGAAACTCAAGTCTTTACAAAAATCTATCATTACTGACGGGCAAGGACAGTACTGGACCACATGAGTGGACTGGATCAATGATATGGATCAATATGTATGACTGACTAGACTGGATCAATCCTGGTTTGAGTTTTCAATCCTGGTTTGGGTTTTCAAGTAATGCACTTGTCAGTTGTATGACTCACTCCTACTACCCCATTGTCAGTCAAATGTGAGTCATTGACATCTGAAACAGTGACTCATATGTGCGTAAATTTGTCAGTCACCCTGGAGTGATTCTGGGTGAATCAATTTACTTCAGACTTATTGACTTTGTACAGATGTGAGTAATTTGGGATGTCATTTCAGAAGAAATGTCAGTCACCCAAGTGACTGGGGGGTGCGTCAATGTACATGTTTTGGTCACCCACTTCGGTGCAATGACTCACCTTGTCCCGGGGTGTGGGGGTGAGTCACACAATTGACAAGTGCATAAAGCTCGATCTCAACTTGCACTTCCTCTCCGCCAATTTTTTTGTATTTTTATACCCCATGAAACTTAAAGTCTCTACAAAAATCTAATAGTTCTGAATGGCAAGGATAGTACTGGACCACATGAATAAATTGGTTGAATAGACTAAATTAACGGACTCAATCAATATATATAAGTGGACTAGATCAATACATATGAATAGATAGAGTCATTTCCAAGTAAAGCTCCATCTTAACTTTGCAGAAGGTTCGCCAATTATGAGTAATGTACCCAGCTGTCAGATAAGAAGAGTGCTAAAATAGAATCAATAGGTCGTTGTGATATCACTATACATATAATGCTGCACTCTCAACAGACTATTTATGGACCAGCACTTGACACTGACTAATCATTGCAATCTAATGTAATTATTTCCATGTTAAAATCAATACCCATCCCCACCATATGGTGTGCTCTATGATCACATTGTGAATACTAGCAGGAACTTGTTTATAGTGTGAAACACGGTTTGGAGTAGTGTCAGATTGAAGGTGTTCAGACTCATAGTATGTTTGAGCATAGATTAAGGCTGTGACGATTACACGTGTAAACATTTAAACGAACGAGCGACCCTTGGATTTAAAGTTTATAGTCTAATCCTCCCAAAGATTTAAACGTTCGCGATTCACACTTCCCATTAGTAATCAAAAACATTCAAAAACACAAATCTTTCATGCAATGATTTTTACAATTCAAAGTTTACATACTATCGACAAAGGACCTAATCTCTTTTAAGGCAGGAGTTGAAATTTGCACTAATTAGCTATAAATTCGATTCGCCGAATTTAGAACTACTTGATCAGGCTAAGGCCCGATTAAATATCAACAGGCATAAATCTACATTAGGTTAACACCTGTTTTACAAGCTGTAAAACTGACCCAGAAATTCGGACAAAAAGCTTTGATTGTTATTCTCACCATAAGTAATTGCAACGTAATACCTGATGAGTCATATAGATAGCACAAAAAAGGGAAAAAAAAGATTGTGAAATAAGCGAACAAAAATGTTTCAAAGTTACAGAGATTTTAGAATGGTGGTTCGAAAATAAGGGGGTGGGGGGGGCACTTCATACTAAAAGTGGTAGGATGTGCAGCCCACCAACCTACAAACATACCTGCAGTATGACAAGAGTTTTTGGTACCTGCAGTATGAAATTATATAATTTTGATACCTGCAGTATGAGAGAAGTCAATTTTGGTAACTGGTTTTGAAATTACTTGTCATTAGGGCATTTATTTTTCTGCCTTATTGCAGTCCCGTTTACACAATTTTATAGCATAATTGAAGAAAGCGAATACCATATAAGGCTATCGGGCGGGAACCTTTGGTGGCTTAACTATAATATAAAATGCCACAGCGATGCACAAATGAGCCACTTTAAGTAAAGCATAAAAGAATGATTTTTGAACTTGACAAATAACAGAGATATGCATGATTTATGAGGTTTTTTGTTGTTGTTGAACTTTATAAATTTTTTTCAAATAGGGGCCTATCCTGGCCATGGTTAATGTTTCAAAGAAATGTTAAGTATCAAGTGGGTGGGATCTGAACTGTAAGATTTTTCCGCCGTTTATGCAAATCAGTAACCCATTGTACTGCCTCATCAAGTAATATGATGGCTAGCATCACATCCTAACATAATGAATTTAGGGGCTTAGTTTGTATTTGTTTTAATATCCGACAATATGTTTGGGTTTTTTTGACATGAAAGAAAATTGTAATCATAACAATGAATTAGAAATCGTGAGCAAATGAGGGCATATAGATGGCCTGTTACACAACCTTTATCATAACATTTGTACGTGACTGGCTTGGGACATAGGGAACTGTTTGATTCCTTTCGGACCTAGAATGACAAAGGGGTAAAATCAGCATCATTTGAGGGGCAAATGGGGTAATAAAACTTTACACACAAACAACATTATAGTTTATTAATACATTTTATTTATCAAGGCCTCCGTTATCATTTTCAGCATTATTTACAGCAAATACTGTGATACAAACATCATTAGCTGCTATCCTATAACGATGCAATTATAGTTACTGAAATGCACTTTGTTGAAGTGTTCATATAGTTTGCACTATGGCAGGGGGTGAGTAGCCGCCCCCTAAAATGGCCCGACCCAAATCCTATAGGGGGCCTGTGATAAAAAATATATCATTGTACCTATATACCACAGGGACACGCAGTGCCTCACTTGCCCCCAGCCCGTAGGGCCCTAGCTTCACCACTGATAGTTTTATACATTACGGGTGAAAAACTGGCTTTCCGGTTAAAACCGGTTTTTGTTTTGGAAACCGGCCAGTATCATGTTGGGGCAAAACTGTGGAAGCTTAATCCTCACTGTTATGTCATATCTTGTAGCATATTCTTGGAATGCCAATTACTGTACATGGAATGCGACCTAGATAATTTCAAAATGTACTGTAAATTTCTTAGAATGATTATACCTTCAGACAATTATAAAGATACATTCTTCACTTCTCAGAAGTCAGGACCAACCTCAGACAAACAAAAAGTTATTAGTTAAAATAAACAGATCAAGATTGTTTGATATTAATGCACTCAGTATTCCACTTCTGATTTTAAACTGTCTGAGAATAAGTAGTGAACTTGTGAACTTGAGCTGTTCGCTTTCTCCAACTTAACTTCCGATCAGCAATGTGTTTACGGAACCGTGGACAGCACTGAAATGACCTCAGCTTCTGTTATGCGATAAAACCTTTTTGCCACCATCCAGTTTATCATAACGATCTGACAAGAGATGTGGCATCCTTGGAATGTGATGAGCTCGAAACATGTCGTCGCAGCTGGAGTGACGAAACAAAAGGCTGGAGAGGGACGCTGACTAGAATCAAGACTGAGCGTGCTTATGAGTGTTGTTGGTTTAGAGGGGAGGAAGGGATTGCGAGTTTAATTGTCTTTAAAGGCAGGTGGAGTCGTATGTAATCATTGTTGTTTTAAGTAATAGATGGTATTAAATGTAAGAAATAAGGTAATAAAGGAAGTACATAAAGGTCTGTATTGATGTATCAAGATTCAAAGCCTATTAGGAAGAGTTAAAGTTTTGGATAGTAGAGTTTGAATTTCAGACAATATCTCTTTTGTTTCTGAGTTATGATCATTGAGTTAAAGCAAAATTTGCTTTTGTCAACAACAACAACAAAATAGTTGCACCTAAAATCTTGGACAAACCTGGTGGAACAGATCAGTTTTTCAAAGAGCAAAACATCTATTGTTGTGATTCTTGAATATTTTCTTCCTCGATTTTGAAGTCCTCACCCCCTCCTTCTTATCGTCCAATGTTTACCTTCCCACCCCCTCCCCCCTTATTATCCAATGTTGGATTTGTTGTGTTTTAGCCTAAGTTGAGAAATATTAATAATGGTCAACAGTAATTGATGGGGTGGGTGAGGGAGGAAAGGGGTTAAGATATTATTGTAGGGTAGGGAACACTGTGGACATCAAGGAAATTATGCAAATGTCTTGATAATTAAAAAGAAATACTAATTAAAAATTATAGAATACGGAACAATTAAGGACCACTAAGAAAAAGAGCCATTACATGTATCTATGATGTATGGATGTTGAATAATAAAGAATAGAAAACCTCCTTCTCACAAGATATAGATGCAGACTTTCTTCTCACAAGATATAGATGCAGACTTTCTCTTTCTTCTATAATTCCCTTATTCACTGACATACAAAGGTGCTGCCTCAGGAGTAATTAGAAAGTCTCCTTCATTATTGGCCTATGAATTAATCAGTTCCAAAATCTTTTTGAACTTCTGTGTGTGAAATTTTGTAAATAATATTTAAATTGATTCACCGCTGGCATTTATTGGTATTGACCCCTTTTTTTGTGTGTGCTGGGGTTGTAAGCAACCGCAAAACTTTTAATGATCTTTTAGATGGAAATAACACTTCATTTTGTAGTTTTTTAATTGTTTTTGGTTCCGATGCAATAGCATCAGCAGCCTATGCGGTCATGATGGTGTGTGTGTAGGTGTGAACATCATGATGGTGTGTGTGTAGGTGTGTATGATGTATGTGTGTGACGGCCAGCTCGTAAATGTGATATCTCAAGAACGATACACTGGATTCATGTCATATGTGGTAAAGAGATAGCCTATGGTCCATAGATGTGCCCTATTGTTTTTGATGCTGTGAAGTCATGTATATTGATTAGTAGGTGGAGCTTAATGTAAAAATCTTGAATTGTTCATATTTTAACAACTATATGTCTGTTTTGTTTCATTTGGTATACTTATGATGTTAGCTGGTATGTACATGTTCATAAGTAAAATTTTCAAGTTCATTAGTATGCATAGTGGGCGGGGCTTAATATGATTTTCCTGAAAATATCTTGCTTGTAAACGCGGTATCTCAAGAATGGTGAAATGGATTCATGTCATATTTTGTGCACAGATAGCCCATGGTCTGTAGATGTGCTCTATATTTGTTTTTGTTGGTGATATCATGCATATTAATGAGTAGGCGGGGCTAAATAGAAAAATCTTGAGATGCTTTTATTTTGACAATCATATGTCTGTTTTGTTTAATATTTGTTATACTAATGATGTTAGCTAGTGTGTATGTTTTCATAGTATAAACACGGTGAATTTCATTAAATTGCATAGTGGGCGGGGCTTAAATTGATATTGTAAACAAAAAGTGCAAGTAAACACGGTATATCCCAAACTATGAACTAGATTCACATCATGTATGGTTCACAGATAGCTCATGGTCTGCAGATGTGACCTGATGTTTGTGGTGGTGATTCATGCATAGTAATAAGTGGTTGAGCTTAAAGTGAAAATTGAGAAAAATTGATGAATGAGCAACTGTATGTCCATTTCGCGTCATATTGGGCATGATAATTTTGTTGGTTAAACATGCTTATGTTATCAACAGATGTCATTAATATACATGGTGGGTGTGGCTTATTGTGAAAGTACTAAATGGTGTAAACAACATAAATGGTATATCGGATGTTAGTCTATATGTGGTACTCGGAAGGGTCATGGTCTGTACATATGTTCTAAATGTTGTGGTAGTGATGTCATGAATGCTATTAGGAGTAGGTGGGGCTTATTGACAAATTCTTGAAAATAGGATAAATGAGCAATCATATTTGCATCATCTTTACTTTGATGATGTTGTTAATTATTTTGCAAATGCTAATGTTATCAACATTTTTATTGATCTGTATGGTGGGTGTGGTTTATGAATAAATATCATGGAATAGATATTTCATGATATGCAAGGACATGATGACAGTTAATACAAATTTGCAAATCAATTATGAAAAAGCAATCAGAACAACAAAACCTTTTGGTTCTGGTTAACTTTTTGTGTACTTTTTCCTGGTTAAAATCATTCTATGGTGAATTTACTATTATATTTGAATTTCATTTGAATTATTTACTCATACAACCAAAAAAAAAATCCAAATGTCAAATAATGAATGTAGGTAAAAATAACGAGATATTTACATTCCCAAAGAATGATTTCCATCTCACATTTAAAGGCTTCAAATCATGAAAGAAACAAAATGGTGAAGAAAGCATTCAAAAATTTTGTTCTGTTTAGGAGATATTAATCTTTTGAATTGTAAAGTTCTGTAGCATATTTGTGTAGAAGTGATTGATATCAAACTAGTTGTGATGTCACAACCTCATAATCCTCAGTCTTTATTATGTATTCTGTCATACATTGTCCTGCATTAATGTGACTTAAAAACCATTTGATATGTCAGAAAAGTAGTCAAACAGAATCTAGTAAGGGTAATTATATTTTAAGACCTGAAGAAAGTTTGAGGTAAAATAATTCAAATAGTAGAAAAGTTTAATGAATTTTCTTTTAAATACATTGACAATACTTTAGAATGTGAGGATGAGGGCGCCAACCTTCCATAGTAGACTAATTACTACAACAGTCATTCGGACACAGATAAGACAGAGCTTTAAACTTGAATGATATCCTGCTAACGAAATTATGATTTTTGAATGCTTTCTTCACCATTTTATTTCTTTAAAGTCCTTTTATATACGTGTAAGATAAACTTGCTTGATCACTAGAGCAATCCATAAAGAATTTTATAGTTGCAGTAAGCATTTAATAACACTTGCCCTACACCATGGTACTTATTTTGCTTGAAGCAAACATTGATTGGTTTGGAACATGATACATTAGTTTCTGGGGCAAACATTACTAAATGATGGGTGACATTTATCCTCCCATAATTACTACGATACATTGTAAATTACAACAACAATCCTGTCGGGACGTGCATCGTAAATGAAACTGACATTTATTCATATTGATTGATATATGATTGGAGGTAATCGTAGCGTAGAGCGAGAGTTATCGTGCAGAATTGAATCAGGTGAAATTGTTATTTAACATTGGAGAACCGACCGAAAATGTATGCGTAAGTGGCAGAGATTTGTGAAATATTGAGATTTTGTCAAATGTGATTATAAGGGTGATTTAATTATTTTGGGGAGATGGGACAATTGAATATGTATTTTGAATTTATATTTTTGGGGATGGTAAAGTTGTATAAAAAGATGAATGGGTGTCACTACTAGTCTGACTTAAGTCATTTATCAATATAACTTTTAACTTAGATATCTCCTGAACGGATAAGATTTGTGTCCAATTCTTTCACCAGTATTTTTCTTGTTTCATTTTTTTCTTGTTCCATTGTTCCATTTTTAGCCAGACTATTTTAAGAATAGTAGAGCTATTCTATTACCCCCGGCATTGCCGTCACCGTCGGCATCCGGTTATAAAGTTTTGGTTAAAGTTTTCATAGCTTAAGTTATGAATGGTGTACATTAATGTAATTTGGCATAGGGGTACTGTTCAAGTGAGCATGATTAGGGGTTGTGTGTGCATACTAATTAGCTTTTTTGCATAACAATATAATTATTTGCATCTATGATATGAACACTTATTGGTAAAGTGTAATGTTCATATCAATTAGTTTATTTGTATAACAATAGATATTTGTACAAAATAATTAACCTGAGATAATAGCTTGGTTTAGTGGTAGAGAACATTGGTACTGTTCAGTTGAGCATAATTGGGTGGTTGTGTGTGCATACTAATTAGCTTATTTGCATAGCAAAGAAAATATTTGTATAAGCTTATTTGCATAGCTATGAAAGTATTTGTATCTGTGAGTATCTGTGTGGTGATTTTGCTTCAATAAATGATCATACAATATATGTAAAGAGTATTGTTCACACTTAGGGTATAGTGTGCATATTGATTAGGTTATTTGCATAAAAATAGACTTTGCTGCAAAATGTTTGACCTAAGATCAAAAATATATGGCAGGCCTGCAAGACTTTCACATTTCTAGTTTTGTTATGATATTGTCTTGCCATGAATAAAGTTTTAAGCAAATAAAAGCTTTCTGCTTCTAAGAATTTTAAATTAGGGGTTTGGGAAATATAAACAATAAGTCGAATGTGGGGTAGGAGATGACATGATAAAATAGCTAAAGGAATTGGGATGAGGGTGGGATTTCATGTGGGACAGGATGAAATTGTATGTAGGGCAGGGTGGGGTGGGATGTTGGTCAGGATGCATTGGCATGTTGGACAGGGTGGGTTGGCATGTGGAACAGGATGGGTTGGCATGTTCAACAGGGTGGGTTGGCATGTTGAACAGGGTGGGTTGGTATGTGGAACAGGGTGGGTTCACATGTGGAACAGGGTGGGTGGACATGTGGGACAGGGTGGAATGGCATGTGGTGGGGTGTCATCTGGATTTCTGTTGTGATGGCATGTGGGTCATGCAAGTGGTGAAATGACACACAGTATCTGGTTTTCAGGTGTGATTGCATGGAGTATAGGCTTGGGATGACATTTGGGACAGGTTGGGATGGAATGTGGGACAATCTGGAATATGCATTATTAACTATGAGGAGATTTGTATTGTTTCCAATGTCTAGTTTGTCATACGTTAAGCAATATTGTTTTGCATAATTTTGTTTTAGTGTTATCATACATTGTTATCGTGCTTGACTTTGCTTGACACACATATTTTCTTTAATTGGAAGTTGTATTACAATCCAGGATTTAGTTCTGGGAATGTGTAAGGGTTGGGGGATGGTACAGGTTGGAAAGAGGGCTTAAGGACATTCTTTCATTGACAAGTTAGGGTCTCTCCTTTCTTTGTTGTTCAATTGACAGAACTGAAAAGAAGTGTTATAGTTATAAAGACTGCTAGCTTTTACATGTTTTATGAGTTACTGCATGGGTGAGATAACCTTGAGCTTATTTTGTCTTAAAATATCTCTATGAAAACTTAAAGATATTTTAAAGCTTGTACTTAAATGTTGTGAAAATTAACAAAGCAAATGAAAATGTAAGAGCATCTTTCAAAGCTCAAGTACTTTGAAATCATCAGCCCCTACTACCCTATTTCTGTATATTCTTCCCGAATAAGCCCATTCTCTATACTAGCTAAAACTAGATATCCTATGTCCATGAAGCCTTCATCAAAAATCACCACACCATCTCCATCTTCTTTGACCTCAAAATGGCCTTTGACACCACCTGGCAGTGTGGTGTCCTCAGGGCCCTTTACTCCTCTGGTCTCAGAGGTCTCCTTCCAACCTTCACAACCTTCATCCAGAATGATCTCCATTCTAGCCATTGCAGGGTGTGCATAGGTAACACCTATTCTCAAAGGTATACGCAACACCTGGTTGTTCTCCAAGGCAGCAATTCTCTCCCCATCTCTTTTTGTCCTCAAAATCACAGCATCACCAAAGCTCTCTCACCCAACATCAACTGCTCTCCCTCTGTTGACAATTTTGCCTTTTCTTGTCCTCTCCATGCTTTCAAACTCTTCAAAGTAATCTTCAAAAATGCCTTGACAACTTAGGTCATTGGAGTGACACCAACAGCTTTAATTTTTCAAAAGACAAAACTGTTTCATTCATTTCAACAAAGCAACTCTTTCTTCCTTCGTCCCAATGTCCATCTCAAAGATTCCATCTTTCCCAGTAAAGATAGTTCTCGTTTCCTTGAAATCACTCTTGATTCTAATCTGTCCTATCTCCCCCACATCAACACCCTCAAAACCAACTGTTACAAAACCCTTAATCTCCTGAAGGTCCTCTCCAGCACTGACTGGGGAGCCAATTGTCTCACTTTGCTCACCTTATATCGCTCCCTTTTTAGATTTAAGTTGGACTACTACAACTTCATCTATCTTTACTTGAGGCACATCAAGTTCATCGAAAACACTGCCCTAAGGCTCTGCCTTGGCGCCACCCAAACCACCCCCATCACCAGTCTTCACGTAGAGGCCAATGAACTCCCCAGGTGCACCAGGGCCGGTCTTTCCTTTACTCTTCACATCCTCACTGACCAATGGAACCCATGTTTCCATTCCACCTGCTCTCTTTTCTTCACCAACCTCTTCAATTTCAACAACCGCATCCCCCCACCTTTCAATATCCGGATGCATTTTATTTCCCCAAAGCCAACATCATCATTTTTCAATAGCCAGGCACACTATCCTTCCATTCCCAACTGGGTTATCCCTCCTCCGCAAGATTTCCTTGGTCTTTCCTTGTACACAAAGCTCTTCACAACCCAACCTTCTTTTGCTCCAAATACTGCCAACTCGGTAGACATTTTCCATGACTACTCCTTCCTCTTCACCGACGGCTCCACACGGGAAGGCTCCTCGTTACCCGTTGCCACCTGTCCCGGTCTCACCCTTTCTTCAAAGTTACCTGATGGAGCCTCAATCAACTCTGCTGAAGCAAAGGCTATCCTCCTAGCTTTAAACTTTGCAGAAGTCTCCTTCTGGCCTTGCTGCATCATCTTCTCTGACTCAAATTCCATTCTCGCATGGCATCCTCAACATGCTCTTGTCTATCCACTAATTTTACAAAGCCTAAACAAAGTTCATGCTCTCTCTTCCTCAGGGAAGAAAATTATCATTTTCTGTATCCCCAGCCACGTCGGCATCCCTGGCAACGAGAGGGCTGACAGAGCCGCCAACAACACTCTGTCGAACCACATTTCACCTATCCTTATTCTGCACTCTTGGCTTCTGCTTCACCATTTTCAGCTACCCCAGTAAGACCTGGCAAGATTCCAATAAATATGAGACTAGTAACAAGCTTCACACTATTAACCCCAAAGTCGGGACCAACCCTCCCCTGGACGGTCACAATCGTAGAGAGGAAGTTATTGTCACCCGCATCGGCCACTCCTTTCTCACCCACTGCTACCTCCTTTCAGGTTCTCCTACACATCTTTGCCCTACTTGCAACACTGATCTCTCGATCAAGCATATCCTTATAACCTGTCCCTAATATCTGAACTCCAGATCACTCCTCTCCCCCTCCACCTCCAATTCTGATCTTTTCAAGAACAATCCCTCCTCCAACACCATCACTTTCCTCTGCAATAGTAACTTATTCCACCTGATCCAATCCTTACCCACACTTCCTCCTTTTCTATCCTCCCATCCTATCCTTCCTTCCTTTTTATAACCTTTATTTGCTCCTTTATTATTTATTCTATTTTTCTCTCCTTCCTTTCCCTCTCCCTTTTCTCTCTGTCCTAACTCTTGCACCTTAGATTTTTAACACCTACTTGGCACATTTGACTCTGTTGCGGTGCCGTTAAACATCACCAAACCAAACCAAACTACATCTTTATCAATCTAATGTCGAAAACAGAGAAAAATATTTTTAAATGAAAGGACTAGTTGAACTGAAGTTCTTTGTATGAGAAAAACAATTCTACAGGGTTTCAGACTCAACCACTTTGAGATTTCTTTTTTCCATATACTTCTGTATTTTCTATCACCTCTTCTTTCCAAATTTTCCAAACCTACGTTTACACACGTCAGTTATTGGTGGATCTGATTGCCTGATCTGGATCACAATCCCACCCTCACCTTAGATCAAGATCAAGTGTCTGTGATCAGATCCAGGGAGGTTTAATTCACAATCGGTAGATCTAATCGCATGCGCTGATCGCGAGCTCATTCTCAGGCAAAAAGAAAATATTCCAGGCGCTTATTTTATATCCTGGGATTTTATTGTTTTGTTTTGATTTCCTGAAAAGTTGTTTTTGATATTTAAGTCAAAAGTCTTTGCATGTAATCGTGGTTAATATATAGAATGCCTTTGAGCATCTTTCAAGTATTGCGTTAAGCCTCAAGGGTGGATGCTATATCTTTTGTGTTAATCTAACGAAGGCTGTTTTCCGTACGTGTTATATTTCCCGATGAGATTTTCTCAGCTTTGCATGGCTGAACTAATGTTTTTCTACCCTTTGTATCATATATCATATCATTGTTTTTTTCATCTTAGGATAGGTTTTTAGAGACTTAATGAGAAATAACATGTTTTCATTGTAAATGTTCCTTTCATTTTCAAGTTTTACAAGCTTGCCTTGCATGTTAGATGACTACTGAAAAACCTGAAAAGTGATCTACAGTAGTCAAAATGAACAGCAGTGATTAATATATAGGCTCTATACATATATGTATAGGCTCTATATATATATATATATATATATATAAAATAGTAGTGCTGTCATGACATATCGATTATTGTGATATTACGATATCTCTTTTCCCATGACATGAAATATGCCTCTCCTACATATCGCCATACCAAAAACTAATACTCAACTAAGAAATTTTTGTGCAACTAGGGTAGACCACTTTGTACGTTACAATTCTAACATTACGGTACTTAATCTAGAAGTCAAGTTTGGGCCATTAAAAACGTGCAAAATAATTGTGAAACATAAAAACAACTAATTGAAAATCATGATCAGTCAACACACACTGGCACGTTTTGATGTAAGTTGGCATAAAGAACAAAAAATTGGTCTAGAATGTGCCACTCGGGCTCTCACTTCGATGATTCATGGTCACGTTGGCTGAATTACCAAGCACGTGCGTGATGCGTGATGAACGTAATAGTCTCGCGATCATGTCGTCTTCTAGATCTGCAAGTAATGTTTTCTTGCGTTCATCATATCATGGAGTAAATTGTAACTCCATGATCATATAACATTATTGATATTACAATTTGTGTCTTGAGTCAGTTTTCTTGAAAAGTATTGCTATACTACGATATATCGCGATATTTATCTCCATGATAATCAATAAATCATAGAGCCATGTTGTGACAGCACTATAAAATATTAAAGGGCAGATATTGTGTTAACATTGACAGTAATATCATAAAAGGCTACGTTTCTGATTACTCATACACAATTCCCGACAACAAATCAATAACCGCTGTGGAAGTGACTAGCACACTGTACATACACACACACAATGCATACAGTACATTCAGGTGGGTCTGCAACCAGTGAGATCACAACTGGTTATCAAAGGCCATGGCCATCTAAATATAATGTCCAGCACTGGATGCTTCTTGGGATGTTAAACCTTGCGATGTTATAGGTAATTAGAAAAAAACTGCATATGGTGTGAACATCGCAAATTAACAAATTTTACACAAATGCTGACAACCAATCAATAATCGCCACGGAAGTGACTAGCACACTGTACATACATACACAATGTGCACAGTATGTACTGTACCTAATTAAAAATGATCGGAAATGACGTGAAAGATATAAACATCACAATTTTACTGAGACAGGAATTTCCCTCTTGATTTTGTTGAAGGAGCAGCTCTCAGTTGAAAAGTGACAGGGTATATTTCGGAAGTTAGGGAATTTTAAAATAACCCTTTGGGGGAGAGGGGAGGGGCACTTCATACTAAAAGTGGTAGGGTGTTTATCCCCAAACCGAAAAACATACCTGCAGTATGACAGAGTTTTTGGTACCTGCAGTATAAGATTATACAATTTTGATAACAGCAGTATGAAAAGGTCAATTTTGATACCTGCAGTATCGAGAATTCAACAAAAATATTGTAAAATTGGACCAGCAGTACGAAATAAACAGAGAAAAAACAGCATTTTTGGGGACTTGCAGTATGAAAATAGAAAATGATGAAAAAAGACACCTGCCCTATGAGAATGATGCAGAAAGGGGCACCTGCTTGGGCGACACACACACACACATATTTGTGGGATTTTCCCATATATATATATATATATATATATATATATATATATATATATATATATATATATATATATATATATATATATATATATATATATATATATATATATGTATATATATATATATGTGTATATATATATATATATATATATATATATATATATATATATATATAAAAATATATATAAATATATATATATATATATACTGTATATATATATATATATATATATATATATATATATATATATATATATATATATATATATATATATATATATATATATATATATATATATATATATATATATATATATATATATATATATATATATATATATATATATATATATATATATATATATATATATATATATATATATATATATATATATATATATGTATTATATATCAGACCCCTAGCTGGATTTAAAAAGGGGCAGGGTGCTAGACTTGTTGAGATGCACATTAATGCGCGCATGAAATGCTGCGTCTTTTCGGTGGGAGTTTAGGGGCACCACTTAGGCTCAATCCTCTAGTGAAGAAGCTTTGGGATTTAGCTATAATCATACATATGAGAATGAAGCTATTCTGATTGATAAGGAACAGTCTATCATTCTGGGTTCTGTATCCGTGTAAAGTATTTCATTTATGAGGCTAATTCAGATTATTAAGTTTAAAAAAAATTAAATCTAAAAAACAAAAACAAAATGAGGGGCAGGGTGAACCACAAAGGGGCAGGGCAGACCCCAGTGGGCAGGGTGGGCCCCCAGGGGTAGGGTGGGCCCACAGAGGGGCAGGGCGGGCCTCCCCTGTGAAACAGCAAAGCTAGGGGTTCTGTATATATATATGTATATATCTATATCTATATCTCTCTCTCTCTCTCTCTATATATATATATGTATAAACCTCACATATGGAAGTTCCCCTCCCCCCCTCCCTTTCTTCTCCCAGGAAAATAACACAGGACTATTACTCTTTATCATTGAAAAATTAAGTATTGCTGAGAAATTATTATGATGAATTTGAACATTCAAATCAAAGCTTTTCAGTACCATATCATGTGGACGAAAAGTGTGTTTAAATATATTCTTCAGACTCAAAAATATGCCATCTCTTTTCAGCTACTAGCTTATTTAAAAAGTAGGGTTTATGTAGAAAAAAACCCAAAAGGGTAAAGAACTGAATGCATATTTCAGTAGTTTTAAATGATATAGGATCTTAGTAGGTCTTAGCCCAACATTTTAAAAACTCATTTTGGGCTAAAAATTGGGATCCCTATTTATCATATTTTTGTTCTTTTCTAACACTTTTATGATAAAAGCAATTTACTTCACTTGTGTAGGACTCATTCTTAAGTAAAATGTGTCTTATAGGCAGATACACAAACATTGACAACATGTGAAACTTTGTGAAATTTTTGCTGGGGGTACTGGGGTACAAGACAGAGCAGTTCAGCCTAATTAAAGTAGAAAACTTTATTTGTCAATAACATACTTGACAAAGTTTTCTTTGGGAGTGATCGGAACATTTCTTCTGGAGGAAAACTCCCCACAGGTCCCCTAACACCGACACCTCAGACCGATGAAGTGACATTTGTTTTATATTGAAATAAATTGGAAGCTTGATGTGAACAAACTTCTGGCGTTTGACATTTTTCTCTCCTGTGTATTTGTATTACTTATTACTTTCTTATTACTATTAATAGTGCTTATTACTTTCTTATTACTTTCTCATTACTACTAATGTCAGTTCTTATTACTTTCTTATTACATTTTCAATACTATTGTAAGTACTTATTTCTTTCTAATTACTATTGTTAATTCTTATTACTTTCTAATTACTATTGTTAGTTCTTATTACATTCTTATTACTTTCTCATTACTATTGTTAGTACTTATTACTTTCTAATTACTTTCTCATTACTATTGTTAGTACTTATTACTTTTTAATTATTATTGTTAGTTCTTATTACTTTCTCATCACTATTGTTAGTAGTTATTACTTTCTCATCACTATTGTTAGTACTTATTACTTTCTTATTACTATTAATAGTCGTATTACTTTCTTATTACTTTCTCATTACTACTAATGTCAGTTCTTATTACTTTCTTATTACATTTTCAATACTATTGTAAGTACTTATTTCTTTCTAATTACTATTGTTAATTCTTATTACTTTCTAATTACTATTGTTAGTTCTTATTACATTCTTATTACTTTCTCATTACTATTGTTAGTACTTATTACTTTCTAATTACTTTCTCATTACTATTGTTAGTACTTATTACTTTTTAATTATTATTGTTAGTTCTTATTACTTTCTCATCACTATTGTTAGTAGTTATTACTTTCTCATCACTATTGTTAGTACTTATTACTTTCTAATTACTATTGTTAGTTCTTATTACATTCTTATTACTTTCTCATTACTATTGTTAGTACTTATTACTTTCTAATTATTTTCTCATTACTATTGTTGATACTTATTACTTTCTAATTACTATTGTTAGTTCTTATTACTTTCTAATTACTATTGTTAGTTCTTATTACATTCTTATTACTTTCTCATTACTATTGTTAGTACTTATTACTTTCCAATTACTTTCTCATTACTATTGTTAGTACTTATTACTTTCTAATTACTATTGTTAGTTTTATTACTTTCTTATTACTATTGGTAGTTCTTGTTACATTCTTATTACTTTCTCATTACTATTGTTAGTACTTATTACTTTCTAATTACTTTCTCATTACTATTGTTGATACTTATTACTTTCTAATTACTATTGTTAGTTCTTATTACTTTCTAATTACTATTGTTAGTTCTTATTACATTCTTATTACTTTCTCATTACTATTGTTAGTACTTATTACTTTCTAATTACTTTCTCATTACTATTGTTATTACTTATTACTTTCTAATTACTATTGTTAGTTCTTATTACTTTCTAATTACTATTGTTAGTTCTTATTACATTCTCATTACTATTGTTAGTACTTATTACTTTCTAATTACTATTGTTAGTTCTTATTACTTTCTAATTACTATTGTTAGTTCTTATTACTTTCTAATTAGTATTGTTAGTTCTTATTACATTCTTATTACTTTCTCATTACTATTGTTAGTACTTATTACTTCTAATTACTATTGTTAGTTGTTATTACATTTGTATTACTATTATTATTACTTACTACTTTCTTATTAGTACCCAGTACTTTCTTATTACTATTGTTATACTTATTACTTTCTTATTACTATTATTGGTATTATTACTTTCTTCTTACTCTTATTAGTATTGACCAATGTATTATAAGAAATAAACTGAATTGATTCCAATGATTGAATCCAACGCTTTTTAATTCCATACTCCAGGATAGACGCCCACCTATGGTCCTTCTTCCCCACCACCATTCACTTATGGAACAATCTTCCTAAGGTTGTTGTTCTCTCTCTCTTTATCAAATGTCACCTTAGGTTCCAGCCTCGGCCAGTGGATGCTGCTTTCTTCCCCAGCAGCCCCACTACACATCCATTAGCAATTTCTGTTTTTAACTGCACACGTACTTATGACGTTTTTAGCAGCACATTTCCCCACCGTTTTTCATTTAGAGTTTCACCTGTATTTTGTGAGCAGCACCACATGCACCAGCACTAATACCTACTAGTAGGGTTTGCACTTCACCAGAAGAAGAAGAAGAAGACTTCTGTTGAGGGCTTGGTCATCCATTGACATGTATCTCATCATGGTAAAATAAACTGATTAAGTAGCGGGACGACAGATGAAGTGAGATTGTTTGCATAAATGCTTTGAGGTGTTAGCAGCTTCTGTTAGTTCATATCTGAAGTGTTGGCTTTCAAGCTGAGAAACGTGACTAAGAAGTTTATCAGGAGCATTGTTTGAATAACTCTTGATTTTGTAATCTCCGTCTCTAAGCATCACTCGTGCTCATATGTGAAGTACAATATCCCTGAGACCATCCTTCAGGGATTAGGTCAGTGGTGAAGCAAGTCAATCTTACACGGAAAAAGGCGGGAAAAGAAACAAAATAGTGAGGAACATGTTCTTAAGTCTTATGCCGTGTAGAAGATATTTAATTTGAAACGTACTGTATATGGACAGGTAGGGATTTTATAGTCAATGTAGAGGAGAGAGCTGTTAATTTTGGAAAGAAAAGTATAAATTTTGTCTAAGGCTATAATAGTTTTCTAGTTAATGGCTTATCAAATTGGAGAATTTTTAATGTATGGAAAAGTTGTGAAATATGAAAAGAGAGGACCTCTACAATAGCTCAAAATTTTCAAAGTAATTAAAATTTCTGCCCTAAATTTTAGTTAATGAAAATTTTCAGGAATCTTTCAGTTTGTTGATTTTGATTAAGGGCATACAGGAGAATCAGAAACTCTTTTAGTCAGCTGCTTACATTCCACTGGCGTTAGTGAAGGATTAAACAAGTTACAGTAATGAAATTCTTTTATTTTCCCTTTATAATGTCACAAAATTTCTATAAATTTTTCCATAATATTATATTATTTAAGCATGCTGTAAAATATATGGTCAATTTTTAGCCAAAGGTGATGCTTTTGCTATTTCAATGGTTTATAGCATATTTGTTTCCAATTAGGGTCATAGTTGTTACTAGATCTTTAGTTGTACAATTAGGGTCTTTAATTGTATAATTAAGGTCTTTAGTTATACAATTATGGTCTTTAGTTGTACAATTTTAGTCGGGGTCTTTACAATTAGTTGTACAATTAGGGTCTTTAGTTGTACAATTAGGGTCTTTAGTTGTACAATTAGGGTTGTACAATTTAGTTGTACAATTAGGGTCTTTAGTTGTACAATTAGGGTCTTTAGTTGTACAATTAGGGTCTTTTGAGTTGTTGTTACAATTAGGGTCTTTAGTTGTACAATTAGGATCTTTAGTTGTACAATTAGGGTCTTTAGTTGTACAATTAGGGTCTTTAGTTGTACAATTAGGGTCTTTAGTTGTACAATTAGGGTCTTTAGTTGTACAATTAGGGTCTTTAGTTGTACAATTAGGGTCTTTAGTTGATCAATTAGGATCATAGTTGTTACTAGATCTTTAGTTGTACAATTAGGGTCTTTAGTTGTACAATTAGGGTCTTTAGTTGTACAATTAGTGTCTTTAGTTGTACAATTAGGATCTTTAGTTGTACAATTAGGGTCTTTAGTTGTACAATTAGGGTCTTTAGTTGATCAATTAGGGTCTTTGGTTGTAAAATTAGGGTCTTTAGTTGTACAATTAGGATCTTTAGTTGTACAATTAGGATCTTTACTTGTACAATTAGGGTCTTTAGTTATAAAATTAGGGTCTTTAGTTGATCAATTAGGGTCTTTAGTTGATCAATTAGGGTCTTTAGTTGATCAATTAGGGTCTTTAGTTGATCAATTATGGTCTTTAGTTGTACAATTAGGGTCTTTACTTGTACAATTATGGTCTTTAGTTGTACAATTAGGATCTTTAGTTGATCAGTTAAGGTCATAGTTGCTACTAGATCTTTAGTTGTACAATTATGGTCTTTAGTTGTACAATCAGGATCTTTAGTTGTACAATTAGGGTCTTTAGATGTACAATTATGGTCTTTAGTTATACAATTAGGGTCTTTAGTTGTACAATTAGGGTCTTTAGTTGTACAATTAGGGTCTTTAGTTGTACAATTAGGGTCTTTAGTTGATCAATTAGGATCATAGTTGTTACTAGATCTTTAGTTGTACAATTAGGGTCTTTAGTTGTACAATTAGGGTCTTTAGTTGTACAATTAGGGTCTTTAGTTGATAAATTAGGGTCATAGTTGTTACTAGAACTTTAGTTGTACAATTATGGTCTTTAGTTGATCAATTAGGGTCATAGTTGTTACTAAGCTTGGGTGATATTGAACATTATGCAATAGCGATATATTGCTTAAAAAATATCGAAATATCGATATGCAAATTATGATGTCATACATAAATATGTACTGTTCTGTGCAAGGTAATCTCGTCTTGGCTCAAAAAAAATCAAGTAAACTTTTTTGTACAAATTAACAGAAATCACTGCAGAATATATACATAAATTTTCAAATAAACACCCACTATGCTTAAAAATGTTCTTTACATGGTTTCTATGGTTTACATTTTTTTAATAGCATTTTATGGACTTCTAGACATTCAGAAGTCCATATACATTATAACACATAATATCCAATTTCTAGTCTGCTTCAATCATCGCACGAGTGTTGTCACTCGGAAGAAACAGTGGTAGGCCTAGCTGTGTGTACATAGTAAAGCACTGTACAGAAGTGATACTGTGTTTAGTTTATACTGTATACAGTGTACAGTATCTAATCGATCTGGCAAGACCAGTCTGTCGCAACCAGTCTGTCGCAACCAGTCTGTCGCAACCAGTCTGTCGCAACCAGTCTGTCGCAACCAGTCTGTCGCAACCAGTCTGTCGCAACCAGTCTGTCGCAACCAGTCTGTCGCAACCAGTCTGTCGCAACCAGTCTGTCGCAACCAGTCTGTCGCAACCAGTCTGTCGCAACCAGTCTGTCGCAACCAGTCTGTCGCAACCAGTCTGTCGCAACCAGTCTGCCGCAACCAGTCTGCCGCAACCAGTCTGCCGCAACCAGTCTGCCGCAACCAGTCTGCGCAAATCCAGTCTGCCGCAACCAGTCTGCCGCGCAACCAGTCTGCGCAACCAGTCTGTCGCAACCAGTCTGCCGCAACCAGTCTGCCGCAACCAGTCTGCCGCAACCAGTCTGCCGCAACCAGTCTGCCGCAACCAGTCTGCCGCAACCAGTCTGCCGCAACCAGTCTGCCGCAACCAGTCTGCCGCAACCAGTCTGCCGCAACCAGTCTGCCGCAACCAGTCTGCGCGCAACCAGTCTGCGCCGCAACCAGTCTGCCGCAACCAGTCTGCGCAACCAGTCTGCGCAACCAGTCTGCCGCAACCAGTCTGCCGCAACCAGTCTGCCGCAACCAGTCTGCCGCAACCAGTCTGCCGCAACCAGTCTGCCGCAACCAGTCTGCCGCAACCAGTCTGTCGCAACCAGTCTGTAGCAACCAGTCTGTCACTTTTAGACTTTCTTAATGAACAAAATAATGAAAAAACCTCATAGTTTTGTTAGTGATTTGTCAATTAATGACTGTTTGATATAAAAATTTAGATTCAGTATTCTTTTTGAAGAAACTTAACACGATGTTTGAGGATTCAACATCTTATGTTTTTTGTTGTCTGAACATCATAAGCCATTAAGTATAAAGTTGTAGTATTACGCAATGCCTCTGTACTCCGAGAGTAAAGTGGTTTTTTGTTCGTGGAAGGATTTTGGGGTAATTGTTATCACAATATTGATGTTTTATTAAAGAATGGGAAAGTTTTGCTCCAGTCCATTTTGACAATAGAAATCCATTTTGAAAATAGAAGCTGTTTTAAGTTTATTGCATTGAGCTCATCTGTGTGTACTTCTCAAGTGCTGTTGGTAAGAATGCCCTGAACATATTCTGCAACTCTCAACTTGAGTTAAATATCTTTTGACAACAGGTAATTATTATACTGTGGGATCATAATATTTCATGTTGTTCTTAAGCTATTAGAACTTTTACTGTAAACCATTCCGGCAGCATGCCTATTAATGGGAACATAAATGTTCCTATTATTGGGAACATATTGCTACATGTAAGCTGCAGTTTTGTCATATTTCCCATGATCCTTTGCTATCCTAACGTTAAAGCCTTATGCAATGTTACATTTTTCAAATTTGAAATACGTCTGGGAAATATATCTTTGCTAGGGAAAACTTAAAACTTATGAAAATACCTTCATTATTGTCATGGCTAAAACTTTCCCACTCCCAGATATGTTCACCACGCCGTTTTCGAAATATTATAAATGATAGACAATAAAGCTAGGCGAGAAACAGCCATTTTGAAAATTCAAATGTTTTTCAAACCAATGATGTTTAATATTTAAAGTTCCTAAATTAGAAACTTTGCCATTTTATTGCAACATCTGAACAATGTGGCTGTGCACTTCATTATTCTCGTGTGTTATTCATGTTCCTAGTAATAGGCACGCTTTCAGATTGATAAACAGAAGCTAGCTTTTATGAACACTGCTTTCAATTATGTCATTTCCTGCCTAATGATACCCCAATAGCAGAATGCTCTGTAATTTGGGAGAGATATCTTTTGATCTTCCCAGGGATGTTATAAATCCATGTTCTTACCATGCAGTTGGTGATCTATACACTCAGTATGTTGAAATCTTAATTTGTCGGACAGCTTGGTTTATCGAAGGTAAGAGAAACTTATGATTGTTCCATCTTTAAAGTTTTGGACAGATGGGGACAAGCTTTTGAAGTTGTATTACTGGATGTATACACTTTAGACTGTTCTGTGCCGTATAAACTGTATGCTTTGTGCATAAACTGTAGACTAGGCATAGACTAGACTTAATGCATATTAAAACCGTAGACTGATTCAATTCCATAGACTGAATGCATAAAGTGTACAATGTATAAACTTTAGACTTAAATGTATAAATATGTACTTATACTGAATAGGGTGCACGTAGGCTGAACCCCAGATTAACTGTTTAGACAGGTAATAACCGTATAAAGTAGGTAGATAAGCTGAATGTATAAACTTCAGACTTAAATGTAGAAACATAAACCTGATAAGCTGAATGTATTAACTGTTTAATACTGAATGTATAAACCATAAGCTGAATGTATTAACTGTTTAATACTGAATACATAAATCATAAGCTGAATGTATTTACTGTTTAATACTGAATGCATAAACCATAAGCTGAATGTATTATTTGTTTTAATACTGAATACATAAACCACAAGCTGAATGTATTAAGTGTTTAATACTGAATGCATAAACCATAAGCTGAATATATTGTTTAATACTGAATGCATAAATCATAAGCTGAATGTATTAACTGTTTAATACTGAATGCATAAACCACAAGCTGAATGTATTAACTGTTTAATACTGAATGCATAAACCATAAGCTGAATGTATTAACTGTTTAATACTGAATACATAAACCATAAGCTGAATGTATTAACTGTTTAATACTGAATGCATAAACCATAAGCTGAATGTATTAACTGTTTAATACTGAATACATAAACCATAAGCTGAATGTATTAACTGTTTAATACTGAATGCATAAACCATAAGCTGAATGTATTAACTGTTTAATACTGAATGCATAAACCATAAGCTGAATGTATTAACTGTTTAATACTGAATACATAAACCATAAGCTGAATGTATTAAGTGTTTAATACTGAATGCATAAACCATAAGCTGAATGTATTAACTGTTTAATACTGAATACATAAACCATAAGCTGAATGTATTAACTGTTTAATACTGAATACATAAACCATAAGCTGAATGTATTAACTGTTTTATACTGAATGCATAAACCATAAGCTGAATGTATTAACTGTTTAATACTGAATACATAAACCATAAGCTGAATGTATTAAGTGTTTAATACTGAATGCATAAACCATAAGCTGAATGTATTAACTGTTTAATACTGAATGCATAAACCATAAGCTGAATGTATTAACTGTTTAATACTGAATGCATAAACCATAAGCTGAATGTATTAACTGTTTATACTGAATGCATAAACCATGCTGAATGTATTAACTGATTAATACTGAATACATAAACCATAAGCTGAATGTATTAACTGTTTAATACTGAATGCATAAACCATAAGCTGAATGTATTAACTGTTTAATACTGAATGCATAAACCATAAGCTGAATGTATTAACTGTTTAATACTGAATGCATAAATCATAAGCTGAATGTATTAACTGTTTAATACTGAATATATAAACCATAAGCTGAATGTATTAACTGTTTAATACTGAATACATAAACCACAAGCTGAATGTATTAAGTGTTTAATACTGAATGCATAAACCATAAGCTGAATGTATTAACTGTTTAATACTGAATACATAAACCATAAGCTGAATGTATTAACTGTTTAATACTGAATACATAAACCATAAGCTGAATGTATTAACTGTTTAATACTGAATACATAAACCATAAGCTAAATGTATTAACTGTTTAATACTGAATGCATAAACCATAAGCTGAATGTAATAACTGTTTAATACTGAATGCATAAACCATAAGCTGAATGTATTAACTGTTTAATACTGAATGCATAAACCATAAGCTGAATGTATCAACAGCTTCTATTTTCAAAATGGATTCCTATTGTCAAAATGGACTGGAGTTAAGCCATCCCATTACCGTTTTACTCCTTTTTTGGGTACTTAATACACCCTGTTCCAGAGTAGCAAACAAAAATGTAGTTAGCTGTTCTTGTACAGAGATGTTTTAACTACCAAAAAGGGAGTATGATGGCAATGTGAATGCTTTATTCCAGTCCATTTTTACGATGGAAATCCATTTTGAAAATAGACCATAGACTGAATGTATAAATCTTAGACTTGAATGTATTTAAAGATTGTCAGACAAACGACCCCAAGTTGGTTCATTCATCATTTGTGGATGAATAAACCCAGGCCTGAGGTTAACGTGCAACCCCAGATCGTATCATTTCCATTTCCAACTTTTGTTATATGGGTGAGATAAAGCACTTTAGCCATCATTTTTTTTCTCGCTTTATTCCCTTCAATATACTTGCTTTGGTTTAAAAGCACAAACTTCTCAAGTGTTGTTTCCACACTGTGCAATCATCACGAAATCCTGTCATTTGTGATAGTTATTAATAATGAAGCAATCAACTGTTTGAGCCTGTTCTCACTTGAGAACGAGCTCGCGATCAGACCCACTGCAGGCGATCAGATCTACCATTTTTTACTGTGAGAATGGTCACCGGATCTGATCACAGTCACTTTATCTTAACTATAGGCGAGGGTAGGATCATGATCCGGAGCAGGGATTAGATCCACGGATGAGATTCTCAAGAAACAAAAAGTGTGTGAGTGCAAATCAGTAAGCTAGAAATGATTTAGTTCTTAATTTCCAACTTGTTTGTGCCTCGTGATCAGATCCTCTGCAGTGGGTGTGAGTGCTCAAACGAGAATTCGTGACAGTTTTTCCTTCAATCATCGATCAAGGTTATTACTAGGGGATCATGATCGGGAGACAAGTGAGAATGCGCTCAATAATTCATCTCTTCATTGTAGGCCTAGATGTCTTCCTGACTTTGCCTAGGAGCAGAATTGAGTTTGCGGAAAATCTGTCTCATTATTTTTTCATGTGGTGTATTATACAGCTGGCTCTGATAAGTATTAATGCAGACACTTGGAGAGAAACTTTATTAGCAAAATCAGCAGTTTAATTATTCATGGGTGTACCTAGGGGAGTTGATGGGGGTTGCACAACCTTCCAAATACAGAATAAGCTAAACAGGTTAAGAAAGTTAAGAATTTGAGGCGATGACCTTTTAATGCTTGACAGTTGTATTTAGCTTCAGGACTGCTTACTGTAGTCAACTGCTATGCTAAGTAGATTGTTTTTGTACAGTTTGATTATTGTGATCAGTTGTAAGTATTCCCTGTTATTGTTCATGTTAACATCAGTTTTGATATTTTCCTGCATGTTTCAAAATCAAAGGAGAGTGATTTTTTTTTTTCTTCTCTATATTTGATGATAAAGTAGTCTTGATTATTTTAACAGTGTACAGTTTATGCTGTATGCTTCCCATTGCCGTCTCCTAGGTTTAGAAAACAACTTTACCTTATATTAAAGGGGACATACAGTCTGGCTTTTTCTTTACAATTAGAAGTCATCTGAAGAAACTTTACATAAACCATAAGCTGAATGTATTTACTGTTTAATACTGAATACATAAACCATAAGCTAAATGTATTAACTGTTTAATACTGAATGCATAAACCATAAGCTGAATGTATTAAGTGTTTAATACTGAATGCATAAACCACAAGCTGAATGTATTAAGTGTTTAATACTGAATGCATAAACCATAAGCTGAATGTATTAGGTGTTTAATACTGAATGCATAAACCATAAGCTGAATGTATTAAGTGTTTAATACTGAATGCATAAACCATAAGCTGAATGTATTAAGTGTTTAATACTGAATGCATAAACCATAAGCTGAATGTATTAACTGTTTAATACTGAATGCATAAACCACAAGCTGAATGTATTAACTGTTTAATACTGAATACATAAACCATAAGCTGAATGTATTAAGTGTTTAATACTGAATACATAAACCATAAGCTGAATGTATTAACTGTTTAATACTGAATGCATAAACCATAAGCTGAATGTATTAAGTGTTTAATACTGAATGCATAAACCATAAGCTGAATGTATTAAGTGTTTAATACTGAATACATAAACCATAAGCTTAATGTATTAACTGTTTAATACTGAATGCATAAACCATAAGCTGAATGTATTAACTGTTTAATACTGAATGCATAAACCATAAGCTGAATGTATTAAGTGATTAATACTGAATGCATAAACCATAAGCTGAATGTATTAAGTGATTAATATTGAATGCATAAACCATAAGCTGAATGTATTAAGTGTTTAATACTGAATGCATAAACCATAAGCTTAATGTATTAAGTGTTTAATACTGAATGCATAAACCATAAGCTGAATGTATTAACTGTTTAATACTGAATACATAAACCACAAGCTGAATGTATTAACTGTTTAATACTGATGCATAAACCACAAGCTGAATGTATTAACTGTTTAATACTGAATGCATAAACCATAAGCTGAATGTATTAAGTGTTTAATACTGAATACATAAACCATAAGCTGAATGTATTAACTGTTTAATACTGAATACATAAACCATAAGCTGGATGTATTAACTGTTTAATACTGAATACATAAACCATAAGCTGAATGTATTAACTGTTTAATACTGAATGCATAAACCATAAGCTGAATGTATTAACTGTTTAATACTGAATGCATAAACCATAAGCTGAATGTATTAACTGTTTAATACTGAATACATAAACCATAAGCTGAATGTATCAACAGCTTCTATTTTCAAAATGGATTCCTCTTGTCAAAATGGACTGGAGTAAAACTTTCCCATTACCGTTATACTCCTTTTTTGGGTACTTAATACACCCTGTTCCAGAGTAGCAAACAAAAATGTAGTTAGCTGTTCTTGTACAGAGATGTTTCAACTACCAAAAAGGGAGTATGATGGCAATGTGAATGCTCTAATCGAGTCCATTTTTACGATAGAAATTTATTTTGAAAATAGACCATAAACTGAATGTATAAATCTTAGACTTGAATGTATTTAAACATTGTCAGACAAACGACCCCAAGTTGGTTCATTCATCATTTGTGGATGAATAAACCCAGGCTTGAGGTTAACGTGCAACCCCAGATCGTATCATTTCCATTTCCAACTTTTGTTATATGGGTGAGATGAAGCACTTTAGCCATCATTTTTTTTCTCGCTTTATTCCCTTCAATATACTTGCTTTGGTTTAAAAGCACAAACTTCTCAAGTGTTGTTTCCACACTGTGCAATCATCACGAAATCCTGTCATTTGTGATAGTTATTAATAATGAAGCAATCAACTGTTTGAGCCTGTTCTCACTTGAGAACGAGCTCGCGATCAGACCCACTGCAGGCGATCAGATCTACCATTTTTTACTGTGAGAATGGTCACCGGATCTGATCACAGTCACTTTATCTTAACTATAGGCGAGGGTAGGATCATGATCCGGAGCAGGGATTAGATCCACGGATGAGATTCTCAAGAAACAAAAAGTGTGTGAGTGCAAATCAGTAAGCTAGAAATGATTTAGTTCTTAATTTCCAACTTGTTTGTGCCTCGTGATCAGATCCTCTGCAGTGGGTGTGAGTGCTCAAACGAGAATTCGTGACAGTTTTTCCTTCAATCATCGATCAAGGTTATTACTAGGGATCATGATCGGAGACAAGTGAGAATGCGCTCAATAATTCATCTCTTCATTGTAGGCCTAGATGTCTTCCTGACTTTGCCTAGAGCAGAATTGAGTTTGGAAAAATCTGTCTCATTATTTTTTTCATGTGGTGTATTATACAGCTGGCTCTGATAAGTATTAATGCAGACACTTGGAGAGAAACTTTATTAGCAAAATCAGCAGTTTAATTATTCATGGGTGTACCTAGGGAGTTGATGGGGGTTGTACAACCTTCCAAATACAGAATAAGCTAAACAGGTTAAGAAAGTTAAGAATTTGAGGCGATGACCTTTTAATGCTTGACAGTTGTATTTAGCTTCAGGACTGCTTACTGTTGTAGTTGCTATGTTAAGTAGATTGTTTTTGTACAGTTTGATTATTGTGATCAGTTGTAAGTATTCCTGTTATTGTTCATGTTAACATCAGTTTTGATATTTTCCTGCATGTTTCAAAATCAAAGGAGAGTGATTTTTTTTCTTCTCTATATTTGATGATAAAGTAGTCTTGATTATTTTAACAGTGTACAGTTTATGCTGTATGCTTCCCATTGCCGTCTCCTAGGTTTAGAAAACAACTTTACCTTATATTAAAGGGACATACAGTCTGGCTTTTTCTTTACAATTAGAAGTCATCTGAAGAAACTTTACATAAACCATAAGCTGAATGTATTTACTGTTTAATACTGAATACATAAACCATAAGCTAAATGTATTAACTGTTTAATACTGAATGCATAAACCATAAGCTGAATGTATTAATACTGTTTAATACTGAATGCATAAACCACAAGCTGAATGTATTAAGTGTTTAATACTGAATGCATAAACCATAAGCTGAATGTATTAGGTGTTTAATACTGAATGCATAAACCATAAGCTGAATGTATTAAGTGTTTAATACTGAATGCATAAACCATAAGCTGAATGTATTAAGTGTTTAATACTGAATGCATAAACCATAAGCTGAATGTATTAACTGTTTAATACTGAATGCATAAACCACAAGCTGAATGTATTAACTGTTTAATACTGAATACATAAACCATAAGCTGAATGTATTAAGTGTTTAATACTGAATACATAAACCATAAGCTGAATGTATTAACTGTTTAATACTGAATGAATGCATAAACCATAAGCTGAATGTATTAACTGTTTAATACTGAATGCATAAACCATAAGCTGAATGTATTAAGTGTTTAATACTGAATACATAAACCATAAGCTGAATGTATTAACTGTTTAATACTGAATGCATAAACCATAAGCTGAATGTATTAACTGTTTAATACTGAATGCATAAACCATAAGCTGAATGTATTAAGTGATTAATACTGAATGTAATGCATAAACCATAAGCTGAATGTATTAAGTGATTAATATTGAATGCATAAACCATAAGCTGAATGTATTAAGTGTTTAATACTGAATGCATAAACCATAAGCTTTAATGTATTAAGTGTTTAATACTGAATGCATAAACCATAAGCTGAATGTATTAACTGTTTAATACTGAATACATAAACCACAAGCTGAATGTATTAACTGTTTAATACTGATGCATAAACCACAAGCTGAATGTATTAACTGTTTAATACTGAATGCATAAACCATAAGCTGAATGTATTAAGTGTTTAATACTGAATACATAAACCATAAGCTGAATGTATTAACTGTTTAATACTGAATACATAAACCATAAGCTGGATGTATTAACTGTTTAATACTGAATACATAAACCATAAGCTGAATGTATTAACTGTTTAATACTGAATGCATAAACCATAAGCTGAATGTATTAACTGTTTAATACTGAATGCATAAACCATAAGCTGAATGTATTAACTGTTTAATACTGAATACATAAACCATAAGCTGAATGTATCAACAGCTTCTATTTTCAAAATGGATTCCTCTTGTCAAAATGGACTGAGTAAAACTTTCCCATTACCGTTTACTCCTTTTTGGGTACTTAATACACCCTGTTCCAGAGTAGCAAACAAAAATGTAGTTAGCTGTTCTTGTACAGAGATGTTTCAACTACCAAAAAGGAGTATGATGGCAATGTGAATGCTCTAATCGAGTCCATTTTTACGATAGAAATTTATTTTGAAAATAGACCATAAACTGAATGTATAAATCTTAGACTTGAATGTATTTAAACATTGTCAGACAAACGACCCCAAGTTGGTTCATTCATCATTTGTGGATGAATAAACCCAGGCTTGAGGTTAACGTGCAACCCCAGATCGTATCATTTCCATTTCCAACTTTTGTTATATGGGTGAAATGAAGCACTTTAGCCATCATTTTTTTCTCGCTTTATTCCCTTCAATATACTTGCTTTGGTTTAAAAGCACAAACTTCTCAAGTGTTGTTTCCGCACTGAGCAATCATCACGAAATCCTGTCATTTGTGATAGTTATTAATAATGAAGCAATCAACTGTTTGAGCGTGTTCTCACTTGAGAACGAGCTCGCGATCAGACCCACTGCAGGCGATCGGATCTACCATTTTTTACCGTGAGAATGGTCACCGGATCTGATCACAGTCACTTTATCTTGAATATAGGCGAGGGTAGGATCATGATCCGGAGCAGGGATTAGATCCACGGATGAGATTCTCAAGAAACAAAAAGTGTGTGAGTGCAAATCAGTAAGCTAGAAATGATTTAGTTCTTAATTTCCAACTTGTTTGTGCCTCGTGATCAGATCCTCTGCAGTGGGTGTGAGTGCTCAAATGAGAATTCGTGACAGTTTTTCCTTCATTCATCGATCAAGGTTATCACTAGGGGATCATGATCCGGAGACAAGTGAGAATGCGCTCAATAATTCATCTCTTCATTGTAGGCCTAGATGTCTTCCTGACTTTGCCTAGGAGCAGAATTGAGTTTGCGGAAAATCTGTCTCATTATTTTTTCATGTGGTGTATTATACAGCTGGCTCTGATAAGTATTAATGCAGACACTTGGAGAGAAACTTTATTAGCAAAATCAGCAGTTTAATTATTCATGGGTGTACCTAGGGGAGTTGATGGGGGTTGCACAACCTTCCAAATACAGAATAAGCTAAACAGGTTAAGAAAGTTAAGAATTTGAGGCGATGACCTTTTAATGCTTGACAGTTGTATTTAGCTTCAGGACTGCTTACTGTTGTAGTTGCTATGTTAAGTAGATTGTTTTTGTACAGTTTGATTATTGTGATCAGTTGTAAGTATTCCCTGTTATTGTTCATGTTAACATCAGTTTTGATATTTTCCTGCATGTTTCAAAATCAAAGGAGAGTGATTTTTTTTTTTCTTCTCTATATTTGATGATAAAGTAGTCTTGATTATTTTAACAGTGTACAGTTTATGCTGTATGCTTCCCATTGCCGTCTCCTAGGTTTAGAAAACAACTTTACCTTATATTAAAGGGGACATACAGTCTGGCTTTTTCTTTACAATTAGAAGTCATCTGAAGAAACTTTACATAGTACAAAACAATTTAGCACATATTTTTCCAATTTATTGAAATATTATTTCGGTCATTATAAACTTAAATGGGAGTGGCCATTTTGTTCATACCCCTTCAAATAAAAGACGTCAATCATGTCAGACACCCAGTACAGATAAGAATATTAATGTATTTCTTTATAATCTATTTTAAATGTTCTAACTTCTAAGAAATGATTTTTCCTTTGCATGGGTCTATGGATTTTGTATTTGATGTTAATGATTCAAGCCCTTAGAACTTCATGTCAAAGCACTTTGGAAAACAAATTTCAAAGAGAATTCTAAAGAAATACATTGTGTGTGCTAGCACATGAAAAGGGCAAATTATGTCATTGTTCAAATTGGCATGATTTTAACACAAAATGGCAGCGTCCATGTTACAACTTCAACTTGGATAACTTGAGAATAGAATATGATTTTATGATGGGATTTTTGGTAGTTGGTTTATTTTTTGATTCTCTATCATATATCAAGCTAGAATATTTAACTGTATGTCTCCTTTAACTTTATTGCATTGTGCTTATCTGTGTGTACTTCTCAAGCGCTGTTGGTAAAAATACCCTGAACGTATACTGTAAATCTCAACTATACCTTTTGACAACAGGTAATTATTATACTGTGGGATCTATAATTATTCATGATGTTCTTAAGCTATCAGAACTTTTGCTATAAACCATTCCGGCAGCATGCCTATTAATGGAAACATAAATGTTCCTATTAATGGAAACATTTTGCTACATAGAAGCTGCAATTTTGTGGTATTTCCCATGATCCTTTGCTATCCTAACGCAAAGCCTTATGCAATGTTACATTTTTGGTGAGCATGCGAAGCATAATGCGAACCTATGTTATGTCGATTTCGGCTGTCCATCCAGCCTTCCACAGTTTTTCCTGAGATTCCTGAGGTTTTTTTGTAATTCCTCAGAAAATATAAAAGTTTCTTCAGGGTTCCTCAGAAAAAGTTAAAGTTTCTTCAGATATCCTTTTAGAAGGTTAGATTTTCCTTACAAAATGTTAAAGTTTTTCAGAGACACTTGACAGACTGAAGACTACAGTAGTTTCCTTAAAGTCTGTAAAACATTTGATATTTCCTTAAAAAATAACTGTAAAATAATATAATTATCCAATATTCTTCAGAGATCCCCAAGCATCTGTCTTGTAGCACTGGAGATTTAAAATCGTTACAATTCTTTAAAATATTTGAGCACCAACGGTTGTATCAGGCATGATTATTAAACTCTGCCTTTCTCATTGTGTTCATTTGCATGAAGTTGTTACAGCATATAAACTGACCAGACTTTTTTGATTTAGTATGCTCAGTCAAGGAGTGTAACATGTTGACTGCATATGGACATAGGGAGGGATGCCATATGGGACATGGATGGGGACCATGAGTGACATATGATATAATATGTACCATGTGGTATACAGACATAATTATTTGACTCTGCCTTTTTTCTTATTCAACAAGTCATTTACATATAAATAATTATATGAACTGATACTTTCATACATAGTATGCTCAATCAGGGACTGTGATAGCTAGGATGAGACTTCTTATGGAGCCTATGGATGTCATGTGGGACATGGAGTGGGATGCCATGTGGGACATGGAGTGGGATGCCATGTGGGACATGGAGTGGGATGCCATGTGGGACATGGGGTGGGATGCCATGTGGGACATGGGGTGGGATGGTATCTGGAACAGGGTGGAATGCCATGTAGGATATATGGTGGAAAGCCATGCGGGACATAGGATCGAATGCCATGGAATGTTATGTGGGACATGGGGTCCCATTTCATTTCAACAAGTCATTTGCATATAGGTTATTATATGAACTGACACTTTCATACATAGTATGCTCAATCAGGGACTGTGATAGCTAGGATGAGACTTCTTATGGAGCCTATGGGATGCCATGTTGAACACATCAACAATCAGAAATTGCTTTTAGAAGTTGCTTGACTGCTTTAAGAAAGTTGCTTCTAGGAGGGTTATTGTTTTTAGGGACTTTAATTTTCCAGACCATTGATTGCAATCTTTGTATTAGTGTTCCACATGGTAAAGATTTTCCGGAAGCTGTATCTGACTGCTTTTTTACCCAGCATGTGTTGCTCCCAAGCGTGGTAGTAATTGTCTTGATTTGATTTTCAGTAGTGAAGAAAGTATGGTAAGAAATGTGCTAAGTAGCGGTAAGGTAGAGTGTAGTGATCATGACCTCATTAGTTTTGATCTGTATTGTTTCACAAAGGTTTCTTCAGCTAATAAACTGGTTTTAGATTTTAAGAATGCTGACTTTGTCACATTTCAGGATAATTTGTCATTCGATTTGACTTCTTTGCTATGTGACTTAGATCCTTCTAAATCATGGGATGTTCTCCGAACTAAAGTTTTGGTGGGTGTGAAGAGCGTTGTCCTATTAAAAAAAATATGTAGCCTATTCGGCCAGTGTGGATGTCTAGGGGCGTTTTGCGGGCTGTTTGGAAAAAAAAGTTGCGGCATTGTTATAGATGCAGTGGGTGTCCTGCGGAGCTTGCTAGGTATAAGGATCATGAAAAGTTCACAAAGGGTTTGATAAGAGATACTAAAGTGCTTTTTGAAAAACGTTTGTTCAAAGAGGTTAAGATTAATCTGAGGTCATTTCACTTCATGTTCGCTAAAATCAAAAAAACCCAGGAGGTTGTTGGTCTCCTTCAGGGTAATGATGGTATTACTAACAATTGTGGTAAGGATATGGGTGAGGTTTTGGAAATGACTACTTTGTGTCTGTTATTATTAAGGAGTCCCTTGATGCTGATGTTGTGGAGTATCCTAGTGTGCACTCTCCAGTATCTATTAAGGATGTTAATTTCTCACTTGATGTTGTGTTTAAGAAGTTGAAGGGTTTGATTTCAAATAAAAGCACCCAGTCCAGATGTAATATATCCTGCTGTTTTATGTGAGTGTACTGATGTTTTTTCTGTTCTTTTGAGTATTATCTTTTCAAAGTGCTTTGATGTTGGTGTTGTTCCTAGTGATTAGAGAATTGCAAATGTCACTTCTATTTTAAAAAGGGTGATCACAGTTTTTCCAGTAACTCACTACAGGCCAGTGAGTCTTACTATTGTTGTGTGCAAGGTCATGGAGTCCATTGTTAAGGATGTTGTACTAGATCATTTACTGGTCAATGGTTTGTTGAATTTGTTCCATCATGGGTCCTTACCTAAGAGGTTTTGTGTTTCTAATTCAATGTAATTTCTTGATGATGTTACTAAAACTAGTTGATTCTGGTAATAATGTGGATGTTTTTTATTTAGACATCCAAAAAGCATTTGATAAGGTTTCGTTAGGCAGGCTCATGACGAAAACAAGAGCGCTTGGTTTGGAGGGAAAGTATGCCAGTTGGATCAATTCTTGGTTAATTGACAGGTCACAAAGAGTTGTTGTTGATGGTGAAATTCCTCCATAGAAGAAGGTTACAAGTGGTGTTCCTCAGGGGTCTGTATTGAGTCCGCTTCTTTTCTTAATCTTCATTAATGATATTGATCTTCTCTTGGCTTCAGGATTTGTAAATTTGCTGATGACACTAAGCTGTACAGGATTGTTGATGATGCTAGGGATTCTTCACTGTTGCAAACTGATCTGGATAAGTTAGTTTCTTGGTCCCAAATATGGCAGATGTCATTCAATGTTGATAAATGCAAAGTTATTCATTTTGGTCAGAGCAATTTGGCTGTTGATTACTGCATGAATGGTTTAGATTTTGGTTGTGTTGATCAAGAAAGGGATCTAGGTGTTGTCATTACTAGCAATCTGAAGCCTTCTAAACAGTGTGCTTTAGCAGCTGCAAGGGCAAATATGATCCTTGGTTTGATTAGAAGAAACTTTTGTTTTCTTGGTAGAGAGGTTGTTTTTAATTTGCATAAGCAGTTAGTCAGACCTCACCTTGAGTATGCTATTCAGGCTTGGAGTCCCTTTTATGAAAAGGATAAGTTCATTTTGGAGCAGGTTCAGCGTAGAGACACTAGACTTATTCCCGAAGTATGGAATCTCTCTGATGAATCTAGGTTGTGAATTCTTGGTTTGACCACGCTCGAGTTGAGAAGAGTATGTGGCAATATGATTCAGGCTTTTAAATTCCTATCTGGTAGTGATGCTTTGACTTCCTATGATTTCTTGCATGTTTTAGCTAATCTTCATGTGACACATGGTAACAGTTTGATGTTGACTAAAGAGTTCTTACTGATAGATATTTGGCTTTTTAGCTTTTCGTAAAGAGTTGTTAATGAGTGAAATGGTTTGCCAGAGTGGGTAGTTAGCTCTAATTCAAACCAATATTGGTTGAAAAGCACACACCTCAAGTGTTGTTTCCGCACTGTACAATCATCACATAAGACTCCACATCCCGTCATCTGTGATAGTTATTAATAATGAAGCAATCAACTGTTTGAGTGTGTTCTCACTGGAAAACGAGCTCGCGATCAGACCTACTGCAGGCGATCAGATGCACCATGTTTTTTACCGTGAAAATGGTCACCTGATCTGATCACATTCGCTTGATCCGGAACAGGGACTAGATCCACAATGAGATTCTCAACAACAACAAAAATGTGAGTGCAGAACCTTGACCAAACATAATTTCAACTTGATGAGATCAGATCCTCAACAACAACAAATCCTGTGCAGTGGGTCTGAGTGCAAAGTGGGTCTGAGTGCTCAATAATCCTTGAAATTATTTAGCACAGATAATTTTCAAGATCCTCTGCAGTTGTGCCCTCGTGATCAAATCCTGTGCAGTGGGTCTGAGTGCTTGTGCCTCGTGATCAGATCCTGTGCAGTGGGTCTGAGTGCTTGTGCCTCGTGATCAGATCCTGTGCAGTGGGTCTGAGTGCTTGTGCCTCGTGATCAGATCCTGTGCAGTGGGTCTGAGTGCTTGTGTCTCGTGATCAGATCCTCTGCAGTGAGGCTGAGTGCTTGTGCCTCGTGATCAGATCCTGTGCAGTGGGTCTGAGTGCTTGTGCCTCGTGATCAGATCCTGTGCAGTGGGTCTGAGTGCTTGTGTCTCGTGATCAGATCCTCTGCAGTGAGGCTGAGTGCTTGTGCCTCGTGATCAGATCCTGTGCAGTGGGTCTGAGTGCTTGTGCCTCGTGATCAGATCCTGTGCAGTGGGTCTGAGTGCTTGTGCCTTGTGATCAGATCCTGTGCAGTGGGTCTGAGTGCTTGTGCCTCGTGATCAGATCCTGTGCAGTGGGTCTAAGTGCTTGTGTCTCGTGATCAGATCCTCTGCAGTGGGTCTGAGTGCTTGTGCCTCGTGATCAGATCCTCTGCAGTGGGTCTGATCACTTCAATAAGAACCCATGACAGTTTTTCCTTCAATCATTGATCAACAGGGGATCGTGATCCAGAGACAAGTGAGAATGCGCTTAATAATTCATCTCTTCATTGTAGGCCTAGATGTCTTCCTGACTTTGCCTAGGAGCAGAATTGAGTTTGCGAAAAATCTGTCTCATTACTTTTTCATGTGGTATATTATAATAGCTGGCTCTGATAAGTATTAATGCAGACACTTGATGAACAACTTTATTAGCAAAATCAGCAGTTAATTTATTCATGGGTGTACCGAGAGGAGTTGATGGGGGTTGCACAACCTTCCAAATACAGAATAAGCTAAACAGGTTAAGAAAGTTAAGAATTTAAGGCGATGACCTTAACATGCTTGACAGTTTTATTTAGCCTCAGGACTGGGTACTGTAGGAGACTGCTATTTTATGGCCTCAGGAAGGTTTTCCTTCTGCGATCGGCTGCAGGGCTGCACCCCTGATTTATTCAATGCATGTTAAATTTCATCTTATATGATAAGGAAAAGTTAAATCATTGTCTGGGATATTTGTGGAGAACCTTTACAGAAATATTGCATTAAGCTTGCAGCATGCACGCTTGCACAAGGATGTAGCTTACTTGCGCAAGCGTGCAGCACACTTGCACAAGCATGCAGCAAACTTACACAAGCGTGCAGCACACTTGCGCAAGCTAAAAATGTTAGCTTGTTGCAAGCGCGCTGCAAACTAAAATTTCTGTAAGAGAAATGACAAGTAGTGACATCACAGCCTTATAATCCTTCCAAGTCTGTGTGAATTTTGTTGAAATTTTTTCAGAGATCATTAACGCGAAAAAAAACCCACTGGCATTATTTTCAAAACTGAATTTAAGATAATTATAATTATAAATAATTAGTCATTTTATGATCTTTCTGGTTGATGCATTATGAATTTTGTATAATTAATCAACTTTGGTAAGTCTGGACTCAAAATACAAATAATCTCAACAGCATTTTTAATGTGATGTTTTGACTATAGTAAAAGGGTAAACATATCTTCTGTAAAACTGACAATAATTTTATATGTGTAATTATTGACAAGGAATCAAACATATAATTTACAAAATAAATCTGTGAGAACTCTTGATTGAAAGCAGGCATAATATGTTTGAATTCCTTGTCAATAATTACACATATAAAATCATAAATTAAAAACTCATATGCATTATAAATTTTGTATAATTAACCAACTTTGGTAAGTCCGAACTCAAAATACAAATAATCTCTACAGCATTTTTAATGTGATGTTTTGACTATAGTAAAAGGGTAAACATATCTTCTGTAAAACTGACAAAAGGTGAAATTCTATTTTTGGAAAAGGCCCCTAACCCAGAACAAAGCTCTCTTGTGGCTGGAACACAATTATACAATGTTATTGTTAGACCATAAGGATGTTACATTGTGCTCTTTGATTTCTATTGCCCAGGGGGAACACCCAATTGATTTATTAATTATCATTGATTAATCAATAACTTAACGTGATTGAAATCACTTATTACTTGTCGTTGGTACATTTTGTTACAATGAGTGGGGAAAGCTTTTAGCTGAAAGAAAAGGTGTGATAGCTGATCTGTTTGCTCTGCTATGTTAGAATTGACAGATGGCATTCTCACAGAAAGCGGTAGCATTTAAGGTATTGGTGGCGGTGTTTAACAAATGAAGCTGACTTCTTCTTTCCGCCTCCTTCAAACTGAAAGATTCTTGCAGATTAAATGATCATCTGTGCATGATGACCATGCAGGGTGAAAACATGCAGGGGGGAAAATATACAAGGGGCAAGTAAAACAATGTTGAGGATGCAGAGTGACTATTGCCACCACTTCTCGTCAGATGCTGAAGAAAATTCTCCACAGATGGGGCTGTGACAGTCTCGTGGTGTCAGTAGGCCATTTTAATTGGGAAGGGGGAGGGGGGTGTAAAGTATAAGATTTACAGACGGCTTCAAATTAGCATCCCATTTTTTTTTTAACTGCCTCTGTGTAAAAAGTTGATAATCAAAATCAGTATTTTTACCAACCTGATACCAGATTTACTGACTAATATTAAATTTTACAGACGAGTCTCAAAATGAGTTCTACACCCCTGGTATTTATGCCCCTGCTTGGGGTAGGAGATTCCAAGCACATGTTGTCCGGGAAAGATTGCCTGTCAGTATTGCTCTGTTCTAGAGTGGGGGATCTGGTAGGAGTAAGCTTGGGTATGTCGAGATGGTCTATTTAGGGGAGTTAGGTAAAGTCCAGGGTTAAGCTCTCTACAAGTCCATGATGAATCTTGTATAGCATGGTCAGTCTACAGTTTTCTCTCCTCTTCTGTACTTTCACTTTATTCAAAGGGTTCTTGATCGAAACCTCTCCATCTACATGTCAATGTCACTGAAAATTTGAAGTAACACAGGTCTAATTTTTAATACTTCTGTCATTAAAGTACTTTAAGTGGCCCCAACATCAAACGTGCCCTCTATATTGACGACTTCACCATCTTCTACTCCTCCCCTAGCTTTCCTCTTGTTGAAAATAGGCTCCAACTGAGCCTCAACTGGCTGCAAGACTGGTGCAATAATAACGGTTTGAAATTCTCCAAAGACAAGACAGTCTGCAATGCACTTCTGTCATTTTAACAACCTCCACCCCAACCCAAACCTTGTGCTCAATGGCAATCGCATTCCTAAAGTTGACCACACTAAGTTCCTGGGTTTAACTCTAGACCCCAAGATCTCCTACAAGCAACACATCACCAACCTGAAACAGAAATGCAACATCTCCCTTAACATTCTCCGCCTCCTCTCCAACACAATTGTAATGCGAACCGCTTTGCTCTCCTCAAAATCTTTAGCCTCACCATTCGTGCCAAGCTTGACTACAGCAATATTGTCTACTATTTCGCTCACAACTCATACCTCAACCACATCAACACCATCCAAAATGAAGCCCTCAGGTTTTGTGTGGGTGCTTACAGAACCTCCCCAATCACCAACCTTTATGTTGAAGCCAACGAACCTTCCTTTCTGCTAAGGTGTAGGAAGCTTAGCCTTTCCTATACTTTTAGACTTCCCCAACACCCAAAACCCTTTATACAACCTCATTAGGGACCCCCATTTCTCCATTCTCCTTGATAGGACTAAAACCCTATCTCCTCCCTTCAGCTTATGCATCAAATCCTCCATCCATCTAGGCATCAACTCTTGGCACCTTCTCCTGGCCCACTTTTCCTCCCTGAGCCACCCCCCTCCTTTCTATTCCACCTGGACTTTTCCACTCATCACAAAACCCAAACCCACCCTAACCTTTCATCAACCTCCACAACCAAATCAAAGACCAACTCTTAAAGTATACCATCTACTATACTGATGGCTCAAAGGAAGGCGACAAGACAGCTGCTGCTGCTGTCATCCAAGACACCACCCTCAGTAGCAGGCCTTCCTGAATACTTGTCAATCTTCTCAGCCGAGGCCAAGGCCATCCTCCTTGCCTCAACTTAATTGAGTACTCCCCCCCGCTCAACCACTTTGCCTTCTTCTCCCACTCGAAGGCTGTCCTAACTTCTTTACTCAATCTTAAATTGGGTAACCCCACATCCCACCTCCTCCTCTGTAAAGTCCTTTTCCCACCCTCTGCAGGAAAAATATTATTTTCTTCTGGATTCCCAGCCATGTTGGCATCCCTGGCAATGACAGGACTGATGCAGCCAACCTCTCCCCTACCCCATTTCCCAAAACCGTTTCTGACATCAAACCGCTTATCGCTTCCCTTGTTCGTGACTGATGGCAAACCTCATGGGACTCTTAAATTGATAACAAACTCCACGTAATCCAGCCCACCATCCCGATCAAGCCCACCATCCACAACCTCTCTCTTGTCAACAACATTCACATTACCCATCTTAGAATAGGTCAGACTCTCTCCCACCTCCTTATTGGCTTCCCCAACCCTCTGCAAGAATTGCCAAATTGCACCCTTAAAATCCATCACGTTCTCCTTGCTTGCCCATGTACAACCTTCCCAGAGCTTCCCTCGCTCCCCAAAACTCAATAGCCGAGCTCTTCCAGAAAAACCTTTTGGATAAAATTATCTCCTTCTTTCATCATGCTTCCCTCTACAACCATATTTAGTCTTCCTTTCTCACCCCCTCTCTCTACTTTTTTTTTTTTTTTGCACCCATGCACCTTCACTTTTGATCCCAGCTTTCTGGCTTTTAGTTCTCGTGTTTCTCTCAATCTCCCCCTGTTTTCTTTCCTACCTCTAGAATTATTTAACCTCTCAGGCACAATTTGACCCTCGCTGCCATGAAACAAACAAACAAACTTTAAGTTTTCAAATCAAATATTTGTGTCAAAGGTTTTCAGTACCATCACATGCACGTTAAATGTGTCTGAATATTCTAGAGGCTTTAGATTAATACACCATCATATTTAAGCTGAGTGCATCTTTAAGTTGTGTGGAGTTGGTGGGTGAGGGATAATGAAAGCTGGAAAATCAAATATCTCCCAAATGGAAAAATGTTTGAAAATATTTTGTGACATTATTGACATGCTGTATCTATCTGTATAGCTATCTGTCTGTCTGTCTCTTAATCTCTTGTATCGCTCTGTATATACCTGTCTGTTTATAATCTAGCCATACACATGTCTATATATCTAGCCATCTATATATTTAGCTGTCTATCTATTTCTTCTCATTTCTCTGTCCTGCTGTCTGTCAATCTCTTGTACTCTGTATATACCTGTCTGAATATAATCTAGCTGTACACATGTCTATGTATTTAGCTGTCTATCTATTCTCATTTTTCTTCCCTGCTGTCTGTCTGTCTGTCTGTCTGTCTGTCTGTCTGTCTCTCAATCTCTTGTATCTCTCTGTATATATCTGTCTGTCTATATATCTAGCGGTCTGTCTATATATTTAGCTGTCTATCTATTCTTATTTTTCTTCCCTGCTGTCTGTCTGTTTGTCTCTCAATCTCCTCTATCTCTCTGTATATATATGTCTGTCTATAATCTAGCACATGTCTATATATCTAGCTGTCTGTCTGTATATTTAGCTGTCTATCTATTTCTTCTTATTTTTCTGTCCTGCTGTCTGTCTGTATGTTTGATAATCATTCAGTCCTTTTTTGAACATACAGTACATTGACACACAACCAGTCAAGTTTGTGTCATCTTTCACAGAATCAACAAGAGAATAGATAGATGAGGAAAGGAATTACAAGCAGCCATGTTTCCCCCCAGCAATATCAATAGAAGTAGAATCTGCAAAGGAGCCGCTATACTTCATCTCTTATTTCTTCTTTGCCTCCGGACGGATAATGCAATCTTTCCACGGGCAATGCGTCTCAAGTTTCCAAGCTTTTCTTGACCTACATACAACATGCGCACATTATTATGACATTAATCTTATACATACTGCTGGGCCTCATGATCAATCACATAGGTCTCATATTCATCTACTGAACAGATTTGTTTTTCTTAAGATTTCCTCAGTTTTTTTCTCCCCTTTTCATTGAAATCAGTTGGCTGAGTTTATAAGCAAAGTGTGCAAGGTTGGATGTTGCACTGTGGATTTAATTGTGTGGGAGAATTACAATGCTGGGCCCCTTTTATTTATTGCTAGTACAGTACCCTTAATATGTATTCAGGCTTTCTCTTTTGGGAGATATTGCTTGACTTTATTGGGGTTTTTCTAATGCTTTACCAAGTTTTTTCCCCTTTTTATTGAAATACATCCACTGAGTTTTAAGCAAGGAAAATGCAATGGTTCTGTGTTGATATTTCACTGTGTTTAAATGGGTGAGAAAATTACAATGTGGAGCCCCTTTAAAATTTATGCCTCAGTACTCTGACTATTTATTCAGGCTCGCTCTTTTAAGGATCTGGCTTAGTTGTTTTCTTACCTTTACCAGCTTTGTTTTCTTTGCACCGAAATCTGTCCACAAAGTTTATAAGCAGAGAATAAACCATCTGGTGCTGATGCGGTATATTTAATTGTTGATAATACTATGTGAGCCCCCTTTTTTTTTATATTTCTGCTTTAACATATATTCAGGCTTGCTCTTTAGGTTCATGATTGGCATACTGTTTGTTTCTTACCATGTACCAAGTATTTTGATCCTTTTCACTAAAATCATTAGCTGCAGAATTTATACCGAAATCTGTCCACAAAGTTTATAAGCAGAGAATATGTAACGTGTCTGGTGCTGATGCTGCACTGTATATTTAATTGTTGATGGCTACTATGTGAGCCCCCTTTTTTAATTTCTTTTAACATTTTATTCAGGCTTGCTCTTTAGGGTTCATGATTGACATACTGTTTGTTTCTTCCTATGTACCAAGCATTTTTATCCTTTTCACTAAAATCATTAGCTGCAGAATTTATTAGCAAGTGAAAATCCAAGGTGCTATGTATGTCGATGTTGCACTTTTCTGTTTAATTGTTGATGGTTCCAATGCGAACCCCTCGCTATTTATTTCTACTCTAATATTTATTCAGACTCCCTCTTTTGGAAATTTTGATGCAATCGTTTCTTTCTTATGATTTTCCAAGTTTTGTTTCACTAAAATCAGTCCAAGTTTATAAGCAATGAAAGTGTAATGTCCAATGTGGATGCGTTGCTGTATATTTAATTGTTCAAAGTGATGACATGCAGCCTCTATCCATCTAATATTTATTCAGGCTCGCTCTTCGGGGATCTCGCTTGACTTTATTCTTGTTGCTTGCTGTTTTAGGATTTAATGCAATTTCACAGTTGGAGCTTTTCAAATCAGTCTTCGGGAAATTAATCTTAATCTTTTTTAGTAATGTGCAGCCCCAGGAGGTTGTGGGACGTCAGTGAGATGGAAATTTGGGCAGGGAAGGGGGTTTCTGAACATTCTGACATCTGATGTATGGATGTGTTATTGAGGAAACAAATCTTTCTTAGACATTTAGACAATATTTGTTAGTCGATTGATTTCTATATGTAGCTTAGTGGGCAAAAGTGTGTATTTGATTTGGGAGAGAGGAAAATGAAAACAAAAAAAGATAACCATTGCCATTTTTGGTACAGATAAGGTTCAACTACAGTTCCTTAAATATGCAAAGTTTCAGCCCTATATATTTGGGGGTAATTTTGGCAAGCGCCGATTGAAATTAACTATTTTACCAAAATATGGGAAAATTCAGAATGATGGCTTGCTCTATGTCCTTTTATAAGTGTCATTCCCCACCTCCAGCAATAGTCAAGTACCAATTTGTAGAACAATGGGAACATAAACAAAAGAAATTATAAGGAACATTTTCAGAAATTCAAAATGGCCACCGAGACCAAGAAATTTGGGCAAAAATGGCAGAGTTTTAGGTCCATATCTCAAAAAAGACAAAAGCAATGAAGCTAACATTTTAGATGTGTTCGAGCTGTATTATTCCCAGAAAATATGCTAAATTTCAAGTAAATCTGAGATGGTGGGCTACATGGCCTGTTGAATTGACATGGAATGACCCAAACAAGAAATGTGAGGAAATTCTTTTGATATCTTGTCCAGTTCAGGTTTAAAGTAGACATATGAAGTCAAACATTCTAGCTTAATATATGATAAAGAATTACAAATTAAACCAACGACTGTTACAACCCCATCTCTCTTTGAAACCTTTTTTCCGAAATGCTTTGACATGAAGTTTTAAGTGCTTGAATCATTAATAGCATATACAAATAAAAATTTGAAGACGAATATTTCTTAGACAGAAAATTTGAAATAGATTCTAAAAAATACATTAATATTTTTAGAGGAAGTAGTAACAAAATGGCTACTCCCATGTAAGTTTATATTGACAGAATTAATGTTTTAAACAGATGCAAAATATATGCTAAATTTATTTTGTATAATGGGAAATTTCTTCAGATAATTATTATCTCTATCATATTATATATTAATTAAAGAAACAGGCAAACTTTTTTATCCCCTTTAATCTGGGTTATGATATAAACAATTTACAATTTGGTTTGAAAAGGACTGGTGGATAAAATCTAGTATAGAAGAGTGACATCACATACTAGAAGAGTAATATTACATACTAGAAGAGTGACATCACATACTAGACGAGTGACATTACATACTTGTAGAGTGACATCACATACTACAAGAGCGACATCACATACTAGAAGAGTGACATCACATAGTAGAAGAGTGACCTCACATAGTAGAAGAGTGACCTCACATACTAGAAGAGTGGCATTACATAGTAGAGGAGTGACATCACATACTAGAAAAGTGACATCACATACTACAAGAGTGACATCACATACTAGAAGAGTGACATCACATAGTAGAAGAGTGACCTTACATACTAGAAGAGTGACATTACATAGTAGAGGAGTGACATCACATACTAGAAGAATGACATTGCATACTAGAAGAATGACATCATATACTAGAAGAGTGGCATCACATACTAGAAGAATGACATCACATACTAGAAGAGGAGTGACATCACATACTAAAGAGGAGTGACATCACCTACTAGAAAAGGAGTGCCATTTCGTACTAAAAGAGGAGTGACATTACGTACTAGAGTGACATCACGTACTAGAAGAAGAGTGACATTACATACTAGAAGAAGAGTGACATCCCATGCACCTCCTCTCTCAATCACAGCTTTCTGGCTTTTGTTCTTGAATTTCTCTCATTCTCCCCCTGGTCTCTTTCCTTACTACCTCTAAAATGAAGGCACAATTTGACCTTCAGAGTGACATCATCAAACAAACAAACAAACTAGAAGAGTGCCACCACGTACTAGAAGGGTGACATCGCATACTAGAACAGTGACATCACATTCTAGAACAGTGACATCACATACTCATTTATGTAACAATAATTAAAGCATCTTATTGACAATTAAATTAAGGAGCACTAGACAGAAAAGTAAGGTGTATTTTCAGGAGTCCCCTAACAAAATCAAATGAGTATCATGCAACAGTATAGCAATTTTCTGGTTAATATGGATATTCAAGTGACCTTTACCCTTATGTTGTCTGTGGGCTATGTGGGCTATGGATGAAGTTTATTGATCTGTTGTGGATAATATATCTGTGAAATTCTCAAAAATGAACACCCTCACATTTTGGTTGAGTGCTCCTAAAGTTTCTTTTTCAATTAAAATAAATTGTTTTTTCATTTTATTTTTTTAAAAAATGAAAATTTTATAACTATTACTTAAAAACATTTTCCAAAACCATGTAGTATGTCACAGTTACAGTATAGCCTACTGTACCTGACAAGACTTAATTATCTACTGTACTTTAATGTACTAGTTCTGTTATTATAATTTGAACATATCTGTAACAGAAGCAGATCTAGGAAAATCACAAGATAGCATTCTGGTTTGATTTAAAGTATAGAAAGGTGGTGTTGTGGGTGGGGAGGGGGGTACCACCCCATAACCAGTGGCATAGCCAGCATTACAAAAGTGAGGGGTCTGAGAAGATCCTAGAACCCCTCCCAAGATGGAAGTCTTCAAATTTAGCCCACTTCTAATAGCAATTTTGTTTTTTAAAAGCAAAAAAAATCAAAGATCATCCCAATGTTTGATCAATTTCTCAAAAGAGTGGAGAGGGGGTGGGGGGGGTCCGGACCCCATTCCTTCCAATAACTATGCCACTGCCCATAGCCTTCACCCTCCCCACAAACAAACACTCACACACCTCTACTAGACCCATCTCTGTATAACTGAATAGGATTTTTCACCACTTTTCTACATCATTTGTGTACTTTTGTTTTACTGTCTTTTTCATGAAAGATGCATTTGTTAACTAATGCTTGTACGTGGAACATTTTGGTACATTTACAATTAACATTTTTCTATTGTATGTGTACATTGATCGCATGTACAGTAATTGTCTAAAGTGCTCTACTTTTTTTTTTGCATTAAGGTCTTCATGTTTCTTTTCAAGTCTTTAGTAAAATATGTTCTTTCTGCACTTAAATTGTTCTATTAATAGACTATTTTCTTACTTCTTGCAGGAAATTGCATCATGGCTGACGACGTTTGAAAAACATGAAGAATGGATTTCAACGACGCCTAAGACAAGGTGAGTGAGTATTGACAACAAATTTTATTATTCACACGATAATTTGTTTCTCTCCTTTGTGGCTCATCTTTCAGATGTTGAAGACTTTATTTGGTCGTCTTGTAACTTGATGAATTAGAGAGATATATAGTTGTGACGGGTTTGATGGAAAGTGGAAATTAGAAATTAAGCTCAATTTTGAATTTTTCATTAACTGTCAGATTGATCTTTCACACAACTTTTTTTCTTCTTCAAATTTTGTTTTTTCAGGTTTATGTTGGTTCTGTTGGTGATAACGATCGTAATTTTGGGGATGAAAGTCATAACCATGATGTTGATAATGATGATGGTTATTGTACATGGTCATTGGTGATGATGACTATATGGTGATGAGGATTATGACTATTGACGATGCAGCAATGATTTGTTTCTCTCTGGTGATGATAATTCTGGTGGTGATGAATGTTTATGATAATGATTATGGTGAAGATTGTTGTGTATGGTGATGATATTCATGATCATGATGATTTTGATGTCGCATTACTATGGGGATGAGGATTATAGTAATGATTGATGATTATTTTGGTGATATTAATTATGGTGGTGTTGAGTGTGAAGATTGTTGTGCATGATAATATGATCATCAGTGATAATGATTATGATGAAGATTGTTGTGCATGATGATAAATATTCAATGATGATGATGATGACTCTGATGATGACAATGATTTGTTTCTCTTTATTTTGGTGATGATATTATGGTGGTGATGAATATGATGATGATAATGTTTATGGTGAAGATTGTTGTGCATGAAAATAAATATTCATGATAACGATTCTGATGATGACTATGGTGATGAGGATTATAACAATGATGATGACTCTGATGATGACAATGATTTGTTTTCTCTCTATTTTGGTGATGATGTTATGGTGATGATGAATATGATAGTGATGATGATTATTTTGAAGATTGTTGTGTATGGTGAAAAATATTCATGATGATGACGATTCTGATGATGCATATGGTGATGAGGATTATAACAATGATGATGATGATGACATTGATTGGTTTCTCTATTTTGATGATGATAATTATGATGGTGATGAATATGATTATGATGGTGATGAATATGATTATGATGGTGATGAGGATTATATTAATGATTAATGATTATTTTGGTGGTGTTAATTATGGTGGTGATGAATGTGATGATGATAATGATTATGGTAATTAATATTCATGATGATGATGATTCTGATGATGACTATGGTGATTTCTATTATAATAATGATAATGATGATTTTATGATTATTTTGGTGATGATAAATATGGTGGGAATAAATTATAATTATGGTAGGAAACAATAATGAATATGATGATTACTACAAGACAATTATGATAATGATCATTGTGGAGATTGTTGTGCATGCGATGGTGAACATTATGATGATGGCTATTGTGATGAGGATTATGGTAATGGTGATGACAACGATAATTTGTTTCTCTCTATTTTGAACTTGCTTTCAGAACTTAAAAACTTTATTGGTCACATATTGTAATTTAATGAAGTAAAAAACCCCATAGAGTTAATGATAGGTTTGATAGAAAGTGGAAATTAGAAATTAGGCTCAATTGTGAATTTGGCATTTACTTTTAGATAGATCTTTTGCTCAAATTTGTTCTTCAGATTTTCATTTTCCAGATTTATGTTGGTTACATTGTTGATGATAGTGATTTTGGTGATGAAGATCATATAATGATGCTCCTGATGACAGAAATGATGATTATCATATTGATGATGATTATGATAATCATGGTGTTGTTGATGGTGATGAATATTGATGATGATTACGATAATGATAATCATGATGAAGATGATTATTTTCATAATGATGGTTATGAAAATAGTGATGATTACGATGATGATTATGACGATGATTAAAGATGATGATGATTATTTTGTGATGAAGATAATCATGATTTTGATGACGATGATGCTTTTGATGACTGAGGATGATGATGATGACATGACGTTGATGTATCAGAGATGATGTTGATGATGATGATTATTTTGTGATGAAGATAATGATGATTTTAATGACGATGATGCTTTTGATGATGGTGAATATGATGATGAAAATGATGGTGACGTGACGTTGATGGATCAGAGATGATGATGATGATGATTATTTTGTGATGAAGATAAATGATGATTTTGATGACGATGATAATGATGATGATGTTGAGACTGATGATGATGATTAAAGATAATATTGATGATGATGATTATTTTGTGATGAAGATAATAATGATTTTGATGATGAGATGATTTTGATGACGATGATGATAATGATGATTATGATGATAATGCGGAGACATGATGATGACGACGATGATGATCAAAGACGATGTTGATAATGATTATTTTGTGATGAAGATAATGATGATTTTGATGATGATGATGATGATGGGACTGATGATGATGATTATGATGATGATTATGATGATGATGATAATTATGATGAAGATGAGTATGCATGATGATGAAGATAATTTTGATGATGATTGAAATAATGTAATTATCTTATTAGTCATGATGAAATTATATCGACTGTACTTGTTACAATATCAAAAAAGATGATTCTCATGTGAAGACAAAAACCAAAGATTTTTTTGATATGATAAAGGTTGCAATTCTGCCGCACCCAATAACACGATTGATCACTGATACTATAAGAACAGTAATTAGAAAATCTATCCAATTACCCATGTCTCCATTTTCTCATTATAAATTGTTTACAAAGCTGGGAACATCGTTATCTGTTTGACGCAGATAGTATTAAATTACTTCTCTTTAACAGCAAAAGAATATTTTTGGCTTTTTGAGTAGTACCATTCATTCCTCAGTTAACGTTTACCTGTCAGAACGTTATGAATCTTGTAACCCTGCATCGGATATGAGTGAAACCGCCTAAGTGGTTTTTGTTAGCAGCTGTGTATTTATCGGCAGGGTAATTGTATGGTGATCCATCTTTTTGTGGTCCATCACAGTTAACAACCTCTGTTTATTGTGTTCAATGCTGCAGTATTTAGAAAGTTAAATTCCAGAAATAATTCTTATCGGACATAACCTGTGAAGGGTGTTATTATTCTGATGTAAAACACAATATCAGCTGCATCGTTAAAAGGTTTTTGTTGTAAGAAGGTTTTCATGTTTATTATTCATATGTCATACATTTTATATTTTATCTTTCAGGTCAAACTTGCATAATCTTACATCTTTGATACAGTCAATAAATAACGTAGTTATGATATACACTTTTTATTTATAAATCATTATTCTGTTTATTATTTTGTAAACTTCCATTTTTTTCAAGACAAAGGTATATCTATATATACATACATATATATTTATATATATATATATATATATATTATATGTATATATATATATATATATATATATATATATATATATATATATATAATCCTCCTCTTTCTCTATTCATATATTCTCGTGCATTTTGTTCCATCGGTCCCAAACTATGGAATGACCTGCCTGATTCAGTAAAAGTCTAATTCATCAGTTATCTCATTCAAACGTAACCTAAAAACTCACCTTTTCAAGCTGGCCTTTAATTAATTTTTAATTTTATTCTTCTTTGGTTCTTTTGGCAGTTTCTCAGTGTGTTTTATTATTTTACATCTTGATTGGAAAGCGCGATAGAATATATTTTTAGTAATATTATATACTTTATTATATTATATATATATATATATATATACACATATATATGTATATATATATATATATATATATATATATATATATATATATATATATATATTTACATATATATATATATATATATATATATATATATATATATATATATATATATATACATATATACATATATATATATATATATATATATATATACATATATATATAGATATAAATATATATATAGATATATATATATATATATATATATATATATATATATATATATATATATATATATATATATATATATATATATATATATATATATATGTATATATATATATATATATATATATATATATATATATATATATATATATGTATATATGTATATATATATATATTTATATATATAGATATATATATATATACATATATATAATGTAATCTGGTATCTGACTTTGACTCGGTCTAAGCAAGGCAAGGCCCTTGATAATTCTGACAGTTTGGGTATCTTTCCCAGACTCAATCATTAATCTACAGTGATTTGGAAAAGACATTTTGATTGATTTCTAGGACTAAAATTTCTGAAGAACAAATGTAATGATATATTGAACCCATGCATACATAATAACTTTTATGTATCAAAAGTTTTACAAACTTGATTAGCTAGAACTTGAACACGAAAGATATGCTTCTTTTAGTATACTGTACAGTTATGCTTGACTTAAAGGATGACAGTAATTTGGTGGTCAGTTTATTTAATATGAAAGAGGAATTTAAAAGAAATGTAATGGTGAAGAAAGCATTCAAAATCATATTCCATTAAAGGAATATTCCTATGTTTTTTCGTAATCTTTCATAAGAAAGAGATCAATTTTAGAAAAAAAATTAAGTAAAAAAATCATTTTGATATGTTATTCCTAACAGGAAATATTCAAATCTTAGGGTTCACAAAAAATGCCAATAAACGAATAGGAAAAGGCTCAGTATGACATCACAGCAACACATTCTCCCACAAAGTTTATGTATTTTATTAAAATGTATCATCCTTTAATATTAGTAAAACCTGCTAGAAAAATCTTTTGATAAAGTTAAGTATTTATATACATTATTAAATCTACCCTACTGTACAACAACCTTTGGAAAATGGTTTCTAATCATACAGAAACAACCAATTAACGTTTAAAGTAATACATAAACATTTGCAATGGAATTGTCTCTATGACATCATCAAACATGAATTCATCATACTGTACAAAAACTTTAAAATGTAATTAGGAAATCTTTAAAAATCCATATCTCCTGAATGGAATATAATATCAACCTGATTTTTGTACCAAATTGGCTCTTAAAGTATCCTCTTTCAAATAAACTTCTACAAAAAAACCCATGGGTATAATCCTTTAAGGAGATATTCAAGTTTAAAGCTCAGTCTTATTTGTGTAGAAATGACTGGTGTACAGTAATTGTACTCTGGAACCAACATCATCACATTCTTAACAATTGTTAATGTGTTTAAAAAAAAATTCATTTAATTTTGTTTACTATTTGAATTATTTTCCGTCAAACTTTCTTTAAGTATTAAATAATGAATAACCTTGCTACATTCTGTTTTAATACTTTCCTGACATATCCAATGGTTTGTAAGCCACAAAATCACAGGACAAAATATGATAGAATACATTTCAACTTTGAGGAATCAGAGGCTATGACATCACAACTAGTCTGCTTCAGTCATTTCTACACAGATGATATCAAACGTAAACCTAAATATCTCTGATTAACGCATTAAGTCCTCTTAAGTATAAGATGGGCTTGCCTGACCACTGAACTAATCCTTTAATTGGTTATTAAACTATATGCATCTAAAGACTTAAAGAAGGAGGCTCATCTCAGTAAAATACAGTAAAAATGGGGGATATTATATTTTGACGTCACTTCCGGTTGTGGAGGCAAGATCCGATCCTCTGTCTGTTTGTACCACACAGTACAGCCAGACACTAGCATGTACGTTGTGTGTGCAGAATAACATACACAGCGCATTCGTTACTGTAACGAAAAATTGTTTGTTTTTTCAATGCTTTTTTTGTCAGAAAGCAAAGTGAAATTTTAGTATTATAATACTACAATGATAGTCACCAAATGAAAATTACTGAGAAAAAAAAAAGAAGAAGATGAAAGCAAAAAGTCAAAATAAACGATTTTACCGGGACTTGAACTCACGACATGATTTGAAAAAGAAAAAAAAAAATGTTACTTGCGATCGCCGCAACTATCTGGGCTATCTCGTGTGGTGACCTTCAAGACGTTTTAAATAACTATATACCTATAATAGTTTTAAATAACTATATACCTATAATAGTTTTAAATAACTATATACCTATAACAATACGAGACAATGAATCGCGCAGCAAAATTTCAACCAATCAAAAAATTTGAAAGGAATTCTAAATATTGTGCACATATGAGGATATCGCCTCTTTAACTTAAAAAAAAAAAATGACATCTTACTTGTGTTTCTATGGTGGTGGAAACTTGGAAAATCCTTCAATATAAAATGAAGGTTTTCTCATACAGCTTGCTTTTGCTTGAGCTGGGCATCTTTTCAGTTTTATTAAATATTTGACCAGCTATAGCTCTAAAACTAGATGTTTTTAAAAATTTAAACAGGCACAGCTCTAAAATAAGATTATTTTTTTGAAAATATGACTAAACAAAGCTTTAAAACTAAATCTTTTTTGAAAATTTGACCAGGCAAAACTAGCATTTTTTATTTCACTGCAAGCTTTTTCTATTTTGTTTTAGCTCAACCAGCACAGAGTGTTGGGTGTTGGCTTGAGGTTATAAAATCTCACTGGATTATCACTTTTTGACCTTTAAAATGTTTCAACATTTTTATCTTTAACACTTTTGGTCTTGAAATTTGGCTCATAGAAGATGTTATCTTCAATTCTAATCCTTGTATTTTGTTGAATGTAAATCATTGTATTTTTGTAGTTATGGCTAAAAAAAGGTGCAATTGTTGGTTCTGATGCGATAGCATCAGGAATCTATGCGGTCATTATGGTGTGTGTATATGTGGGTGTATGTGTGTGTGTATGTAATGGCCAGCTCGTCAAAACAAACAATATCTTAAACAACAACAGTACACTCAACAAGAAAGTTTTTGAAAAAGGAATGTTTTTAAACATTTTGTGTCAGGCAACAGTATTTGTAGACCATACACAGATAAAAATGCCCAACTGGTTTGTAGATGTGCTCACGTATTATTTCACACAGGTTAGATGGCACAGAGCCATGTAAAATTTTGTAAATGGTGAAGGCTATTTGAATACAATATGCTACGCATATTAAAGAAGTGAGTAGTACACAGGGTAGAGGAGGGTGATATCATATTAATAATGGCATATTAATGTAAAATGTAAAAATCTTGAAATGTTTGTATTTCTGTTTTGTCTGTTTTGTCTCATATTTGGTACAGTCATGATGTTAGCTGGTGTGTACATGTTCATTGTGTAAAAACATTAAATTTCATTAATATGCATAGTGGGCAGGCTTAATATTATTTTGCTGAAATTATCTTGTAAATACAGTATCTCAAAAATGGTAAACTGGATTCTTGCCATATTTGGTTTACAAATAGCCCATGGTCTGTAGATGTTCCGTAGTATTTTCGGTGGTGATATCATGCATATTGATGAGTAGGTGGGGCGTAATGTAAAAATCTTGAAATGTTAATATTTTAACACTGCATGTCTCTTTTGTTTCTTATTGATTTGGGATATTTTGATGTTAGCTGGTGACATGTTCATGATGTAAAAACATCAAATTACATTAATATGCGTAGTGGGCGGAGCTTAATACATGATTTTGCTTAAAAGAGCTTGTAAAAACAGTATCTCAAGAATGGTAAACTGGATTTATGTCATATTTTGTACACAGGTAGCCCATGGTCTGTAGATGTGCTCTATTGTTTTTTGGTGGTGATATCATGCATATTGATAAGTGGGTGGGGCTAATACAGTGAAACTTTTGAAAAAGTGATAAATGAGCAACTGTATTTCTGTTTTGCATCATATTGGGCATGATAATTTTGTTGGTTATTGTACACATGCTTATGTTGTCAGCAGATGTCATTAGTATGCATGGTTGGTATGGCTTTATGTGAAAGTGCTATGATGTAAACACCATACTCTATTTCATGAAAAATATATCAGATTTATGCTATATGTACACAGATGGGTCATGGTCTGTACATATTTGTTCTAATGTTGTGGTGATGAAGTCATCATTGTCATGAATATTAATGAGTAATGACTTAATTGCAAATTCTTGAAATGAAATAAATGAGCAACCATTTTTGCATCATACTTGCTATGATAATGTTGTTAATTATTGTGCAAATGCTAATGTCAACATTTTTATTGATCTGCATTGCATGGTGGTGTGACTTGTGAATAAATATGGAACAAATATTTTATGATATGCAATGACATGACAGTAAGTACAAATTTTGCAATTCAATCAGTTTATAAAGGGAGAAAAAAAAAAACATCGGAACCACAAAACCTTTTGGTTCTGGTTTCATACTTTTTGAGCTCTCCTCAGGCATTATCTTTCATTATCAAACTGCCCATCATGCATGAATAGATCACGTTCTCCTTGCTTGCCCATGTACAACCTTCCCAGAGCTTCCCTTGCTCTCCACAACTCAATAGCCGAATTCTTCCGGAAAAACCCTTAAGATAAAATTATCTCATTCCTTTATCATGCTTCCCTCTACAACCATATTTAGTCGTCCTCTCCACCCCCTCTCTCTACTTCATTTTTTCTTCACCCATGCATCTCCTCACTCGACCCCAGCTTTCTGACTTATAGTTCTTGTTTTTCTCTTAATCTCCCCCTGTTTTCTTTCCTTCCTACCTCTAGAATGATCTAACTCTCAGGCACAATTTGACCTACGTTGTCGTGAGGTCATTAAGCCCTCATCAAACAAACAAACATACAAACATAACCAACTTTTATGATCCAACTGCCCATCGTGCATGAATAGACCTCAGGTAATTAACCTACAGCAGATTACTTCAATATATGATCGATTGCTTATTCGAAACATAGAGATATTTGGGAATTCCCTAAAATCCTTTTCTCATTAGATATTGTTTCTAGTGATGATACTTATTCTTGTTCAATTTGAAGTGTAACTTTGTATGAAACTTCATGGAAAATTAAATATACATATGGATGGGCAGCTTAGGCTTAATTTCACTTTAATTTGAGCTTTACTGCAAGAAAATTATGCTACAAACCATGAAAATAGTCTACATTTTCATCAAAATCAATGAAAAATTGACAAGTTAATATCATTTTTTATTTATAGGCCTTGCTGTGCAGTAAACAATGGTAATTTTATATAAATTTTGTGACATAACACAACATAAAACTTATCAATCTCCCTTTTTAAAAGTTGTAAACTTATTGTTTTCCAAATCTCCACCAACGTGGATGGGAGCAATTGAATATGGCAAAGTTTGAACTTGATTTTTATCAGATATCCAAGCTCAAAGCATAGCAGGAGAAACTGGTCAGTTTGATGATTTTCAGTGACTGAAATTTAGGACAGAAATGTAAAGAATTGTATTGAAAAGCTCTCAACTACACACAATCAAGATCTTCTCAATAAAAACATGGCATATTATTTAAAAGGATTGGGGTCTTGACATCATGCCATCCTTTCTTTTATTAACAACAAATCACCACAACAGCCTGGACACTCAAAAACTTTAATTAAACTTGAAGGTTGAGCATCTGCATCAGTGATGCTCTGATTGTTTGGGAAAATTTGATCGGACAAAGCTCTACAACTAGATGGGTTTTTTATTTTATTTGACCCGCTGCCATAGCTTTGAAAGTAGATTTTTTTTTCTTTTTTTAAAGACCTAAGAATTTGATTGTCTTTTTGATACAGAAAGATAAAATGTTTGGAACACTTCTTACTGTATACATGTAAAGATTTGATTTAGATTTTAAATTCCTGCTGTTCCATAACTAAAACTATCAAAACATGGAGGTAAAAGTAGACAACAAAAGTAGACAACAAGATTCTGGGACATTGATCAGTCTGGTCCACGCTCCTGATTGGGAGATCTCCTGATTTGGAGATTGATACATGCGCATGGAATTTGAAACTGTTACTAATAAGTTCAGTTGTTAAATATTGTTGCTTTTTTAAATTCTGTTATTCTTAAATTTTATATAGTTTGAATGAATTTGTAGGCTTAAAAATGATATTGAAATTAATTTTTCTGGATCTTAACATTGTTACTTAATTTTCCTACCTTTTGCTTATACCATTATGTATTTCTGTAGAGAGATTTAATTTGAAAAAATGCATTGTGAGTTATAATGACCCAAAATCTCCTGATTGGGAGATCTCTGGTGTGTGTGTTTATATATAAATGAATATATATATATATATATATATATATATATATATATATATATATATATATATATATATATATATATATATATATATATATATATATATATATATATATATATATATATATATATATATATATATATATATATATATATATATATATATATATATATATATACATATATATATATATATATATATATATATATATATATATATATATATATATATATATATATATATATATATATATATATATATATATATATATATATATATATATATATATATATATATATATATATATATATATACATACACACACACACATACATTTCATCATCATTGCTCATACAACTACATTACATACATACACACAGAACCTTATTCCAACTCTCCCTTCCCTCCCATTCTAATACAATATGTTAAATGCCATCCAGTCAGAGAATTGATTTTAGGTTCAAAACGTGATCAGACCAATGATCAAACCAGCGTCTTGGGATCTAGAATCGATGCACCTCAAGATTGATGACTCCATAAAAATAAGAATACGTGAATAACAGTTTGGTTAATGAGAAGAGGCTGGTGAATTTGTGTGAGATGAACATTTATTAAATCGGAGTGAGATGTAGGTTAAAGATTCGTAAACTGATTCTTTTGAACGGGAGAGAGCTGCAGTAATTCAATTGACTAAATTGGGATGATCGTTTTTCCTTCATTGTCGAAGTGACCTTATAATCACAAAATTTGTGAAAGAATTTGTGAAAGAATTTGTGATTCTTTATGACAATTTGTCACTTTATTATAAAAGACAACCAGTGCTGTATTTCTCAACCATTTGATTGGGGATTGGGGCAGATCACCTGAGAAGTCCCTCCATCCCCCCCCCCCCTCCTCTCCCAGTTTAATGTTTTTAACAACGATTTGTTTTCTCTCAAAAACTATGTATGTACAGTACTTCATTCCCACCTAAAAGTAAGTAGAACAAGTTCCCTGTCAGTGTAAACCACCCCTCCCAAAAAAGAAGAAGAAGAAAATGGATTTAGGTTCAAAATGTGATCAGACCAACAATCAAACCAGCGTCTTGGTATCCAGAATTGATGCCCTCAAGAGTCTATAGCATTCTGAGGGTTGAGGGGGACGGCATGTTTGGGGGAGAAATTCAAAAGCTTATACTTATACTGACATCAAAATGGTCATATTTGTCACAAGCACCATCCCCTAAAAAAATATGTATATATATATGTATGTATGTATATATGTATGTATGTATGTATGTATGCATTTATATATGTATGTATGTATGTATGTATGTATGTATGCATTTATATATGTATGTATGTATGTATGTATGTACAGTATGTAATACACACAAAGCTCTGGTTCAACTGGTAATTTTGTCTCTTCATCTCATGCAGGCCACAAACCGGCTCCATCTTTCTGTACAATAGGAAGAAAGTGAAGCATCGCCATGACGGGTATGTGTGGAAGAGGAGGCGGGAAGGCAAGAGCACCCGGGAGGACCACATGAAGCTAAAGGTCAAAGGTGAAGAGGTAAGAAAGTTCTCAAACATCTTCTATCTCCTATGATTAATTATACATACTATTTAAAGGCTTAGACCTTCTCAAACATCTTCTATCTCTTATGATTAATTTTACATACTATTTAAAGGCTTGGACCTATCATTCTACATGCCTATCAGTCTACCTGTGCATGTTAAAAGCAGGCGTATATATACAGTGCTTCAGCTCTGCATGAATGCATTTCTTATGAGTTTGGGTGGAACTCTATACTCCCCCTGTCAACAGTTAAAGGAGACATCAAGTCAAATATTCCAGCTTGATATATGATAGAAAATTAAAAAATAAACCAAAGACCAAACAAAATCCACATCATCTTATTCCATTCTCAAGTTATTTAAGTTAAAAGTTGTAAGATGGGCACTGGTATGTTGACTAATTTTGTGGTGAAATCATGCCAAAGATGATATAATTTACCCTACATGCTACTACACAATGTATTTCTTTAGAATTATTTTTTGAATTTTCTTTCTAAAATGCTTTGACTTGAAGCTCTTAAAAGGGCTTGAATCATTAATATACAAATACAAATTCATAGACCCATGCAAAGGAAAAACCTATTGAAAATTTGAAATAGATTATAAAAACACACATTAATATAATTCTAATCTGTTCTGGGTGTATGACATTATTATTTTGACAGCATATGAACAAAATTGCTGCTCCCATGTCAATTTATATTGACCAAATTAATTTTCAAGAAATTAAAATTAGTGCTAAATTTTTTGTACCATGTGCAATTTCTTTAGATGACTTATAATTATCATTTCTATCATAATAAATGAAGAATTTTGTCTTTATCTTTCCTTTGACATTAAACCAGGAGGTAAATCCTAAATTCAAGCATTTCAACTATGAAACTTATATTTTCAATTTTGCCAAAAATTGGGGGACATTCTAGGTGGTGGTCTTGTTCTATTGTTGCTTCCATTCTATGTTGTCATAGACTGGATCTAGAGGAAGCACCCCCACCCCTACAACCCCCACCCCACTCCATCCCCTACAACCCCACACCCCCACCCCCTCCCCCAAGTTCCTAGTACTTCTAAATGTTTTGCAGTAAAATCAAAGTCTTCAATATTTGTTAAAAACTTGGCTGACTTTTTGTGGGAAAGGCTTTTGTCACTTCACCTTAGAGTTTTGGTCTTACCTATTTTTTTAATGGGTACTTGGGTAGGAACTGGGTAACAGTGACAGGTTTTTTTTGCTCAAACAGCAACAAGTTTACCTCAATCAAAGTTTTCTTTGCTTCAATTTTATGCAAAATTATTTTGTTATATTTGTGCAATTTTTTTCTGAACAGCAACAAGTATACCCATACAGAAATATTAGCTTGCAGCAAAAACTTTCTGCAAGCTTGTGCAAGCTAACAGATATTTTATGGTAGCTTGTGCAAGCTAATACTAGTTTGTGCAAGCTAGCAAGCATGTATTGGTTCTAAATACTAGTTTGCAGCAAGCATGCTGCAAGTGTGCTGTGCTGCAAGCACCATGCTGTGCTGCAAGCGTGCTGCGCTACCAGTGCACTGTGCTACCAGTGCGCTGCGCTGCCAGTGTGCTGCGCCGCCAGGGCGCAGGCGCTGCGCTGCCAGGATGGCAACAAACAAACATACAAACTAAAAGGATTAGTTCAGTGGTCAAGCAAGTAATCTTTATGTACTTTTGAGAAAGTTCATTTAATTTTTTTACCTAAAATATATTTCCTCAAACTTTCTTCAGGAGATATAATATAAATACCCTTCCTACATGTAGATTCACTTTTACTACTTTTTTTGACTTATCCCATGATTTTTAAGCCACAAAATTGCAGCATAAAATATATAAAGACTGAGGAATCTGAGGCTATGACATCACAACTAGTCTGATTTCAGTCGTTTTTACACATGTGATACCAAAATTTAAATTTAGATATCTCCTTAACAGAATAACGTTTTTGAATGCTTTCCCCACCATTGTGTTTTTTTTGAAGTCCTCTTTCATTTAAGATAATCATTCTTAACCACTGAACTAATCCTTAAAACTCAGTACAAAAAGTAATATTTTTGCAGGCAAGAAAAATATTTGAAATCCAATAACTTCTTCTAGGAATGGAATACCAACATGCTTTTTAAACCAATCTGTTTCTAAAAATTTTCTCTATTAGATAAATGGAAATGAAATTCCATGAAAATATTCCTTCGAAAGTTTGAGCTGTCTTTCCGTTCATGCTTCACAAATTTAACACCTGTCCAGAAATACTAAAACAGCGCTCAAAGCGTATCTCAAAAAGGAAATGCCATTTTCACAATTTGAAGGCTAATTTTGCTCAGAATTGTATCCTCTTTAAAAGAAAAATACAATTTTACGAAATATATTTTATATTCCATAAGCTGTCCATGTACCTTTAATCCGATACAATGGCACTGCAAAGTCAAATTTGTAATCCAATTTTCTCTCTGAAGACAAATGATATCTTGAGAACTAAAGTACACATCACAATACTGAGCACATCTGGTAATGGCATCTGGAGTTAAAAGTTTCTGGGATAATTTGCAACGAGGTGTATCTTCAGACGTTGTAAAGGCATGACGAGCAATTCCAGCTGCCTTCTTGGGTTTCAACAGTCATACTCTGTAGAATATGGACATCTGAATGATTCTGCTCTGTTTTTTCGTCAAATCAAAATGAGCTGAAAGTATCGAGTAGAACCATCTTTTGAAATTTTGAAAATAGCGTATCCACATAGCTGATCGAAGTTTGAGTCGGTAGTTTTTGACGTTTGTGATGCTTGAACAGGAAGACAGTTCACAAATTGTTTTTGTGATTCCTTTTATTTCTGTCCTTCAGTGAGAATGTCCTCTCTTGTGGATTAATGGTATGATAATCACGTAGTTTGAGATATGTTCTCATTTTAAGTTGGTGGTATGATAATATTAGATATGTTCTCATTTTAGGTTGGTGGTATGATTAAGTTTGAGATAATTTCTCATTCTCGCTTGGTGGTATGATTATCACGTACTTTGACATATGTTCTCATTCTCGATTGGTGGTGTGATAATCACATAGTGTGAGATATGTTCACATTCTCGGTTGGTGGTATGATTATCACGTAGTTTGAGATATGTTCTCATTCTCGATTGGTGGTATGATTATCACATAATTTGAGATATGTTCACATTCTCGGTTGGTGGTATGATTATCACGTAGTTTGAGATATGTTCTCATTCTCGATTGGTGGTATGATTATCACATAGTTTGAGATATGTTCTCATTCTCGGTTGGTGGTATGATTATCACATAGTTTGGAATATGTTCTCATTCTCGATTGGTGGTATGATTATCACATAGTTTGAGATATGTTCTCATTCTGATTGGTGGTATGATTATCACATAGTTTGAGATATGTTCTCATTCTCGATTTATGGTATGATTATCACGTAATTTGAGATATGTTCTCATTCTCGATTAATGGTATGATTATCACATAGTTTGAGATATGTTCTCATTCTTGGTTGCTGGTATGATTATCACATAGTTTGAGATATGTTCTCATTTTCTGTTGGTGGTATGATTATCACATAGTTTGAGATATGTTCTCATTCTCGATTGGTGGTATGATAATCACGTAGTTTGAGATATGTTCTCATTCTCGATTGGTGGTATGATTATCACATACTTTGAGATATGTTCTCATTCTTGATTGGTGGTATGATTATCACGTAGTTTGAGATATGTTCTCATTCTCGGTTGGTGGTATGATTATCACGTAGTTTGAGATATGTTCTCATTCTCGATTGGTGGTATGATTATCACATAGTTTGAGATATGTTCTCATTCTCGGTTGGTGGTATGATTATCACGTAGTTTGAGATATGTTCTCATTCTCAATTGGTGGTATGATTATCACATAGTTTGAGATATGTTCTCATTCTCGGTTGGTGGTATGATTATCACATAGTTTGGAATATGTTCTCATTCTTGATTGGTGGTATGATTATAAGGTAGTTTGAGATATGTTTTCATTCTCGATTGGTGGTATGATTATCATGTAGTTTGAGATATGTTCTCATTCTCGATTTATGGTATGATAATCACGTAGTTTAAGATATGTTCTTATTCTTGATTGGTGGTATGGTTATCACATAGTTTGAGATATGTTCTCATTCTTGGTTGGTGGTATGATTATCACGTAGTTTGAGATTTGTTTTCATTTTCGATTGGTGGTATGATAATCACGTAGTTTGAGATATGTTCTCATTCTTGATTGGTGGTATGATTATCACGTAGTTTGAGATATGTTCTCATTCTCGATTGGTGGTATGATTATCACATAGTTTGAGATATGTTCTCATTCTTGGTTGCTGGTATGATTATCACATAGTTTGAGATATGTTCTCATTTTCTGTTGGTGGTATGATTATCACATAGTTTGAGATATGTTCTCATTCTCGATTGGTGGTATGATAATCACGTAGTTTGAGATATGTTCTCATTCTCGATTGGTGGTATGATTATCACATACTTTGAGATATGTTCTCATTCTTGATTGGTGGTATGATTATCACGTAGTTTGAGATATGTTCTCATTCTCGGTTGGTGGTATGATTATCACGTAGTTTGAGATATGTTCTCATTCTCGATTGGTGGTATGATTATCACATAGTTTGAGATATGTACTCATTCTTGGTTGGTGGTATGATTATCACGTAGTTTGAGATTTGTTTTCATTTTCAATTGGTGGTATGATAATCACGTAGTTTGAGATATGTTCTCATTCTTGATTGGTGGTATGATTATCACGTAGTTCGAGATATGTTCTCATTCTCGATTAATGGTATGATTATCACATAGTTTGAGATATGTTCTCATTCTTGGTTGCTGGTATGATTATCACATAGTTTGAGATATGTTCTCATTTTCTGTTGGTGGTATGATTATCACATAGTTTGAGATATGTTCTCATTCTCGATTGGTGGTATGATAATCACGTAGTTTGAGATATGTTCTCATTCTCGATTGGTGGTATGATTATCACATACTTTGAGATATGTTCTCATTCTTGATTGGTGGTATGATTATCACGTAGTTTGAGATATGTTCTCATTCTCGGTTGGTGGTATGATTATCACGTAGTTTGAGATATGTTCTCATTCTCGATTGGTGGTATGATTATCACATAGTTTGAGATATGTTCTCATTCTCGGTTGGTGGTATGATTATCACGTAGTTTGAGATATGTTCTCATTCTCGATTGGTGGTATGATTATCACATAGTTTGAGATATGTTCTCATTCTCGGTTGGTGGTATGATTATCACATAGTTTGGAATATGTTCTCATTCTTGATTGGTGGTATGATTATAAGGTAGTTTGAGATATGTTTTCATTCTCGATTGGTGGTATGATTATCATGTAGTTTGAGATATGTTCTCATTCTCGATTTATGGTATGATAATCACGTAGTTTAAGATATGTTCTTATTCTTGATTGGTGGTATGATTATCACATAGTTTGAGATATGTTCTCATTCTCGGTTGGTGGTATGATTATCACATAGTTTGGAATATGTTCTCATTCTTGATTGGTGGTATGATTATAAGGTAGTTTGAGATATGTTTTCATTCTCGATTGGTGGTATGATTATCATGTAGTTTGAGATATGTTCTCATTCTCGATTTATGGTATGATAATCACGTAGTTTGAGATATGTTCTCATTTTAAGTTGGTGGTATGATAATCACGTAGCTTGAGATATGTTCTCATTTTAGGTTGGTGGTATGATTATTACGTAGTTTGAGATAAGTTCTCATTCTCGCTTGGTGGTATGATTATCACGTACTTTGACATATGTTCTCATTCTCGATTGGTGGTGTGATAATCACATAGTGTGAGATATGTTCTCATTCTCGATTTATGGTATGGTTATCACGTACTTTGAGATATGTTCTCATTCTCGATTGGTGGTATGATTATCACATAATTTGAGATATGTTCTCATTCTCGATTGGTGGTATGATTATCACGTAGTTTGAGATATGTTCTCATTCTCGATTGGTGGTATGATTATCACATAGTTTGAGATATGTTCTCATTCTCGGTTGGTGGTATGATTATCACATAGTTTGGAATATGTTCTCATTCTCGATTGGTGGTATGATTATCACATAGTTTGAGATATGTTCTCATTCTGATTGGTGGTATGATTATCACATAGTTTGAGATATGTTCTCATTCTCGATTTATGGTATGATTATCACGTAATTTGAGATATGTTCTCATTCTCGATTAATGGTATGATTATCACATAGTTTGAGATATGTTCTCATTCTTGGTTGCTGGTATGATTATCACATAGTTTGAGATATGTTCTCATTTTCTGTTGGTGGTATGATTATCACATAGTTTGAGATATGTTCTCATTCTCGATTGGTGGTATGATAATCACGTAGTTTGAGATATGTTCTCATTCTCGATTGGTGGTATGATTATCACATACTTTGAGATATGTTCTCATTCTTGATTGGTGGTATGATTATCACGTAGTTTGAGATATGTTCTCATTCTCGGTTGGTGGTATGATTATCACGTAGTTTGAGATATGTTCTCATTCTCGATTGGTGGTATGATTATCACATAGTTTGAGATATGTTCTCATTCTCGGTTGGTGGTATGATTATCACGTAGTTTGAGATATGTTCTCATTCTCGATTGGTGGTATGATTATCACATAGTTTGAGATATGTTCTCATTCTCGGTTGGTGGTATGATTATCACATAGTTTGGAATATGTTCTCATTCTTGATTGGTGGTATGATTATAAGGTAGTTTGAGATATGTTTTCATTCTCGATTGGTGGTATGATTATCATGTAGTTTGAGATATGTTCTCATTCTCGATTTATGGTATGATAATCACGTAGTTTAAGATATGTTCTTATTCTTGATTGGTGGTATGGTTATCACATAGTTTGAGATATGTACTCATTCTTGGTTGGTGGTATGATTATCACGTAGTTTGAGATTTGTTTTCATTTTCGATTGGTGGTATGATAATCACGTAGTTTGAGATATGTTCTCATTCTTGATTGGTGGTATGATTATCACGTAGTTCGAGATATGTTCTCATTCTCGATTAATGGTATGATTATCACATAGTTTGAGATATGTTCTCATTCTTGGTTGCTGGTATGATTATCACATAGTTTGAGATATGTTCTCATTTTCTGTTGGTGGTATGATTATCACATAGTTTGAGATATGTTCTCATTCTCGATTGGTGGTATGATAATCACGTAGTTTGAGATATGTTCTCATTCTCGATTGGTGGTATGATTATCACATACTTTGAGATATGTTCTCATTCTTGATTGGTGGTATGATTATCACGTAGTTTGAGATATGTTCTCATTCTCGGTTGGTGGTATGATTATCACGTAGTTTGAGATATGTTCTCATTCTCGATTGGTGGTATGATTATCACATAGTTTGAGATATGTTCTCATTCTCGGTTGGTGGTATGATTATCACGTAGTTTGAGATATGTTCTCATTCTCGATTGGTGGTATGATTATCACATAGTTTGAGATATGTTCTCATTCTCGGTTGGTGGTATGATTATCACATAGTTTGGAATATGTTCTCATTCTTGATTGGTGGTATGATTATAAGGTAGTTTGAGATATGTTTTCATTCTCGATTGGTGGTATGATTATCATGTAGTTTGAGATATGTTCTCATTCTCGATTTATGGTATGATAATCACGTAGTTTAAGATATGTTCTTATTCTTGATTGGTGGTATGGTTATCACATAGTTTGAGATATGTACTCATTCTTGGTTGGTGGTATGATTATCACGTAGTTTGAGATTTGTTTTCATTTTCGATTGGTGGTATGATAATCACGTAGTTTGAGATATGTTCTCATTCTTGATTGGTGGTATGATTATCACGTAGTTCGAGATATGTTTTTATTCTCGATTGGTGGTATGATAATCACGTAGGTTGAGAGATGTTCTCATTCATTCTCATCAATTTGACACCTGTCCAAAAATACTCTTATTTTGCTCAGCTGTATCTCAAAAACTAAATATGCCATTTTCGTAATTTGATGGCTATTTCTGCTCACAGTTTTTTTCTTTTTTATGGAATATACATTTGTGAGAAATATACAATTTCATAAGCTGTCCTTGTACCTTTAATACATCCTGTAAAATCACGCTGCAAAGCCTAATTTGTTATCAAATTTTTTCTCCAACTGTAAATGATATCTCGAGAACAAAGTACACATGACAATATTGAGCATATCTGGTAACGGCATCTGGCATTAAAGTTTCCGGGATCAATTGCAACGAGGTATAACTTTAGACATTGTAAACGCAGCCTGCGTGACGAGCAATTCCAGATGTCTTCTTGAGTTTCAACAGACATATACTATGTCAAATTCTTAATGTGGGGCCATGTTTATATTTTACCAGTACGGAAAAGTAAAGAACTTGAATCATTAATGAGCAAATGTTGGTGCTTGTGTAGTGACAAACAGTGGAACATAAGAAGCCTTTACACAGTTTGTTTTGATTGAGGAAGCGTTTATTTCTCAGGGGAACTAAAATTCAGATAAATGTTTGGCCAAATTGTGGCTAGAATTGGTCTTTTTCTTAATTTGGAAGTAAAACATCTGGCTGTATTAAGGAAATGATAAAAGAATTAGTTATAAGGAAATTACTCCATTGTAACTATGAGACAAAACTATAAATTCTTACATGTGGGGTTATGTATTTATTTTCATTTCCCCCTTTAAATATTTACACTTTATACATTAGAAACATTGGGATATTCAGTGCAGTTGGAACATACAAGATATTAAAAAGCTTTCACAAAGATGGTTCCAGCCATTCTCCAGCCTGTTATGTAATGAAGAATGACCCTTCCCCAGTTGGTGGTATATGAAAAATTAACATTATAATGAATCAATAGACTTGTGGATATTTCACATCAATAAATATAAGCAATGGAGAATGGCCCTTCCCCATATTGTGGTATATGAAAAATAAACATTATATTGACCCCATATTGTGGTATATGAAAAATAGACATTATATTGACCCCATATTGTGTATATGAAAAATAGACATTATATTGACCCCATATTGTGGTATATGAAAAATAAACATTATATTGACCCCATATTGTGGTATATGAAAAATAAACAAACATTGACCCCATATTGTGGTATATAAAAAATAAACGTATTGACCCCATATTGTGGTATATGAAAATAAACATTTTATTGACCCCATATTGTGGTATATGAAAATAAACATTATATTGACCCCATATTGTGGTATATGAAAAATAAACATTATATTGACCCCATATTGTGGTATATGAAAATAAACATTATATTGACCCCATATATGAAAATGTATTGTGTATATGAAAATAAACATTATATTGACCCCATATTGTGGTATATGAAAAATAAACATTATATTGACCCCATATTGTGAAAAATAGACATTATATTGACCCCATATTGTGGTATATGAAAAAAAATAAACATTGACCCCATATTGTGGTATATAAAAAATAAACATATTGACCCCATATTGTGGTATATGAAAATAAACATTATATTGACCCCATATTGTGGTATATGAAAAATAAACATTATATTGACCCCATATTGTGGTATATGAAAATAAACATTATATTGACCCCATATTGTGGTATATGAAAATAAACATTATATTGACCCCATATTGTGGTATATGAAAAATAAACATTACATTGACCCCATATTGTGATATATGAAAAATAAACATTATATTGACCCCATATTGTGGTATATGAAAAATAAACATTATATTGACCCCATATTGTGGTATATGAAAAATAAACATTATATTGACCCCATATTGTGGTATATGAAAAATAAACATTACATTGACCCCATATTGTGGTATATAAAAAATAAACATTATAATGACCCCATATTGTGGTATATGAAAAATAAACATTATATTGACTCCTTATTGTGGTATATGAAAAATAAACATTATATTGACCCCATATTGTGGTATATGAAAAATGAATATTATAATATATTAATAGACTTGTGGATATTTCATATCAATAAATATAAGCAATGGAGAAGTAATGGGAATGGCCCTTCCCATAAGGTAGTATATGAAAAATAAACATTATATAGAATTAATACACTTGTGGATATTTCACATAATTAAATATAAGCAATATGAAAAACATTGATAATGCTTAATCTTACAAAAAAACATTGATAATGCTTAAGCTTAGAGACATTTTTTTTTATAGTATGATCCATTATAAGCAAAAGGGAAAAAAATCACTCCCACCCACTCAGGAAATAACCAGTGTCACTCCCACCCACCCAAGGAAATTAACAGTGTTACTCCCACCCACCCAGGAAATTAACAGTGTCACTCCCACCCACCCAGGAAATTAACAGTGTCACTCCCACCCACCCAAGGAAATTAACAGTGTTACTCCCACCCACCCAGTTAACAGTGTCACTCCCACCCACCCAGGAAATTAACAGTGTCACTCCCACCCACCCAGGAAATAACCAGTGTCACTCCCACCCACCCAGGAAATAACCAGTGTCACTCCCACCCACCCAGGAAATTAACAGTGTTACTCCCACCCACCCAGGAAATTACCAGTGTCACTCCCACCCACCCAGGAAATTAACAGTGTTACTCCCACCCACCCAGGAAATTAACAGTGTCACTCCCACCCACCCAGGAAATTAACAGTGTCACTCCCACCCACCCAGGAAATTAACAGTGTCACTCCCACCCACCCAGGAAATTAACAGTGTCACTCCCATGCCCACCCAGAAATTAATTTTCCTTTTCAAAACATACATTTGAACAGGTAAAGATTAAAATGTTTTCATTTATAAACTGTATACTAAACCTGGTTTGAATGAATTCTTAATTTTAATTTAGGGGAGAATTACCTCCCCACTCCCCAGCCATTCATGCTATGGTATAGTAATGCCACTTGTATTGTACATATACTATAAATGAACATTAAACACATTTAAAATCTTTGAGAAAAAAAAGCATGTCTGAAATACAAGTGACTGGTAATGTTAGGTACACATGGAGAAAATATATAGTTGTCTGCATTATCTGTAACTTTGTGTTTCAATTACAAAGAGCGAAATAGTCATACGGACACAATTCTTAAAAATTGTGATTCAAATTGTTTAATTGGTTGAAATTGCCGGCAAGGTGGGAAAAGTTTTTCTTACTAGAAGATATTAGGTTTATGATGATCTTGTTTGACAACATGCATTTCTCTTTCGGAGCAGAATCATGTTATTGATCATTGGTGCCTGGCATGCTTGTGAAAAAAAAAAACATGGTTTCACCGGATGTATTTGAAAATTCACTGTTAAATAAACACTTTGTCTCACCAGGCGACCAAAAAAAAAGTTTCTTTGAGTAAAAAATGTACTGAAAATATTGCAGTAGAATAAAATACCATAGTCTTTACTGCCCCAAAACTACTGCAATTGTATTCCCGAATTTGTACACCATTAAATTGTCCACACAAGCCCATATGGTGCCGATACAATATGTACAATATTTTGATCACTTTTACTGTTGATAATTGTTTTGTGCACTTTTGAAATTAAAGAGTTGTCATTAAAGTATGACGTTAATTTATTTATGCAGGAAAACCGTCGAAGAAGAAGGATTTTTTTTCATTCAAAATTATAACATAAAACAGGTTGTTGTACTGGCGAGTAACTCGACTATTTTGCCGATCAAAATTTTGGAAATGAGGGAACATGGTCGCCAAATTTTTTCTGAGTTGGCAACCACAAAGCAAACGCAATTGTCAAGGGTTGCTAGAAGGGACAGCCTTGTATTCTTTAAAAGCAGATCTTTGCATATTTTGTGGAACATTTTCTGTACTCATCTTTTTAACAGGCGATATATCTAGGTGGTCACTGACCTTTAACCTGAATTCTGCATCGCATAGCTGCAAGATATTTTTGTATATTGTCAGATTCGGTCTATTTCTCCTTTCGTCTCCTGTCACACAAGTTTAACATGACTGACCACAGTGATACAATTAATTATTATTTTATAAAATCAGAGATCCCCTGCAAAAACATTCAGTAGTTGACATTTGAATTCATATGGGATGTCAAGCCAAACAGATCAATTATAGTGGGTAGATGGAGATGTAATTTACGATTGTGGTTTTAGCTCTTAATCTTATTCAGGTACATAGGTATTCCAAGATCCAGGTTTAAGTAAAAATCAGGCCAGAAGTGGTGTACTACTCTTACAGAAATATTAGTTTGCAGCAGGCTTGCGACAACCTAACATGTAAAAATCAGGCTAGAAGTGGCATACTACCCTTACAGAAATATTAGTTTGCAGCAGGCTTGCGACAACCTAACATGTAAAAATCAGGCTAGAAGTGGCGTACTACCCTTACAGAAATAATAGTTTGCAGCAGGCTTGCGACAATCTAACATTTTTAGCTTGCATTAGCTTGTGCAAGCTATCAAAATGTTTGTGTCAGCTTGCTCGCGTGCATGCTAATATGTCTGTAAGGGTGACCATGCACTGATCTACATTTACTAATTAATTATTTTGTCAAATCAGAGATCCCTTGGCTATTTTATTGCAATAACATTTAGTGGTTGACAATTTAATTCATGAGTGACGGCAAGGCAAACATTACTTAGTTAGTGGATGTGGATGTAATTTACATTGAGGTACACTCTTGGGAAATTAGAGGATGTCATGCAATGTTGAGTGAAGAGAGTTTTAAGTAGGTGCATAATAAAGGTCATAGGTTGTCATGTATGTCAACAGTCACTTTGAATTTCATTTCAACATTTAAAGGTATATAGACAGGTAGGGAATATTTACTGCATGAAAGAACATTACGTTCTATTTTCGCCCCCTTTTTCACCCTTGCACTTCCTATCTCGATCCAGCTTTCTGGCTTTTAGTTCCTGTGTTTCTCTTAATCTCCCCCTATTGTCTTTTCTTCCTACCTCTGGAATGTCTGACCTCTCAGGCATAATTTGACCCTTGCTGTTGTGGTGCCATTAAGCCATCATCAAACAAACAAACGAACAAACTGTAAATGGTCACAATAGCAATTCAAAGTTGTTTTTTTAAGTCATGGCAGATCAAAGCTTGTAAATGTTTTGAGCTTGTGCAAAGGGGATGATGTACAGTACAGTATGAAAAGGAATACTGATCAGGTTATTTAATGTCATTCTTTATATTTTTGCAGATTTCAAATATAAAAGGTTCTCAAATTGCGTTTTACTACTTGAAGTGGGCCAAGGTTATAATAATATCCATTCTCCTGTTTTAACCATAGCCAATTTCTCCCATTCAAAATATATTTTGCAAAGACTGAAAACCAATAATTGAACAAGACTTGCTTTTACATATTTCCACATAGCGACGAATGTAGGAAAACACAGTTTTGAGAAAACCCAGGTTTAAGATTCTCATATTTGGATATGCTTTCATTGTGATTCTGAAGAACAAAATACTTGATTTATACCTCGTTGATTAGGGGACATAGTTAACCTTTTGCACGTTATCATGAAAAGGAATATATCACTTTTCTTTTTTGCATCGGTTTATTTTAGTCACAAAGACATTCGCCAGTATGCAGAATTGATATACTGTGGGTAGCTATTGTTTTTGACATTCTACGCTCTGCATAAAGAGGGACAATTATGTCCTGAGGGGCAAAAAGAGGGACATTTATGTCCTAAACTGCTAAAAGAGGGACAATTATGTCCTGAGGGGCAAAAAGAGGGACATTTATGTCCTGAGGTGCAAAAAGAGGGACAATTATGTCCTGAGGTACAAAAAGGGGGACAATTATGTCCTGAGGTGCAAAAAGAGGGACAATTATGTCCTGAAGGGTAAAAAGAGGGGCAATTATGTCCTGAGGGGCAAAAAGAGGAACAATTATATCCTGAGGGGCAAAAAGGGGGACAATTATGTCCTGGGGTGCAAAAGAGGGACAATTATGTCCTGAGATGCAAAAAGAGGGACAATTATGTCCTGAGGTGCAAAAAGAGGGACAATTATGTCCTGAAGTGCAATAAGAGGTACAATTATGTCCTGAGGTGCAAAAAGAGGGACAATTATGTCCTGAAGGGCAAAAAGAAGGACAATTATGTCCTGAGGGGCAAACAGATTGACAATTATGTCCTGAACTGCCAAAAGAGGGACAATTATTTCCTGAGGGGCAAAAAGAGGACAATTATGTCCTGGGGTGAAAAAGAGGGACAATTATGTCCTGAGGTGCAAAAAGAGGGACAATTATGTCCTGAAGGGCAAAAAGAAGGACAATTATGTCCTGAGGGGCAAAAAGAGGGACAATTATGTCCTATGGGGCAAAAAGAGGGACAATTATGTCCTGAGGTACAAAAAGAGGGACAATTATGTTCTAAGGGGCAAAAAGAGGAACAATTATGTCCTCAGGGGTAAAAATAGGGACAATTATGTCCTGCTCAAGGGCCTTTAAAAAATTTTACATGACGTAAAATGAAGTAGATACATGTTGCTGAACAGCAAAGCAAGTTCATTATATCATTAAAAGAAAAGAAAAAAGCTCTTTCTGGAAAAATTCAAGTTGTCAAAACAAACACCAACTGCATTTCCTTCCTGATATGATAGTATGCTACAATTGCAGAAATTTATCCTAATTATAGATTTACATTTTTCTTACTGTGCTTTAAAACTTGGTGAGCCATACAGTACTTGCCAACATCAAAGCAAAACTAAACGCTCCAGCTGTAAGAACACAACACTCAAAAATACGATAAAAAATACAAAAAATTAATGCTTCCAATCCAAAGTTAGCACCGGAACCTTGTGGGATTCCTCCCTCTGGTTAATAGGTTTTAAAACAATTGTCATGTTACCTATGTCCATACACCTTTAAGTTACCAAACATGTCCAGGACCTTAAAAATATGCACATTACGTTAAATATGAAGTATTATAGATGCTTTACCAATTGCAAAACTGCAAACTCATTATCGTCTTTTACAATACATTTTTTTGAAATGCTCATATTGTCAAAACAGGCACCATTTCCTTCCTGATATGACATTATGCTACAATTGCAGAAATTTATCGTGATCATACATCAGTAATATGTTTCAAAATTGATGAGCCATACAGTACTTTCCAATATCAAAGCACTTTGGGTAAATGCTGATAATGGATTTCAATTAATATCTTATACTGACACTAACAACTTTAAGGAAATGAAAAAAAAAAAAAACCACTCATCCTTAAAGAATTAAATCAGTGCTCAAGCATGTCATATGAAAGAGTACTGAAAGAAACAAAATGGTGAAGAAAGCATTCAAGGATTAGTTCAGTGGTCAAGCATGTCATATGAAAGAGTACTGAAAGAAACAAAATGGTGAAGAAAGCATTCAAGGATTAGTTCAGTGGTCAAGCATGTCATATGAAAGAGTACTGAAAGAAACAAAATGGTGAAGAAAGCATTGAAGGATTAGTTTAGTGGTCAAGCATGTCATATGAAAGAGTACTGAAAGAAACAAAATGGCGAGGAAAGCATTCAAGGATTAGTTTAGTGGTCAAGCATGTCATATGAAAGAGTACTGAAAGAAACAAAATGGTGAAGAAAGCATTCAAGGATTAGTTTAGTGGTCAAGCATGTCATATGAAAGAGTACTAAAAGAAACAAAATAATGAAAAAAATATTCAAGGATTAGTTCAGTGGTCAAGCATGTCATATGAAAGAGTACTGAAAGAAACAAAATGGTGAAGAAAACATTCAAGGATCAGTTCAGTGGTCAGGTTACATGTCCATCATATGAAAGAGGACTTCAAAAGAAACAAAATGGTGAAGAAAGCATTCAAGGACTAGCTCAGTGGTCAAGCATGTCATATGAAAGAAACAAAATGGTAAAGAAAGCGTTCAAGGAATTATTCAGTGGTCAAGCATGTCCATCTTATATAAAAGAGGACTTCTAAAGAAACAAAATGCTGAAGAAAGCATTTGGGGATTAGTTCAGTGGTCAAGCATGTCCATCTTATATGAAAGAGGACTCATGTAAAGAGTACTGAAAGAAACAAAATGGCGAAGAAATCATTCAAGGATTAGTCCAGTGGTCAAGCATGTCATATGAAAGAGTACTGAAAGAAACAAAATGGCGAAGAAAGCATTCAAGGATTAGTTCAGTGGTCAAGCATGTCATATGAAAGAGTACTGAAAGAAACAAAATGGCGAGGAACGCATTCAAGGATTAGTTCAGTGGTTAAGCATGTCATATGAAAGAGGACTTCAAAAGAAACAAAATGGCGAAGAAAGCATTCAAGGATTAGTTCAGTGGTCAAGCATGTCCATCTTATATGAAAGAGGACTTCAAAAGAAACAAAATGGCGAAGAAAGCATTCAAGGATTAAATCAAGGGTCAAGCATGTCCATCTTATGAAAGAGGACGTTGAAAGAAACAAAATGGTGAAGAAAGCATTCAGGGATAAGTTCAGTGGTCAAGTAAGTCCATCTTATATGAAAGAGGAAATTGAAAGAAACAAAATGGTGAAGGAAGCATTCAGGGATTAGTTCAGTGGTCAAGCATGTCCATCTTTATATGAAAGAGGACTTCAAAAGAAACAAAATGGTGAAGAAGGCATTTGGATTAGTTCAGTGGTCAAGCATGTTTATCTTATATGAAAAAGGACTTCAAAAGAAACAAAGTAGTGAAAAAAGAATTCAGGGATTAGTTCAGTGGTCAAGCATGTCCATCTTATATGAAAGAGGACATTGAAAGAAACAAAATGGTGAAGAAAGCATTCACGAATTAGTTCAGTGGTCAAGCATGTCCATCTTATATGAAAGAGGACATTGAAAGAAACAAAATGGTGAAGAAAGCATTTAAGGATTAGTTCAGTGGTCAAGCATGTCCATCTTGTATGAAAGAGGACTTCAAAAGAAACAAAATGGTAAAGAAAGCATTTGGATTAGTTTAGTGGTCAAGCATGCCCATCTTATATGAAAAAGGACCTCAAAAGAAACAAAATAGTGAAGAAAGAAATCAGGGATTAGTTTAGTGGTCAAGTAAGTCCATCTTATTTGAAAGAGGACTTCAAAAGAAACAAAATGGTGAAGAAAGCATTCAAGGATTAGTTCAGTGGTCAAGTAAGTCCATCTTATATGAAAGAGGACTTCAGAAGAAACAAAATGGTGAAGAAAGCATCTGGATTAGTTCAGTGGTCAAGCATGTCCATCTTATATGAAAAAGGACCTCAAAAGAAACAAAATAGTGAAGAAAGAACTCAGGGATTAGTTCAGTGGTCAAGCATGTCCATCTTATTTGAAAGAGGACTTTAGAAGAAACAAAATGGTGAAGAAAGCATTCGGGGATTAGTTCAGTGGTCAAGCATGTCCATCTTATATGAAAGAGGATTTCAAAAAATTTGAAATCATAAATATTTATGCTAGTCATTGGTATATTGAGTTGCCCTGTTTTGGCACCTCTCAAGACACAAGATCGCTTCATGTGATATCGTTGTAATAATATGCCTTCATGTTTTGCTGCTAGCCAGTAAAATAGGGTCATATTTTATGAGCAATGAATTCATTCAATATTTAGTATTGGGTGATTTTGGTTAATAATGTTCATTAAGTTGTGTGAGGCCCATGGCAATCAGTGAATGTTTGTATTGATATGTTAATGCTCAATTTCTACTTTGGAGAGGGAAACTATTTATCAGTTAGCTGAGACGTCCTCACTGCAGATCTTGCGAATGCTTTAGTGGGCGGTACAGATGAGAAACATGTTGTATTTGGTATGTAGCTGATAGTTAAAGAATGGCTGGTATTCAGCGAAACTGACAGCCTGTCATCTGTTATGTATCAATTCATGTGATAGTGTCAACATTAATGTAGACTATTTCCATAATTTCATGCTTGGACCTGAGTGATAGATATATATAGGACACAAAAATTTAAAGAAAGAAATTTATTCGAGTTCCTATTGAATTATTGAAAGCAATCATAGACCTACATTCAAAGAAACGTTAACAATAAAACATATCTGTTCTGTTTTCATGATTTCTGTTTTGTACAGTGGGTATTATAAATCTATTTGACATCAATATTGACTTAAATGTGTTGACTTAAGATTATGCCTTCCTATGTGTTGAAACATATTCTGTACCCTCAAAATGTCAGTGCAAGAGCTTGCACACCTTTTGGGGCTTTGCCCTTGGACCCCACCTGGACCACATGCCGCAAAATTAAGTGCCTTCGGCGACATCTAATTAGTCACATTCATAATTATAAAACATCGCCCCAGCCCCAGCTTCCCCCCCCCCTTCCCGCCTCCCCCGCACCCCACTATTTCAAATGGATTTATACCACTGCCACCTAATGCTGATAAGAGGGACAAATTCACAACAATACAGCAGGATATTTCATACTACAGCTGTTGTATTATGTGGCTTATTTAAGTTGATTACAAAATTGTATACATGACATACAGTATTCAGTGATTATTCTGGCCTCTCTCTTCACAGAGATTTCTCCCAATATATTTATTAAAAATTGAAAAATTATTCAAGAATATATTCATTGTTGAATGAGGTTGTTAAACCCGAGAATATAAGTTTAAGGGGCATCAAAAGGTTAAAGGAATATTCCTGTGAATTTTTATTTTCATATATATGATAGTTCATATATATATGATAGACGATTATGATAGTTTATTGATATGATAGTTCATATATATGATAGCTCATATATATGATACTTCATATATATGATAGACGATATATGATAGTTCATATTTATGATAGACAATATATGATAGTTCATTTATATGATAGTTCATATATATGATAGCTCATATATATGATAGACGATATATGATAGTTCATATATATGATAGTGCATATATATGATAGACGATATATGATAGTTCATATATATGATAGACGATATATGATAGTTCATTTATATGATAGTTCATATATATGATAGCTTATATATATGATACTTCATATATATGATAGACGATATATGATAGTTCATATTTATGATAGACAATATATGATAGTTCATTTATATGATAGTTCATATATATGATAGTTCATATATATGATAGACGATATATGATAGTTTATATATATGATAGTGCATATATATGATAGTGCATATATATGATAGACGATATATGATAGTTCATATATATGATAGATGATATATGATAGTTTATATATATATGATAGATAATACATGATAGTTCATTTATATGATAGTTCATAGGTATGATAGTTTATATAGACGGTATATGATAGTTTATTTATATATGACAGACGATTATAAAAGAAAAGATTTGGGGTGAAAATCATGTTGATATCTCTTTTGCGTTTAGGAGTTCTTGCATTTCAAAGAATGCGCAAGTGGTGAAAAGTGACCTCATGAGTAAATTGTGATGTCATAAATAAGGCAGATCCAAGACAATTCTTATGTATTTCTATATAAAGCAAAAAAATGGTTAATAAGCAGATGGATAAATCATGTTCTTATAAAGTGTATCTTATACATTAGAAATGGCTTTGCTTACAATCAGGGACACTCCCACCGGCCCTGAGGCGAAACAAGGCCGGTCGAAATAAAACTTATCTATTTCTTTATTTCTCAAACCACAAAACTTGTTGTGATCTGTTCAATCAGGAGCAGTAAAAGCTCTCAACACTCCATACAAGCTGTACAATGAACCATGCGCTTGTTTTCCACCCAACACAAAAGAGTTTTTATTCAGGGATTTCAGTTAATAGCTCCATGAGGGGAGCAGCATCTCCCAAAGAGTACGAAATGTCCTTTAAAGTAAAGTTAATATTGTGAATGATGGGTGTAATTTGTAGTTTTAAAACTGCAGAACAAGTTTCTAGGCAGTGACTGTACTTATGTACTTTATCTCAGAAAATAAACAGAAAGTGCTTCCAGTAATTAATTAGAAAGAGGCAATTGATTTTTAAAGAAATACACAAAGATTGTCTTTGTTTTGCCATTATGACATCACAATGTACAGTATGAGGTCACACATTTCAACACATTCACACAGCTTAGAAATGCAATAACTCCTAAGCGGAAAAAAGGAACAATATGATTTTTACACCAAATTGTTTTTTCATTATCCTCCCATCTTATCTATAAAATTGGAATATTCCTTTAATGGGTTTTGGAGAAGAAGAAAAAAAAGAAATAAATGTAGCTGGTTTAAAATATTGAGTTTGTGTTTGTATTTTGTGGTGAACAATTAGTCAAGCATTTAGTTGTTTTGCATGTTCTGTGTTTAATATAGTTTGTCTGTTCTGGTTTTGTGTTCTGTTCTTATCAGCTTACCCTTCTAGTCTGTACTATTTTGTATACCAAGAGAGTATATAATACCGCCTAATGCTGACGGCAAATATTAATTCAGGACATTTAACTTAACAGCAGGATATATCATACAGCTGTTGTGTATATGTGCCTTATCTATTAGAGTTAATTACAATATTGAACGCATGAAATATTCATTGATTCTGACCTTTCCCATTTAAAGGTTTCTTCTTTCTCACCAATAAATAAATAAGAAAAAAGGAAAATTATTCAGGAATACAGTCATTGTTGAATGAGGCTGTTGAACCGAACAGTATTGCTTTAACAACCAATGCTGTTTCTTAATATGAAAAGGTTAAAAGCTTTTAGAAAAAATGATAGAAAATTTTCTGAAGTATTTCTGGTTTTTAAATATTGAGTTTGATTTTGTATTGAGCTGAAGAAAATACACATTTTAGTTCTTTTGCATGTATTGTGTTTAATATCGTTGGTTTCTGTGCTGAGTAGCTTATTCTTCTATTCTTCTCTATTTTGTACATTAAACTTAAAATAATATTTAATACACCACCTTATGCTCATCAGAGGGTACAATTTCACAACATTCAACTTAACCAGGATATTCTATACAGCTGTTATATATATGTGCCTTATTTAAGTTGATTACAAACTTAAATGCCTGAAATTTTCATTGATTATACTCTCAGCCTCTCTCATCAAAAGACTTTCTCCCCAATATATAAACAGTTCGGTCCATGCCCCAGAATGGGAGATCTCCCATTTGGGAGATTTTGTCATGGCATTGTATTCCACAATGCATCTTTCCAAATTTGAATCTCTTTTAAGAAGTACATAATGATAAAATAGGTTTAAGCCAAAGGTAGGAAAAATGCTTGCGAAATATTCTTATTTTATTGATGCAACCGAATGATTTTGTCCCATTTTCAACAGCACAAATTTAACTTTCACTAGGAAATTTTAAAGTAATCTTTAAAAGATTCATTTCAATACCTGCTGAAAAGGAGATTTTAACATTTTGTTCACCAGGAAAAGCTCAAATTATACTGAAATATTAATTTCAATATCATTTGCACAGTATACAACTTTAGAATTACAGAATTTGAAAAGCAAAAAAAAAAAAAAAAAAAAAACCCGTTAACAGCTGAACTTATAAACAACAGTTTAATTTATGGTTACTGCGCATGTCTCGATTTCCTAATTAGGAGATCTCCTGATCAGGAGTGTGGACCAGACTGATAAAAAAAATGAAAATGGAAAATTATTCACAAGAATATATTAGTTGTTGAATATCAATGAATGAGGTTGTTAAACCCGACAATATCTGTTTAAGGGAAATGATGAAAAAGTTAAAGGGAAAAGAATAATTGAAAGTTGCTGCTTTTGATTATGAAAATCTGCAATAATCTGTCAAATCAGGGAGTTAATAAGATATTCTGTAAAATGATATTATCTATTACAAAGTATAAAGCCATAGGTAATCAGCTATATTCTGTAAACTAAAATTTTCTAATAAAAAGAGCATTTAGCTAGTCTGAGCAAAGTAGTAATCTTTAAATTTGAAAGAAAACCATTATGTTTTTAAGCATTTAGCAGATAAAAGTTTGAATAAAATCAATGGTAAATTTGAGATGTATGACTGGGAAGTCCAGCTACTGAAAAGGAAATGTCATTTACAGTTTGTTTTCGGTTAAGGAATGGTAAAAATCTCTTTATCAAAATCGATTTCTCTCCGTGGAAGAATTTGGGGCGGAAGCTCAAAAAGCAGTAAAATTTTTATGTAAAAGACTAGAGAATTAATCATTACAAAATTGCATAAGAATTTGTATGCAATACACAAACTGTGGTCAACATATAAAGGAATAATCCCATGTTTTTTTCGTAACCGTTCATAAGAAAGAGAAAACAATTTGGTACAAAAATAATGTTAATATGTTATTCCTACCAGAAGATTTTAAATTTTGAGGGTTCACACAAAATACCAATAAACGAATAGGAGAAGGCTCAGTATGACATCACAGCAACACATTCTCCCACAAAGTTTAGGTGGTTCATTATAATCTATCTTCCTTTTTTATCAGTAAAACCTGATAGAAATTTAAACTGATGAAAGCTAGGTATTTATATACATTGCCAAATATACCCTACTTTAGTAGTTTTAAAAAATTGTTTTAATTATACAGAAACAACCAATTAATGTTCAAAGAAATACATCAACTTTTAAAATGGAATTGCCTCTATGACATCATCAAACACAAATTCACCATACTGTACAAAAACTTTAAAATTCAATTGGGAAATATTTAAAAATCCATATCTCCTGAACAGAATATGGTATTAACCTGATTTTGTACCAAATTAGCTCTAATAGTATCTATCCTCTTTCAAATAACATTTTAGAGAAAGAAAAAAAAACAAGATGGAAATATAAAGTTTAACCAATTTTCACAGGTTTTACCTGAAATTTCAAAGAAATGTTGGTCGGTAATATTTTAACCAAGTTATACAGAATTTACACGGTGTTTGATCGATTTTGATTACTGCAACTTCAATTATTTAGCGTCTACCTGCTTTTATACCTTAAAGTGCCCCCGTTTTGGGCATAAAATGTTCGTGTTTGTTTTCATCCACAGTGTGTCATGCACAGCCATAACGTACCTTAAAGCTTAAGGATTTTAGTCCATTTTTCTTAAGAAAACACACACACTTTGATCTTTTACTCATGAAATTCAATTTGAATTAATATTCCATGTGTTTACAAGTACATCATTCAGGTTTTTTATCATTTTGTTTAAAAGCTTCTCACTTGTTATTTGGTAATCTTTGAAGTGTTTTTTTGCTTTTTTTATTTGAATTTAACTTTTGTTTGATTTTCTTGAATTATTGGTGCCTCTAGGTCTTAATTTCATTCATTGCGGTATTAAAACCGACCCAAAGTAATGAAATAAAAGGTTATTTGAGTCGGTATTCATCTTTTTGCTAAAAGCTTAGCAAAAGCACTTGGATATGGTCAAGAATATTGTTCTTTAAAAAGCTATACATGTATAATCGAATAAGGGATGATTTTTCTTTCAGCGATCTTTTCTGTAAATTGTGATCAGATTGAAGTGGTTTTGTCTGGCTGTATGCACTGTTTAGAATGTTGAAGTCATGCGTGGTCATGTTCAATTTTGAATGTAGTACATTAGTTCGAAATTTGTTCTTTGGCATGAAATTCTTCTTGAATTTGTGACTATTTATTGTCCTGCCTATGATTGGATGTGAAGGCGTCTATATCATCTTGTTAAAGAAGTAGTGACAGTAAGCTAGCTTATATATTTAGAATTCTTTTGTAAATCATGAAAAAAGCCAACAAATTTTCATCAAATTTAGTCCAGAAAACATACAAAACATCTAGTATGATCTTTTATTCAGAAGTTTAAATTATTATTCCTTGTATTTGTTTATCACTCATGTTTCTTATCTAGTTTGTCAAAAATCCTCCTGTTTATTTTCTAGTAAATATTCAAAGTGTTTTCGTTTTTTGATCTGAATTTTACTTGTGCCAGAATTTGTTGAATTATTGGTGCCTCTGGGTCTTAATTTCATTCATTGCGGTAAACCGACCCAAAGTAATGACATAAAAGGTTATTCGAGTCGTATCTTCATGCTTTAGGTAAAAGCTCGGCAAAAGCACTTGGATATGGTCAAGAATATTGTTAACAGCTGTACAAGTATAATTGGATAATGGTCAATGTTGACAAATTTGCTTTTAGCGATCTTTTCTGTAAATTATGATCAGATTGAAGTGGTTTTGTCTGTCTGTATACTCTATTTATGATGAGATTGAAGTGGTTTTGTCTGGCTGTATGCTCTATTTATGATCAGATTGAAGTGGTTTTGTCTGGCTGTATGCTTTATTTTTGATCAATTTGAAGTGGTTTTGTCTGGCTGTATACTCTATTTATGATCAGATTAAGGTGGTTTTTTCTGGCTGTATACTCTATTTACGATCAGATTGGAGTGGTTTTGTCTGGCTGTATGCACTATTTATGATCAGATTGAAGTGGTTTTGTCTGGCTGTATACTCTATTTACGATCAGATTGGAGTGGTTTTGTCTGGCTGTATGCTCTATTTATGATCAGATTGGAGTGGTTTTGTCTGGCTGTATACTCTATTTACGATCAGATTGGAGTGGTTTTGTCTGGCTGTATGCACTATTTATGATCAGATTGAAGTGGTTTTGTCTGGCTGTATACTCTATTTATGATCAGATTGAAGTGGTTTTGTCTGGCTGTATGCACTATTTATGATCAGATTGAAGTGGTTTTGTCTGGCTGTATGCACTATTAGATTGAACTGGTTTTGTCTGGCTGTATCAATCAGATTGAAGTGGTTTTGTCTGGCTGTATACTCTATTTATGATCAGATTGTCTGGCTGTATGCACTATTAGATTGAAGTTTTTGTCTGGCTGTATGCAAATAGAAGTGGTTTTGTCTGGCTGTATACTCTATTTATGATCAGATTGAAGTGGTTTTGTCTGGCTGTATGCACTATTATATTGAAGTGGTTTTGTCTGGCTGTATGCTCTACTTATGATCAGATAGAAGTGGTTTTGTCTGGCTGTGTACTCTATTTATGATCAGATTGAAGTGGTTTTGTTTGTCTGTATACTCTATTTTTGATCAGACTGAAGTGGTTTTGTCTGGCTGTATGCTCTACAATCAGATTGATTTTTGATGCAGATCAAATTGAAGTGGTTTTGTCTGGCTGTATGCTCTATTTATGATCAGATTGAAGTGGTTTTGTGTGGCTGTATGCTCTATTTATGATCAAATTGAAGTGGTTTTGTCTGGCTGTATGCTCTATTTATGATCAGATTGAAGTGGTTTTGTCTGGCTGTATACTCTATTTATGATCAGATTGAAGTGGTTTTGTCTGGCTGTATGCACTATTAGATTGAACTGGTTTTGTCTGGCTGTATGCTCTATTTATGATCAGATTGAAGTGGTTTTGTCTGGCTGTATACTCTATTTATGATCAGATTGAAGTGGTTTTGTCTGGCTGTATGCTCTATTTATGATCAGATTGAAGTGGTTTTGTCTGGCTGTATGCTCTATTTATGATCAGATTGAAGTGGTTTTGTCTGGCTGTATGCTCTATTTATGAACAGATTGGAGTGGTTTTGTCTGGCTGTATGCTCTATTTATGATCAGATTGAAGTGGTTTTGTCTGGCTGTATACTCTATTTATGATGAGATTGAAGTGGTTTTGTCTGGCTGTATGCACTATTTATGATCAGATTGAAGTGGTTTTGTCTGGCTGTATGCTCTATTTATGATGAGATTGAAGTGGTTTTGTCTGGCTGTATACTCTATTTATGATCAGATTGGAGTGGTTTTGTCTGGCTGTATGCACTATTTATGATCAGATTGAAGTGGTTTTGTCTGGCTGTATGCTCTATTTATGATGAGATTGAAGTGGTTTTGTCTGGCTGTATGCTCTATTTATGATTAGATTGAAGTGGTTTTGTCTGGCTGTATACTCTATTTATGATCAGATTGGAGTGGTTTTGTCTGGCTGTATGCTCTATTTATGATCAGATTGAAGTGGTTTTGTTTGGCTGTATACTCTATATAATTATAATGAGATTGAAGTGGTTTTGTCTGGCTGTATGCTCTATTTATGATCAGATTGAAGTGGTTTTGTCTGGCTGTATGCTCTATTTATGATCAGATTGAAGTGGTTTTGTCTGGCTGTATACTCTATTTATGATGAGATTGAAGTGGTTTTGTCTGGCTGTATGCTCTATTTATGATCAGATTGAAGTGGTTTTGTCTGGCTGTATACTCTATTTATGATCAGATTGGAGTGGTTTTGTCTGGCTGTATGCACTATTTATGATCAGATTGAAGTGGTTTTGTCTGGCTGTATACTCTATTTATGATGAGATTGAAGTGGTTTTGTCTGGCTGTATGCTCTATTTATGATGAGATTGAAGTGGTTTTGTCTGGCTGTATGCTCTATTTATGATGAGATTGAAGTGGTTTTGTCTGGCTGTATGCTCTATTTATGATCAGATTGAAGTGGTTTTGTCTGGCTGTATACTCTATATAATTATAATGAGATTGAAGTGGTTTTGTCTGGCGGTATGCTCTATTTATGATCAGATTGAAGTGGTTTTTTCTGGCTGTATGCTCTATTTATGATGAGATTGAAGTGGTTTTGTCTGGCTGTATACTCTATTTATGATCAGATTGGAGTGGTTTTGTCTGGCTGTATACTCTATTTATGATCAGATTGGAGTGGTTTTGTCCGGCTGTATGCACTGTTTAGAATGTTGAAGTCATGCGTGGTCATGTTCAATTTTTAATGTAGTGCATTAGTTGAAGTTGTTCCTTGAAACGGCATTCTTCTTTGACTGCATGTGGATGTCCTCCTTGTGTTTTAGTTTGACATGGAGGTGATGACATCATCGTATTAAAGCAATGTAACATATATGTTCTTATTATCGTTATTAAATCATTAATTCTTTTAGAAAGAACTTTAATATGAGCTGCTATTTTGTTTATACCCCCCTTTAGAATTGACATCAACACAGTTCTTCTTAATAAAAGTATCATGTATTTCTTTATAATCCATTTCAATTTTTCTAGCTGATAAGAAATTAATTTTTTTGGGGTACATGATATTTCTGATAGCCTTATATAGAACTTCATGTCAAAGCATGTTGGACAGAAAATTTCAGAAGAAAAAGAAATACATTGTTTGCAAACACAAACACACAGGGCATTAGGGCAAATGATGACATCATTTGTCTATTTCAACCCAAAATGGCAGCCTCTATAATAAAAACATTACATTCTCTCAATCTCCACCTGTTTACTCTCCTTCCTACCTCTGGAATGATCTAACCTCTCAGGCACAATTTGACTTTTGCTGTTGTGGTGCCGTTAAACTCTCATCAAACAAACATTTGGAACTTGTGAACAGAATAAACTTTTAAGATATGGCATTATAAGTTTATTTTCTCACTGTATGTCTCGTTTAAATCTTGGAACTGTCTTTTTGATAACTTGTTGTTTGTACCAGCAGATACATGTTAAAGTAAATAGGAGAAGTTGATTTTAAGAATCTATATTTTTCTTGATGATAGAAAATGCCTGATTAAAATTCTTGCCCATAAATATCTTTAATATTCAAAAAGTTAAATCTTGTGTCTGCCAAGCAGATATGATGTTGTTTATATCCATCCCGTAAGCGTACTTAACTCACATCTGATAAACACATCTTAAAGTATATCAAAGGCAAGTTATTTTTGAGATTCCTTATTTTCTTTGATGACCAGAAATACATGCCTCAAAGCTCCTGACAGGTTTGCACTAATTCTTGCCGGCTAAATAATTGACATCCCTTTGAATATTCATGGGAAACAAAAACTTAAATCTTGGATTTTTCTTCTTGACAATACTTGTTATTTGTTCCCTTGAGTACTCACATCTGGATGAGTTTATGTTGAAGTAATTCAGCCGAGTTGATTGACATTGATATATTTAGTTCCTGCCTTAGTATTTGCTGATGACAATTAAAGATTACGCACAGCCCTAATTTGCCAAGATGAAAATGTGTTTTGGTGTTGTTTGTTTTCATTTTGTATTCATAATATATGAATGACAAAGAACGTCATTCCACAATATGATCCTTTAACAGTCAAGTCGAACGTTAGGTGTTTAGGTATGAAGTGAACTAGTTGTTAGATTATTACGATATAAAGCTTAGATATGATTTGCCGCCATATGTTTTCTACAATACTTATTATCTATTGACGCAAGCAAAGCTTGTCATCTTAGGGAGATAAACATCCGGCCTATTCATGTATGTACATGCGTTTGATTTTACAGGTAATGAAATCCTTTTACCACAAAAATTATTGCAAAATTCTCTGTCTATTTATTAAAATGAATTAAAATTATTTGATCATGCAGCTTTCATGGATGAGTTTTGATCTTATTCCAAGGTTCAGGTGCGGCCAAATAATTATTTGGGGTAAACACTTACTATTTCAAAAGTATTACGTTCTCAATCATTTGCACGTTATCAATCGATTACTCATTCTCCCCCTGTTTTCTTTCCTTCCTACCTCTAGAATGATCTGACCTCTCAGGCACAATTTGACCCTCGTTGTCGTGGTGCCCTTTAAGCCCTCATCAAACAAACAAACAAACATGTTAAACTGATTAGAAAAATAGCCCTTTAATGATTTTGGATGTCAAACTCTAACTTTTCAAAGACTGATATTACAATTATTTTGGATGTTAATTGCAAAAGGCAATTATCTATTTATTTTATAACATCTGTGATAATTGTCACATTATTTTTGGAATGATCTTCCTACAAGTAAGAACTTGACAACATATTTGGGTAAACACAACAAGCTACCATGACCATTTTCTAAATTGGTATGGGAATCAAGAGGATGGACACCACATTGTCATGCTGCTGAATTTCATTTTGAGAAGAAAAAAACAAGCTGGTGGTTAGGAACCGTATGGACCACCACAGTATGTCTTTATTTGATGGAGAATGAGCTCCACCCAAGCAGTGACCACTTCTTCTCAAGAGGACCTGGAGATGGGATGCAGAAGGCAAACCTTTGTGCTTGATGTCAACATATCGTTCTGCATATCTGTGGAATAATTAATCATGGCTTAAATCACTGCTAATAATAATGAATACTTGTTATGCGCCAGTATCCATGAAAAGTTATGCTCATGGCGCAGCGACACAACAATTAATGCAAAACAATGTGAACAACAAAAAAATGTTAGTTAAGAATACTGCAAAAAAAAAAAACATATATACAAGGACAAATAAATATAAGCTTAAAATTGAACAGAATCAGAACACATGAGGAATGTCTTTAATGATGATTTAAATGAATTGAGGGAAGGACTAAGTTTTATGTTGTCTGGAAGTCTGTTCCATAAAAAGGGGGCAGCAGAAGAAAATGAACGTTTACCCCATGTTCTAGAAGTACTAGAATAGCTAATTAATGTTTGAAATTAGAACGCATGAACTGACTTATATGGGATTAAAAGATCAGAAATATATGTGGGAGACAATGCATGAGTAGACTTATACACAAAAACAAGTATTTTAAAAACAATTTTATGATAAATTGGTAGCCAGTGTAAATTCCTTAAAATGGGAGTAATGTGTATAGACTCAACCCTCCAGCATCCCAGCTGCATGCTCAACCAACTGAGCCACCTGTCTCCCTTTATTGACAAAAAATAAAATAAAATCTATATATTTACAAGAGAATTACAAGAATATTTATGTTTTGTATGCAAATTTTGTAGTAATTTCTATAAGGCAGAAGTTCAAAAAAATGCAGAATAAAACATATCTAAAGAATATTGTTCATTCATTTTTTTCTGGAGAGCAATTTGGATTTTTTTCTTCTTTTGTACAAAACAATAATCGTATAAACTTGCCATTCAGGTAGAAGCTGTATTTATTATCCAATTCATAAGCTGAGTTTTCTTTCTGATTATTCTACTATGCATTTTCCACCTAAACCCTGCACCATCATTTTCTGGGATTTCCTCTCTGTGTATGGGTGACTGCTTTCGGTAAGATCGTTCCTTTTCAGTTTTTCCCTCCCGTTGTGACCAGGCTTTTACACCCTTTTGGAACTTCTACAGTGGTTCTCATATAGTAGTTCTACAATAACCAAATGCTTCTACCTTGATCTTAATAACTCTCTCTCCCCTCCACATGACCTACCTTCTACCTCCATTGACTATATATATTCCTCAGCCCCAGTCCCCAAAATTGTAATCATTTAGGCTACCAACAAACCAGACAGTTTCAAAAGAGTTTCTCCCACCCCCTTCCTCATACACAAGGCGCTCCATGGTCTTGTTGGTACCTTCCCCAAGGTTTTTACCCTCAGGTCTGGTGATTATCCTGGTGTACTGCACCAGGGACACTTAAACCACCACCCTTCTCACCACCAAATCCCTAGCTAATACTGGTATCGACGCTTACAGTCATTCCCCACCATTCCCTGAACTCCAGCAAAGGCGAAGGCATCATCAGAACCAGAGACCTTGCCTACTTGACCGATGAAGGCCTCGTTGAGGAATTTGCCAGCCAACATGTCACTCAGGCGTATCGTCTCGTCCTCAAGAGAGACGGTGCTGAAACACCCACACATACCATCTTCCTGACTTTTGCCACACCAACTCTCCCCTCCCACATCACTACCGGCTATATGAGAATCCCAGTCACCCCTACATTCCAAGTCTTCTCTATTGTCATAAGTGCCAGAGGTATGGCCATGGAAAAAACTCCTGCCGCAGCCAAGCGCGCTGTGGCAACTGGAGCCCCGGACCATGCCAGCGTTTCCTGCACCAACACCCCACGCTGCACCAATTGCGATGGTACTAACCCAGCCAATCATCCCTCCTTCTCAAAAGACTGCCCTATCTGGCTTTAGGAAAAACAGATAACAAAACTGAAAACCCTTAATCCCAACACTACTTACCCTGAGGCCAGGAAGCAATTCCTCGCTTTATCGCACACCAAACCTTCCTACGCCTGCACAGTACTAGCCCCTCCCCCTAGCACAACTAAAACTGACTCACATGCCGAAACCAACCTCATCTGGGTCTTCTTACTAAGTCCTAAGCCCATCTCCTTTGCCAACAACCAAACCACACCCATTACACAAACCACCTCCACTACCAATTCTCTCCCCAACCTTCCTTCCTTCTCTAAGACATTTCACCCTCCCCTCCCCCAACACCTCTAATGCCATGTAACATCAAACTCAAGCCAACCTGGGCTACAAATTATTATAAAACAGCAAACAGCAAACTAACAAACCAACAAACAACAAATTAACGAACAGCCCATCTTCCCCTAACCCACATTATGACACTGAAGAGAACTGGAACATGGATTGTTTGATTACTAAATTCACTGAACATACTTCTCGTCAGACTTTTAAAAACCGCTCCCTAAGAAACAGGGACAAATTCAAAGAAAAAACAAAAGCCAACCCAGACCCAACAGATCTTCCTCCAGATAACCCCCTGCCTCCTTATGGCGTACAACAGAAACAATTACTATAACACTCACTACATTATACAATGGAACATCAGGAGCTTTAAGGCCGATTCGGAAGAAATTGACCTTCTGGCCACCATCTTTAACCTGGTCGTCTTTTGCCTACAAGAAACCTTTTTGAAAACCACGGACCATTATTCCTTCAAAAATTTCTCTTGCTACTATTGTACATCAAGAGGATGCTGAAAGGGCCTGTGTGAGGGGGAAAGGGGGGTCTCCCATTCTCGTTAGACACTGTATCCCACACAGCCCTATTTATATGAACACCAACCTTCAGTCCATTCGTGTCTCTATCTCCCTCCACAAAACCTTCACTCTTTGCAATATCTATCTTCCTCGAACGCTGATGTTCAGCCAACCAGCCTCAACAACCTCATCTCTCAACTCCCCTCCCCTTTCATACTTCTTGGTGACTTCCAACGCCCATAAACCCCTGTGGGGCTACAATACCACCACCCCAGGGGCAAGCTGGTTGAAAACACTCTTTGTCAGCACAGCCTCTCCTTGCTCAACACTAACTCAGCGACCTACCTTCACCCTGCCACAAGCTCCCTCACCTGTATTGACCTGTCTATCTGTACCCCCAACTCCTTGATTTTAGCTGGAAGGTTACTGCTGACCTCTGTGGTAGTGACCATTACCCTCTCCTTATTCACTTCAACCTTCAAACCCCCACAGACCACACACCCAAGTGGAATCTTAAAAAGCCATCTGGCTCCTTTTCAAAAAACCTTGTAACACGCACCTCTCCCCTATCTCCTCGAGAGTGAGAATCCCATGTCTAACTTCAGTAACATCCTTATCAACATCTCCACCTGCTCCATTCCCAAAACCTCTTAACCTCCCTACCCCTTCCCCCCCCCCCAACCCCTGGTTTAACGGTGACTGCAAAATTGGCGTCAGCCTCAGGAAAAAACCCTCAGGAACTTCAAAACAAACCTGACCACCCACAACCTCAACCTCTTTCACATCAGCCATGCCAAAGCCAGGTGCACTATCAAGGACACTAAAACCAACACTTGGAACAACTTCATCTCTTTTCTCACCACCAACACCCCTACTAATTAGATTCAAAGTATGGTTTACAGCTTCCACAGCAGGATAGGCAAGTCTCCCATCTCTCCTGTAATCGTGATCTTTTCATCGGGCAAAAGGATATCGCTAACCGCCTCGCCACCTCTTTGAGCAATATCTCTTCCTCGGCCAACTACCCCAATGCTTTTAAAACCAAAAACGCTCGTGAAGGAACCCGGAGTAGTACCTTTCCCTCTGACAAGTCTGAGAGCTACAGCACCCCTCTCACCATATCTGAATTGAAGCAAGCCAACCACGATGCTGGCTGCACATCCAAGGGCCCAGATAACATTCCCTACCAGTTCCTGAAGCACCTCCCCAACAAGGCCACCCCTACCCTACTCACCATCATCAACCACATTTGGTTCTCACACTCCTTTCCCCCTAACTGGAGGACAGCTATCATCACCCCCCTCCCTAAACCAGGAAAGGACAGTACCTCCAGCTACCCCTCTGCTGGGTCATTAACCAGAGACTAAACTGGTTCCTTGAGACCAACAAATCTTCTCCCCTCCCCAAAGCGGCTTCCGGAAACGTTGCAATACCCTGGACCAGTTAAATCATGTTCGACACCGCTTCCGGAATCCTTTGCAAAAAAGGAACACCTCACTGGCACCTCTTTATTAAAAATTTCTTCTCATCTAGGCAGTTTCATTTTCGTATTGGCCACAACCTCTCCAACCTCTACCCCAAGAAGAGGGCATCCCTCAAGGCAGCATCCTCTCCCTATTCTCTTCAACCTGATCATTAACAACATTGTGGACAACCATGTCCCCAACATCAAACGTGTCCTCTACTATGTGGACAACTTCAGCATCTTCTACTCCTTCCCTAGCTTTTCTCTCATCGAAAATAGGCTCTGACTTAGCCTCACCCGGCTGCAAGATTGGTGCAACAATAGCGGTTTTAAATTCTCCAAAGACAAGACGGTCTGCATGCACTTTTGTCATTTCAACAACCTCCACCTCAACCCGAACCTCATGCTCAATGGCAATCGCATTTCTAAAGTTGACCATACTAAGTTCCTAGGTTTAATCCTGGACCCCAAGTTCTCCTACAAGCAACACATTACCAACCTGAAACAGAAATGCACAGCACCCTCAACCTTCTCCGCCTCCTCTCCAACACAACTTGGGGTGCAAACCCCCACGCTCTCCTCAAAATCTTCAGGCTCACCATTCGTACCAAGCTCGACTACGACAATATTGTCTACTGTGCCGCTCACAACTTTTACCTCAACACCATCCAAAATGAAGCCATCAGGCTTTGCCTGGGTACCTACAGGACCTCCCCCATCACCAGCTTTCACATTGAAGCCAACGAACCCCCCTTTCTGCTAAGGTGTAGGAGGCTTAGCCTTTCCTATGCTTTTAGACCAACACCCAAAACCCTGTATACAACCTCATTAGGTACCCAATTTCTCCACCCTCTTTGATAGGACTAAAACTCTTGTCCCTCCCTTCAGCTTACGCATCAAACCCGACCTACATCATCTCTGCATCAACCCCGCCACTCTTGGCACCTTCTTCTGGCTCACTTTTCCTCCCTGGGTCAACCCCCTCCCTTCTATCCACCTGGGCCTCTCCACTCATCACAAAACCCAAACCCACCCAACCTCTTCATCAACCTCCATAACCAAATCAAAGACCAACTCTCAAACTGCACCTCCATCTATACTGATGGCTCCAAGGAAGGTGACAAGACAGCTGCTGCTGCCGTCATCCAAGATAACACCCTCAGTAGTAGGCTTCCCAACTACTCATTCATCTTCTCGGCCATGGCCAAGGCCATCCTACTCGCCCTCAACTATATTGAGTACTTCCCGCCCAGCCACTTTGCCATCTTCTCAGACTCCAAGTCTGTCCTTACTTTTTTACCCAATCTTAGGTGGGATATCCCCACTTCTCACCTTCTCCTCCGTAAACTCCTTTTGCCCCCTCCCCCCATCCTGCCTTGCAGGAAAAGTATCATTTTTTCTGGATACCCAGCCATGTTGACATCCCCAGCAATAACAGAGCTGATTCAGCTGCTAAGCTTGCCCTCAACCTCCCTACTACCCCTCTCCTAAAACCCTTTCTGACATCAAACCACTTATCGCTTCCCTTGTTCATGACCACTGGCAAACCTCATGGGACTCACAAATTGACAACAAACTCCACAACATCCAGCCCACCATTCCGACCAAACCTACCATCCACAATCTCTCCTGGGTCAACAACGTCCACATTACCCACTTTAGAATAGTTCACACCCACCTCACTCACTTCCACCTCCTTACTGGCTACCCCCACCCCTCTGCAACAATTGCCATTGCCCCCTCATAGTCCACCACATCTTTCTTGCCTGCCCCTGTACAACCTTCCCAGAGCTTCCCTTACCCCTTACACTCCATAGCAGAGCTCTTCCAGAAAAACCCTCCAGAAAAAATTATATCCTTCCTTCATCGTGCCTCCCTCTACAACCATATTTAGTCCTCCTCTCCCACCCTCTCTACCTACTTTTGCCTTTTTTTTAGCACCCTTGCACTTCTTCTCTCGATCCCAGCTTTATGGATTTTAGTCCCTGTACTTTTCTCAGACTGTTCCTATTGTTTTTCTTCCCACCTGGAATGATCTAACCTCTCAGGCACAACCCTCGCTGTGCTGTTAAGCCTTCATCAAACAAATAAATATGAACAATATACACCATCATCTACTTTAAAAGATTTTTAAATCTCTGTTATAATCAGATAAGTCCAGGGTATCATTAAGACATGCTAAAAGTAAATTTCATTTTTTTCCGTCTCTGCAAACCTTTTTGAGTTGTATCTTGATTTCATGAGGCAGCTGTATATTCAATATGATTTTTTTTTTTTTGAAAATCACAATCATATGTTTATTTGATTGGAAATAAAGTATGAATGTGGTTTATGACAATTGACAAATGAAGTGAACACTTACGCACTAATGAATTGCCTCTTCCTTCAGATATTGTGATTTTTTTGTTTCTTATTTCATATGGTAATGAGTTAGCACGCAGTTGCAATTTGGGTAGGAAATTGTTATTGTATTGAGCAGTGCATTGAGGTGAATGATTGCCATATACAGTGGTTGAGAAACGAAGAAAACTTTAAATTAAAAGAAGTACGCAGGGTTTTTTTTTTTTTTTTTTTTTGATATAGATTTGTTGGTGTACCAATCATCTATTTTAAGCAAACTTGTTGTCATCATACCTTAAATATGTCAATATACCTAATGAGTATAGATCAGTAATCAAATATATGGTGGCAAATCATATATCTGTAAGTATTGTATCGTAAATCTTACAAGGTCACTTCATACGTAAACACTAAACGTTCAATTTTGAAATTAGGAAAAAATATGGCAAAATATTTTCATCTTGGTAAATCAGGGCAGCATGAACTTAATTATCAACCACAAATACTATGCATGAATTCATGTGATATTGTCAATTAACTTGCTTTAAATTACTTCAAAAGTGTACACGTTTTTGCTTCAAAATTGAAGATATAAAGTAGAAGATGTTTTGTCTACAATTCAGGATTTTTGGCAAAAGCTGGAAGAGTTTCAGTCCAAAATGAAAGATAAATGAGTAGATAGGCCTACAATTACAAAATGCCAACATCTCTGTTTTCTATGATTTCATTTGATATTTCAGTTATCTGTGGCTTTGACAAAATTAGGGGCTACAGTGTTTTTAAGGGGACTAAGCACCCTCCCCTCAGACTGTACGCCACTGTAGATTTTTGGTTAAAGGCAACGTCATTGTTGTTGCATCTCCGTGACATGTCCATACACCTTTTTAAACGAGTTTTGCCGAACGTAATTCCTAATTCAGTACTTTGACCAATTAGCTGCTGGAAGAAGTTTCCCTTTGTTACACAACTAATTCGCTGCAGTTTCTTGAGGAACAATCGTAAATTACAATGCGCGTGTGTATTACCTTCATGTATAGCATACGTATGATTAGATCGTTTCATGGCCCCATACAAATTGAGCAGATTGCCAAGATTCCCCCAGCTTCTTATTGGTCAAAAAGATTCTCCCAGTATACCATTGGTCCACTATCAGTTATGGAGATTCTCCAAGAGGGGAAAATCTCAGACACCATTTTGAAGATTACCCATGATGCCTCTAACGAAACAGCGTAACGCTTTGGCACAGAACTTGTATGGGTTCTATAAATTTTATAGCCAATTAGTTTAATTTCATTTTTGCATTTTCAAAATCTATACTTATTAATGTACCAATTATCCGGTTCCCAAATGGACATCCACCACGCAGCTTAAGAGATATTTAATGACAAACTTACAAATCCTGGCCTGTTTTCGCCGGGGATTATCAAAGTAACGCAGACACCATCCAGTACCAAACAAGAAAGAGAATGTCCATTGCGCAAACAGGTATGCACACAAGGCAGCCTGCTCACTTCGCACATACACTGACCGCATATAAGCTAATTAAAAACCATAGGTCAAAGCCCTTGTAAATCGAAATCCAATAGGTTTTCCCCTTTGTGGGGGAAAATAATTCTTCTCCTGAAGAGGGGAATCTCCTGAACTGATAATGCATGACATGAATTTTGGCCATGTGACATTATTTCAATTATTTTTAGTATACTTGGATTCAGATTTAAATAGTTCTTTGAACCTTTAAGTGGTCCTACCATATAGGGGTCGGAACTAATGATAAATATTATATTTTGAATATTTGATTTGCAAAAATGTGATTTTTTTCTGCTCTGCCCTTCATTGTAAGAATGTTCTTCATTTATTTCTAAATCGTTTTTATCATAGCTTTGAACGTGAAAATGACACATTAAGATCTGAACAGCCTGAACAACTTTCGTAATCAGATGATATTTGTACATGGTTGGTATGTGTGTGATGCATTGTTTATGATCAGCAGTCCCTGAAATGACGGACCAAACTGTAATGATGTCAGAAATCCCTTTTAACTTTTCTTCAGAGCAAGCAATGAATAATCAATTTTTTAAGTCCTTTTTCATTAGAAAATGGACTTAATTCCAGGCTTTTTTGAGGGAGTATTGAATTTCGGGATATGAACCTATGTAAAACCTATATCAGGTTGAATCTCATTTTTGAGGGGGGGGGGAAGGCATTGCAGGACCACTTTAAGAACAAATTATAACAGCTGAAAATACTTAGATATCTGTGTTAGTGTAAAGGATAGATAAACATATCATTGGCATGATAATGCCAGGTTCTTTTTGTCAGTCTTCTAAATTCCACCTCATAAATCTGCCCATCTATCTCATCAAACAAACAAAAAATTATTCTTCCATTTTGTCTCACCTCGCCCAAATTTTCACCTTCAAAATCCTCCTAACACTTTATAATTACATCATAATTTACTTACAGTGTAATTGATGCTACAGACACCAAGCATCTAGAACCCTGAGTTTGAACCGACCATTTTTAGCTGTTAACCCATCCGACTTTCAAGCCTTTTATATCTCCTTTCTTTTACTGTTGTTTTTTCTCTCATATTTTTGAGTTATTGAGTCTTCATCTTAATTATCATGGGTTGAGAGAAATAAGAGAACTAAAAACAAAAGCTGGGATTGAGGGAGGAGGTGCATGGGTGAAGGAAACAAAAGTAGAGAGAGTCGGGGGGTGGGAGAGGAGGACTAATTATGGTTGTAGAGGGAAGCATGATGAAGAAAGGAGATAATTTCTGGGTCATAATTCCCTGATAAAAACGAGATTGATGATTGTCGAAAAACAATGGCATGAGTTCTGACTTGAGTGGAAGCTTGTGATCAGACCCATGATCAGACCCGTGATCAGACCCATGATCAGACTCGTGATCAGACCCGTTATCAGACCCGTGATCAGATCAACTGCCAGTGCTGGAAAAAATCTACAGTTTTGGTGGTTATAACACGGAAAGAATAAAGGTTTAATTCATAGTGCGCTATGTTTTTGGCACAGGGTAAAGGTCTTGACACACCGAACGCTACGTGGCGAGCGATTTTTTAGATAATCATACAGGAAATAGATATTATAAGATGCTTTGACTTTTTGCTTACACATGATGAAGTTTACAATTAAGGCTTTCTGATGATATTGGAAAATTTGTTAGAAATGCTTATTTGTTCAAACTGTGGAGAAATTTGCGTTAGTGGGGCGCGATTTTCTTTTGGGACGCGAATTTTGCTTTAATGGGCGTAGAAAGGCCCTTTCAATCAATTTTTAGTTATCATCTGAATAGCCATGCGATGGCGATGCTTCTCTGAAAAGAAGAGGTCAAAATGTTTCTTCTCCTTTTGTATTTTTTAATTTTGTTTAAAAAATCGCTCGCCGCGTCGCGTTCGGTGTGTAACGGCCTTAATACATGAAGAAGCTGGGCAGAGATTCAGCGATGCATGAGAGCGAAGCCTGAGTGCATCCAGCATCATCATTGGACCCAGCTTCTATGCGTTATTCTGTGCTGAGAATATGAATTAACCCTGTTCATGTATATATTAACTATTTTTTATTAAAAATCCCAAAAAAGAAATTAGATTGGTTGAGTACACCACAGTATATATGGTACATATGTACTCTAAAATGTCCCCCATGTAGTGGTGTAATGAAAAGTACATTAAATTGCGAAAGAGGGAAGTATATGAAGATGTATTCACTACATTAATATTATTTTTGTTGCTATTTTTAGTGGGAAGATTTTTGACACCTTCATAACAGTGGGAAATTTTTATAATTAATTCACAATTTTGCCAACTGCAAGTGATCTGTAACTAACAGAGGCAGCGGAAGGTTGAAGTTATTGGGCTGACCATGTTCACGTGAAGCATGAATCCAAACGTGTGGGTCCCAGGGGTCCACTCAAGGCCCTGGTGGGGTCTCCTCTATCCCTTCCCCCGGAAGCCTAGCGATTTTAGCATTTTGTAAGGACTTTATCTTGCATTTCTGTCTGGGTTAACAACAATATTGTATTGAATCAATTCATCTAGATTCTAGATAGCCTTATTATTTTGAAATTCTTGCAGGTTCATAGCCAGCTTTACATTTTTTTTTTTTTTTTTTTGGGGGGGGGCAGTGAAATAATTATAGGGCTATTACAAATTATTATACGCATTACAATTTTTTTCTAACATTAGTTGGGGGGGGGGGGGAAATTCCCCCCAAATGCCTCCTGTGGTTACATACCCGAATTGTTGTTATGCATCGCAGTCATTTAGCTTATTCTCAATAAATTTACACTATTACATACTTCTAACACCTGGCAAGTTATAGAGTATCATACTCACCGGCCCACCATGATACATTATAAGAACTTGCTAAAAACGATGCGTCATTAACGCATTTTACGTCACTTGTAAACAAGGAATATATTGTTTGATTCATCCTGTGAATCTAAAAACTTGCACGTCAAAGGAATTGGGCATAGAGCACGCCCCTCTTTAGGACTTTACTGTAATGATTGTGTGTGCGTAACTATAGCGAACATAACACAGCGTACTGATGCTATTTTAACATGAAATATTAATTTATATTAATCTTTATTCCTATTAACATGAAATATCAATTGCGAACATTTATGAAAATGAAAAGTGTCCGTTAGTTATACACTAGAATAATACAGTGAAATACTAAATAGGTCTAATATCACATGAATAATTATTGTATAACCTTGGTTGGACCATTGTCAGAAAAACATTTGCCTCGACCATGGGGCGGTTGTGCTGCCTATGACAAATGTAATCTCAGGTCACTGACCTGTGTTCACACCCATTTAAAAAAAAATCTTAGCAGTGGATCCAACCCCCTGCTTTGGATCATGATCATACCTAAGCTCACGGGATCTGATCGCCTGAAGTGAGTGTGATCGCGAGCTCATATTCGAGTGAGAACACGGTCATGGAGAAGTATTTGCTAAACAGAAGCTCCATGATCTGATTGCGAACCTGATCTATTTCAAGTTAATTTAGAAATTTCACCGGTGGGAATATCTCTCTTTGCTTGTGGCACTAAAGGAATTAAAAAAGATTATAAAATGTTCTTTTCTTTTGTAGTGTCTGTATGGAGGATATGTTCACTCTGCGATTGTGCCAACATTCCACAGAAGAAGCTACTGGTTACTACAGGTATGGTATATATCTTTCATGAGTCCCTGATTGTTGACGAGGCATGGGGAGGGGAGGTGGGGTGAACATCATCATGCAGTCAGTTAATTCTCGACGAAGACTGTCCTTCAAGGTCGTTATCATCCTCAGTATTCATAGGAGCACATAGCTGTCTGCAGGTTGATCTATTGTTTGAAAGAGATAAACAATCCTTTGGATCAATGTTTCGGTGCTTCAAGTTCCGCTTCAAGTATCTTTGAAACGCAGCTGCGGCCTTCCATGATTGCGAGTCCCAGATGACAGTTGAGAGAGCAGTATCTGGCATGGCAGTCGTTGCGCGTCTGTGAACATGACCTGCCTAATGTAAATTCTGTTGAATCAGTAGCTGCTCCGTGCTTGGGAGTCCTGCTTTCTTCAGTGTAGACACTTTTGTCACTTTCTGCCACCATTTCACCTTCATTATTATTCTGAGGTGTCACATCATGAAAGAGTGCAGTTTTTTGTTCCAATGTGATAGCATTAGGAACGTATGCGGTCATGATAGTGTGTGTGGGTATGTGTGTTTGTCACGGCCAGCTCATAAATGCGATATCTAAAGAACAATACACTAGATTCATGTCATATGTGGTACACAGATAGCCCATGGTCCGTAGATGTGCCCTATTGTTTTTGATGGTCATGTCATGCATATTAATGAGTATGACGGGCTTAATATAAAATATTAAAATGTTCATATTTTAACTACCACATGTCTGTTTTGTTTCATGTTTGGTATAATTATGATGCTAGCTGGTGTGTACATGTTCATGATGTAAAATATTGAATTTCATTAATATGATTTTGCTGAAAAGAGCTTGTAAACAATATTTCATGAACTGGATTAATGTATTATGGGGTACACAGATAGCTTATGGTCTGTAGATGTGCCATATTGTTTTTGGTAGTGATATTATGCATATTAATGAGTTATCCGGACTAAATATAACAAAAATTGAAATGCTCTTATTTTGACAATCATATGTCTGTTTTGTTTAATATTTGTTATACTAATGATGTTGGCTAGTGTGTATGTTTTCACTTGATTTGATTTGTAGCACTGCACGTTCCACACTAGGAATTGAAATTCGAAGGGGAATTATTGGCCTAATGGACTAACCTGTGCTGAGAATTACATGTTATGTGCTAAAGCAATAGGAAATTCCTCCCTTTGTAATATTTTAAAAGGGAATTTCTTACACTATCTGTAGCTCTCACTTATGTAAACACTGGGAAACAGATATATCCTAATTTAGAAAAAATTGAAGATTTTATATGATGAGCGAAAATGAAGATCAAGTAAAAAACGTGGCATAGTAATTCCTCCCACACAATTAAAAAATATATTTAATTGAGTCCATAACCCATCGGAAATGATAAAATTCAGCTGTGAGTTGCTCTCTTCTAAGGCTGAGCCGGGTACCTGCTTGAATCGTCGGGTACCCAGTACAAAATATCAGACACCTGAAAAAGGAGAAAAAAATGTATCCAACTAATTTTTTATTTTTTTAGTTGTACATTTTTCGCAGAGCTGTTATGTTATTAGGCTTACACTAAAATAATGGTAATTTTAGTAAACATTTGACCAAAAATAAGCTCACGAATGTCACACAAATATTTTGGTCGAGTTAGTGTAGTTACCGTGATTTTAGTGGTAGCCTAATTATATACAAGTTGTGAAAATTGTATCGAGAAAAAAAATTAAATGGGGTACCCAGATCGGAACCAGGTAAAAGTAAGTGGTACCTAGTTACAATTGTTTGCACCCAACTCAGGCCTACTCTCTTCTGACACGATAAAATCATTTCATTTCTTGTATAAAACTTGTGAAATTTGAGCAAGTTTGGATTTTCCTTTTTTTTTCATAGAATCTAGATATTGTCCTGATTCATTATCTGAATGGATCACAACCCTACGTTTTGGTATTTGAAATTCATAAGCTAGAGATCTCAAGTTTAAAATGAAGAAAATATATGATTATATATTTGCAAAAAAAAAAAAAAATTTAAATCCTTATCCTGAAAAATTAAGTTTTAAAAATTTAATTTATTATAAAAATTGATAAATTGGAGATCTTGATTTGAAAGAAATAGACAATTTTAGATCGTAATTTGGACAAATCAGAAGCATTTGGAGGATGAGAGAAAACATAAGTCACGTTAAAAACTGGCTAGTGATGTCACTGCATAAGTCATATCTCCTCCAAAATAGATTTTTTCCTTTAAGTTCTACATAATTTTTGTTAAAATAGTTATTGGTTGTGGTGCCCCAAAATAAAAAATAATATTTTGAAATTTTTTGAATAAGTGATTTCCTCTTTTGCAAAAAAATATTTTGAAAGAATCCAGACATTTCTCCTTCTCCTGGTTCACTACCTGAATGACTCGCAGCCGGACGGGGTCAAGGATGGCGATGAGATCTCTCTGGTCTTCAACCCCTTGCTCGACAGCAGAGAGTGGGAGAAGGCGGAGCTTATCGAACAAGTCCAGCCCATGTGTAAGAATGACCTTTTTGTTGACCTAGGGCTATACCATTTTCATTTGGGAGTAGAGGGCGGGGATGTAACTTTTTCATATTGGGGAGGTGGAGATGGGCACTATTCCTGAAGTATTGCTGGGGAGTTAACCTGTGATGGACTGACGTCCCATCCAGGGAGAATCCTATGCGCTCATCTTCTTGCGCCATGGTGAGATGGAGCTTTATGGCTTGGATAGATTCACTTTTTAACATAGGTATATAGCACAACAATTCATTTATTTTTGCTACCTGCCTGAAATTTGAATAGTAAATTGCTTTACGAACACCCCAGATGTCTATGCAAATGGAATGTCTGTTTTCTTCATTAAGTTGTTTAATGCAACAACTCCTGAAGCACTGATGATCCATGAAATTCACATGGTTGGTTTACCTTAAAACAAACACATTTCATGAGTATGGAAATGTATAACCCTGACCTACATGTAGTATTATAAGTGGTCATTTTGTCAAATTTGGAATATTTTTAAAGGACTATTCCAGTTTATTTTCATTTTTTTTAAATATACATTGGACTAATCAAAAAACAAAATGGTGAAAACCTCTGATTAAATCTTATTACATTTAGGATTGATTGCATTTCAAAGATTTCACCAGTGTGATAAAAAGTGACTATGCGATGTCTTAACTGCAGATCCAAGATAATTTCTGAATGTATTTATATTATATGGAAGTTGATTTTTCTTTCATTTCAAGTGTAAGCACAGCTCCTATTTTCAAAATGGATTTCTGTTGTCAAAATGGACTAAAATAAAGTCGTCACGTTACCCATTATACTCCTTTTTTGGTACTTAATACACACTGTACGAGAATAGCAAACAAACATTTTGCTAACTATTCTGGTACAAAGTATTTTTAACTACCAAAAAGGAGTATAATGACAATGTGAAAGCTTTATCTCAGTCCATTTTGACAATAGAAGCTGTTTAAGGCACATGAAGAGACAGGCAAAGCATGTTCTTAGGTACATGAAGAGATAGGCAAAGCATGCTCTTAGGTACATGAAGAGACAGGCAAAGCATGTTCTTAGGTACATGAAGAGATAGGCAAAGCATGTTCTTAGGTACATGAAGAGATAGGCAAAGCATGTTCATAGGTACATGAAGAGATAGGCAATGCATGTTCTTAGGTACATGAAGAGAAAGGCAAAGCATGTTTTTAGGTACATAAAGAGATAGGCAAAGCATGTTCTTAGGTACATGAAGAGATAGGCAAAGCATGTTCTTAGGTACATGAAGAGATAGGCAAAGCATGTTCTTAGGTACATGAAGAGATAGGCAAAGCATGTTCTTAGGTACATGAAGAGATAGGCAAAGCATGTTCTTAGGTACATAAAGAGATAGGCAAAGCATGTGCTTAGGTACATGAAGAGATAGGCAAAGCATGTTCTTAGGTACATGAAGAGATAGGCAAAGCATGTTCTTAGGTACATGAAGAGATAGGCAAAGCATGTTCTTAGGTACATGAAGAGATAGGCAAAGCATGTTCTTAGGTACATGAAGAGATAGGCAGAGCATGTTCTTAGGTACATGAAGAGATAGGCAAAGCATGTTCTTAGGTACATGAAGAGATAGGCAAAGCATGTTCTTAGGTACATGAAGAGATAGGCAAAGCATGTTCTTAGGTACATGAAGAGATAGGCAAAGCATGCTCTTAGGTACATGAAGAGATAGGCAAAGCATGTTCTTAGGTACATGAAGAGATAGGCAAAGCATGTTCTTAGGTACATGAAGAGATAGGCAAAGCATGTTCTTAGGTACATGAAGAGATAGGCAAAGCATGTTCTTAGGTACATGAAGAGATAGGCAAAGCATGCTCTTAGGTACATGAAGAGATAGGCAAAGCATGTTCTTAGGTACATGAAGAGATAGGCAAAGCATGTTCTTAGGTACATGAAGAGATAGGCAAAGCATGTTCTTAGGTACATAAAGAGATAGGCAAAGCATGTTCTTAGGTACATGAAGAGATAGGCAAAGCATGTTCTTAGGTACATGAAGAGATAGGCAAAGTATGTTCTTAGGTACATGAAGAGATAGGCAAAGTATGTTCTTAGGTACATGAAGAGATAGGCAAAGCATGTTCTTAGGTACATGAAGAGATAGGCAAAGCATGTTCTTAGGTACATGAAGAGATAGGCAATGCATGTTTTTAGGCACATGAAGAGATAGGCAAAGCATGTTCTTAGGTACATAAAGAGATAGGCAAAGCATGTTCTTAGGTACATGAAGAGATAGGCAAAGCATGTTCTTAGGTACATGAAGAGATAGGCAAAGCATGTGCTTAGGTACATGAAGAGATAGGCAAAGCATGTTCTTAGGTACATGAAGAGATAGGCAAAGATAGCATGTTCTTAGGTACATGAAGAGATAGGCAAAGCATGTTCTTAGGTACATGAAGAGATAGGCAAAGCATGTTCTTAGGTACATGAAGAGATAGGCAGAGCATGTTCTTAGGTACATGAAGAGATAGGCAAAGCATGTTCTTAGGTACATGAAGAGATAGGCAAAGCATGTTCTTAGGTACATGAAGAGATAGGCAAAGCATGTTCTTAGGTACATGAAGAGATAGGCAAAGCATGCTCTTAGGTACATGAAGAGATAGGCAAAGCATGTTCTTAGGTACATGAAGAGATAGGCAAAGCATGCTCTTAGGTACCTGAAGAGATAGGCAAAGCATGTTCTTAGGTACATGAAGAGATAGGCAAAGCATGTTCTTAGGTACATGAAGAGATAGGCAAAGCATGTTCTTAGGTACATGAAGAGATAGGCAAAGCATGTTCTTAGGTACATGAAGAGATAGGCAAAGCATGTTCTTAGGTACATGAAGAGATAGGCAAAGTATGTTCTTAGGTACATGAAGAGATAGGCAAAGCATGTTCTTAGGTACATGAAGAGATAGGCAAAGCATGTTCTTAGGTACATGAAGAGATAGGCAAAGCATGTTTTTAGGTACATGAAGAGATAGGCAAAGCATGTTCTTAGGTACATGAAGAGATAGGCAAAGCATGTTCTTAGGTACATGAAGAGATAGGCAAAGCATGTTCTTAGGTACATGAAGAGATAGGCAAAGCATGTTCTTAGGTACATGAAGAGATAGGCAAAGCATGTTCTTAGGTACATGAAGAGATAGGCAAAGCATGTTCTTAGGTACATGAAGAGATAGGCAAAGCATGTTCTTAGGTACATGAAGAGATAGGCAAAGCATGTTCTTAGGTACATGAAGAGATAGGCAAAGCATGTTCTTAGGTACATGAAGAGATAGGCAAAGCATGTTCTTAGGTACATAAAGAGATAGGCAAAGCATGTTCTTAGTCAGGTACATGAAGAGATAGGCAAAGTATGTTCTTAGGTACATGAAGAGATAGGCAAAGCATGTTCTTAGGTACATAAAGAAATAGGCAAAGCATGTTCTTAGGTACATGAAGAGATAGGCAAAGCATGTTTTTGCAGTACCGATGCGAGCAGTTTGACACCGGCGATTTTTTTTGTTGGCGTTTTATCGGCGCTTTACTGACGTTTCACCGGCGCTTTACCGGCGGCTTCACCGGGCTTTACAGGCGAGTTTGAAAATGACAAAATCGGGAGATATTTTGTTCAGTTTCACAAGCCATCGCCACTGCGAAACAAATTATTTTAGCGTCGTTATAACATAGTGTCATTATAACATTGAAATATTGCCGTGACCGTTCAGTTAAGTAATCAATGAAAGGTCTGAATTGAGTGAAAACGTTCAACAATATTAGAAGCGCAATGGGGGTTTGAAACATCATATCGAAGTATTATTTGGGCCTACATCAATAGTAGGTGAACATCACATCGGAATATTTACATGGGAATATTATTAAAACGTCGCATCAAAATAATTAAAATCATTCATGAATTTAATAACGACAAATCGTAATTGAAAATAAAGTTTCTACTCTCCTTCCAGTTTAGTGTTTTCCTTTTCAATGTGCAGATTATTTTTAGTCGCTAGTGCAATATTGCTTGTACTTTTTTCCTTTTCTGTTATTTTTAATTCCAACATTTTGTAACCTACATTTGTGTACGTAAATTCAATCTTGATGAAATAGATATATGCATAACCAACAATTTTAAGCAAACATTTTTGCCATATAAATGATCCATGGAATATTTTGAAAGCATGTCAAGGTAAAAAAGATTAGCAAAATTGTTTTCAACTCAAAACACGCAATTCCTTAGACGAGACAGAAAAAGCTGCGCAATGTTTATTGCAGCGAACAGCAACTTGTTAGGACTTTGAAATTATGAGAAAATATGTACAAATCGCACTTGAAAAAAGTATGGGAGAATACACAATGAAATTAACAACATCAACTTACTCAGATATTTATATTCTGAATATTAAAATCCTGGTCCAAAAAAAAATGTTTAAAACTTTAACAAAACAAGTTTCCAAAGATAAGGAAAATTTTATTGAAACTTCTCCATCATAGAAAATAAAAGAAAACAAAAAGTTTAAAAGCTGTAAAACTGCAAACAAATGCTATTTCCTTGTTTTAAAAACGTATGTTCCACTTCCATCTTTGCACATAACAAAGAATGAAAAAAAAAATCCATAAACCAGTGGTACACTCCTTCCGAGTAGGGAGCAAATTATTACCAAACATCGCATCAGTATAAATTCTACTTTTTAACGTAAAATCATTAGAACTGTGTCAGAAAAACAACAAAATATCTCGTTTAATGATATGCCACCCGTGTCCCCCTTCACATGTTACTACTTCTGGGTGGTTTATAACCTGGTGACAGGTCTCCTCGAACTCCTCGCCACGCGGCGCTAAGTTGTTGAAAGACAGACTGCATACATGACACTTTTATGTAAACATTCAAAATGCAGGAAAGCTGTAAAAAAAAAAAAATTTAAGACAACAATACCAAAACCGGGAGGGGGAGTGGACATATACCATTTTGTGATCTGAGAAATATCAGGAAATTCACTGAGCACGGGAGAGGGATGATGGAAGCATCGCCTTATCTTCATTCGGAAAAACAAATAAAATGGGGAAGGAGAAGGACAATATCATATACCAGGTATGTTTTTACAGTAAAAAGATTTCCCCCACAAATTTAATGTTTGGTGATCAAATTTGCCGTTTGAAACCTGAATCGCCACCTCGCCTCTATCCACCCCCTTCTTTCTATTCGTAATACTTTCATTTTTGTGAAGAAATTTAAGAAAATGGGAGGGGACGATACGATCTACAAGATAATGTTTTCATAAAAAAAATTGCCCCCACCTCAAATTAAAAAGTTTAACGATCTCAGTTTGTTGCTTCAACTTGCAAACAAGTTAGGGATCATAACAAACTCCACTTCTCCGCTGCCCTCGCCTTCCCCGCCCCTATCCGCCCCCTTCTTGCTGTTGTAATACTTTAATTTTTGTGGAGAAATTGAAGAGGGGATGAGATAATTTTACCAAATTACTGTATGTTTTAAATTCGATAGCCTGATAATAATAAATTAAACATGAAGAATGAATCACTCTGGGGTACCCCTCCAAATCTCTATTACCTGCTGTGATCCCCGGTCCCTTACCCATAACCACCAAACTCAAGTTTGTGTCTTTAGACTTCAAATATTTGAAAGACAACATGAAAATCAGGAGGGGGCATACACCTTTGTAAGTATTTCCCTTTAAATGTGAAAATGGTAAGTATTCCCCTTTAAATGTGCCAATCTTGATTAATTGGACCACGCTAGGCCAAAGTCTAGAGGCAGCTGGCGTCAATTTGTAAACAAATCCATCAAAGGTGCTGGGAATGGGGAGCGGCATTATTTATGATTCTTTAGAAGTTTGCCGTGTTTTTGCGGTATGTGTTTTATAGAGATTAATGTTAATGGAGTTTAATGTTACGTAAGTTTTGGGTAAGAATTAGAACATATCTGTTGGAAGGAAAGACATTTTCGCACAATTTAATTATAAAGAAATAATTTAGCACCTGGGCTTATCAAATAGTGGGAGCAACATGTATGTTTCTGTTTACTTAGGTCGCTGATTTTGAACTTTCGGACATAGATTGTGATGTATTATTTTTAACATGGAGGTCTACACTGAGCAAAGAATGCTTAGTTCAGAAGTTTATTTGTTCTCATTTATTTTATTTTTCTATTTTCTTTCGCGTTTTACTTTTACTGTATATGGATTAATGGAACTACATATCAAAAAGTTTTTGACAACGTTTCTTAATATTTTGGTGAAATATTTCACGAATTAAAATTTTACCTGACTATTTGAAATACTATATATTTCGGAATAATACATGAAAATCTCAGTAAGTTAAACTTGTTTATTTTCATTGCTCCGATCCTTTTCATTTCGCTTATCATTTTAGTTTTATTTTATTTTATTTTATTTTATTCAATTTTCATTTTATGATGTATAAAAAAAATGGCCGTGCCCGCCCTGATAGTGCAGACACAAGTTGCGTTGCCACGGTTCCTTACTTTTCAGGTTGTAATTTTTTGTTGAACTTGATCAAAATAAATAATGATCGTAAATCTCTGTGGTACACTCTGCATTGTCGTTACCAATTTAAAGTGGGCTGATCTAAATGAACTTTTTAATTTTGCTTAAAATGGCAATTTGTATCAGTTTAAACGATCTGAAACTAAAGAAATTTGCAGGTTTGGTATGTGAGCAGACGTTAAATGTTACACACAGTAGACCGAGGACTTTCCTCGCTGAAACTTGAAAGAAGAGTTGTTATTTGAAAACAACGTTCGTGATAGTATCTTTGTATTGAAAAATTAAATCGGAAGTTGCATGAAAACTAATACCACGTTTTTGGCTTCGAGAACGGGTTTTTTTTGGCGTTATACCAGTGTTTTATCGGCGGCTTACCGACGTTAAAATTACCGGCGCAATTGTCAAACTGCTCGCATTGATACTGTAGGTACATGAAGAGATAGGCAAGGATGTTCTTAGGTACGTGAAGAGATAGGCAAAGCATGTTCTTAGGTACGTGAAGAGATAGGCAAAGCATGTTCTTAGTACATGAAGAGATAGGCAAAGCATTCTCTTAGGTACGTGAAGAAATAGGCAAAGCATGTTCTTAGGTACGTGAAGAGATAGGCAAAGCATGTTCTTAGGTACATGAAGAAAGATGTTCTTAAGTACAAATGCGATAGGCAAAGCATGTTCTTAGGTACATGAAGAGATAGGCAAAGTATGTTCTTAGGTACTTGAAGAGATAGGCAAAGTATGTTCTTAGGTACATGAAGAGATAGAAGTTTTTAGGTACATGAAGAGATAGGCAAAGCATGTTCTTAGGTACATGATGAGATAGGCAAAGCATGTTCTTAGGTACGTGAAGAGATAGGCAAAGCATGTTCTTAGGTACATGAAGAGATAGGCAAAGCATGTTCTTAGTACATGGAGAGATAGGCAAAGCATGTTCTTAGGTACCTGGAGAGATAGGCGAAGCATGTTCTTAGGTACATAAAGCGATAGGCAAAGCATGTTCTTAAGTACATAATGCGATAGGCAAAGCATGTTCTTAGGTACGTGAAGAGATAGGCAAAGTATGTTCTTAGGTACTTGAAGAGATAGGCAAAGTATGTTCTTAGGTACATGAAGAGATAGGCAAAGCATGTTTTTAGGTACATGAAGAGATAGGCAAAGCATGTTCTTAGGTACATGATGAGATAGGCAAAGCATGTTCTTAGGTACGTGAAGAGATAGGCAAAGCATGTTCTTAGGTACATGAAGAGATAGGCAAAGCATGTTCTTAGGTACGTGAAGAGATAGGCAAAGCATGTTCTTAGGTACATAAAGCAATAGGCAAAGCATGTTCTTAGTACAGGGAGAGATAGGCAAAGCATGTTCTTAGGTACCTGGAGAGATAGGCGAAGCATGTTCTTAAGTACATGAAGAGATAGGCAAAGTAGTTCTTAAGTGCATGAAGAGATAGGCAAAGCATGTTCTTAGGTACATGAAGAGATAGGCAAAGTATGTTCTTAGGTACATGAAGAGATAGGCAAAGCATGTTCTTAGGTACATGATGAGATAGGCAAAGCATGTTCTTAGGTACGTGAAGAGATAGGCAAAGCATGTTCTTAGGTACATGAAGAGATAGGCAAAGCATGTTCTTAGTACATGGAGAGATAGGCAAAGCATGTTCTTAGGTACCTGGAGAGATAGGCAAAGCATGTTCTTAAGTACATGAGGAGATAGGCAAAGTAGTTCTTAAGTACATGAAGAGATAGGCAAAGCATGTTCTTAGGTACATGAAGAGATAGGCAAAGTATGTTCTTAGGTACATGAAGAGATAGGCAAAGCATGTTCTTAGGTACATGAAGAGATAGGCAAAGCATGTTCTTAGGTACATGAAGAGATAGGCAAAGCATGTTCTTAGTACATGGAGAGATAGGCAAAGTATGTTCTTAGGTACCTGGAGAGATAGGCGAAGCATGTTCTTAAGTACATGAAGAGATAGGCAAAGCATGTTTTTAAGTACATGAAGAGATAGGCAAAGCATGTTCTTAGGTACATGAAGAAATAAGCAAAGCATATTCTTAGGTACATGAAGAGATAGGCAAAGCATGTTCTTAGGTACATTAAGAGACAGGCAAAGCATGTTCTTAGGTACATGAAGAGATAGGCAAAGCATGTTCTTAGGTACATGAAGAGATAGGCAAAGCATGTTCTTAGGTACATGAAGAGATAGGCAAAGTATATTCTTAGGTACATAAAGAGATAGGCAAAGTATATTCTTAGGTACATAAAGAGATAGGCAAAGCATGTTCTTTATGGATGCGAAATATGGAAGATGACGAAAAGAGAAGAAAACGACATTGATATATTTCATAACAAACATCAAAGGATACTAAAAATAAGATGGCATGATAGAGTGAGAAATGAAGAGTTGATAATCAGAGTAAATACAAAATTACTTAGTGATTAAATAATGAACAGGAAACAAATGGGTGGAGCATATGCTCAGATGACCATGAAAATGACTTTAAAATAGCATTAACCTGGGCACCGGAGGGTAAGAGAAAATGTGGATGTCCAAAAACAACATGGCGACGATTGGTGGAGGGCGAGAGGACCAAAGCTGAGTGGACTTCCTGGGGAACAGCCAGAGCAGCTGACAGATGGCTGGAGGCCTTTTGCGCCACGTGACGTGAAACAGATCCTACATTCATAAAGGAATATTTTTTGATAACTTTTAGATTAGGGGTTGTGTGTAGTTCTATATACTATTGTTTTAATGTTCTTCTGCCTGATTGTTCTTGCAATTTTTCCGTCTTTCTTTTTCTTCATAGTTGAAGGTTTAAAGTTGCGAGTGAATGGAACCACAGAGCCAATCACAGTGAGTCGCTGAATCTCTTAATCAAATATATTTTAGTTGTGTTTGAATTTTGAAAATAACACTTGGTTTTTTTTTTTAAAAATCTGAACAAAATTAGTTGAGCAACTTATCCAATTAAAGCTCCAATACAACAAGTTTTAACAGCAGCATCTGATACCTACCTTTCAACACAAATGTTACCAATTGGCCCCTACGATCCCCGCCCCTCCCTGCACCCCACCACCCCTCCTGCTGACACCTGTTCTACACATCTACACTAGTCTACTATTGTTTTAGATTGGATGTAATTTAACCTCTGGTACAATTTGACTAACGTTGTTGAGGTGCCATAATTTAAAGGACAGACATAATCCCATAAATAAATTCAGAAATGAACTCCGCCATGCTGGTAGCGTTACTTTCGTTTTTCAATTTTCTTTATTAATTGCAAGAAATCTGTGATGTTATTGATACCTTAAGAGATACCTTCTTTTAATTAGATAGATACCTTAAGAGATGCCTTTCTTTAATCAGATAAATACCTTAAGAGATACCTTCTCTTTAATCAATAGATACCTTAAGAGATACCTTCTCTTTAATCAGATAGATACCTTAAGAGATACCTTCTCTTTAATCAGATAGATACCTTAAGAGATACCTCCTCTTTAATCAGATAGATACCTTAAGAGATACCTCCTCTTTAATCAGATAGATACCTTAAGAGATACCTGCTCTTTAATCAGATAGATACCTTAAGAGATACCTTCTCTTTAATCAGATAGATACCTTAAAATATACCTTCTCTTTAAGCAGATAGATACCTTAAGAGGTACCTTCTCTTTTACCAGATAGATACCTTAAGAGATACCTCCTCTTTAATCAGATAGATACCTTAAGAGATACCTTCTCTTTAATCAGATAGATACCTTAAGAGATACCTTCCATTTAATCAGATAGATACTTCAAGAGATACCTTCCTTTAATCAGATAGATACCTTAAGAGATACCTTCTATTTAATCAGATAGACACCTTAAGAGATACTTTCTCTTTAATCAGATAGATACCTTAAGAGATACCTTCTCTTTAATCAGATAAATACCTTAAGAGATACCTTTTCTTTAATCATATAGATACCTTAAGAGATACCTTCTCTTCAATTAGATAGATACCTTAAGAGATACCTTCTCTTTAATCAGATAAATACCTTAAGAGATACCTTTTCTTTAATCATAGATACCTTAAGAGATACCTTCTCTTTAATTAGATAGATACCTTAAGAGATACCTTCTCTTTAATCAGATAGATACCTTAAGAGATACCTTCTCTTTAATCAGATAGATACCTTAAGAGATACCTTCTCTTTAATCAGATAGATACTTTAAGAGATACCTTCTCTATAATCAGATAGATACCTTTTAAGAGATACCTTCTCTTTAATCAGATAGATACCTTAAGAGATACCTTCTCTTTGATCAGATAGATACCTTAAGAGATACCTTCTCTTTAATCAGATAGATACCTTAAGAGATACCTTCTCTTTAATCAAGTAGATACCTTAAGAGATACCTTCTCTTTAATCAAGTAGATACCTTAAGAAGTACCTTCTCTTTATTCAGATAGATACCTTAAGAGATACCTTCTCTTTAATCAGATAGATACCTTAATAGATACCTCCTCTTTAATCAGATAGATACCTTAAGAGATACCTTCTCATTAATCAGATTGATACCTTAATAGATACCTTCTCTTTAATCAGATAGATACCTTAAGAGATACCTTCTCTTTAATCAAATAGATACTTTAAGAGATACCTTCTCTTCAATCAGATAGATGCCTTAAGAGATACCTTCTCTTTAATCAGATAGATACCTTAAGATATACCTTCTTCTCAAAAATGCAATCATTTTCAGTGTCTAAGATTGATGAAAGGTATTTAAAGAATTACATCATTATATTGAGCTGTCAGCCCCGTCATACATCACAAATTTTGCATGAATTTAAATCTGATCAAAGTTTGATTAGCCATAACTAAAAACCAACATAGATTTATTCACATAATTATAAGGAGTATTAATAACAATTTTGAGTCATCTTTTGGAAACCTGTCCTTTAAATTTTCAGTAATTGCCTTAAACAGAGACATGGATCCATCTAATGACATAACTGATTTGTACAATATACCTGGTTAAATGTTTATCCAGAAGATTGTAAAAACGGTAACGGGGGAGGCGTGGCCTTTTACATTAATAATTGTTTTTTGTTTTGATTATCCAAGTATGAAGATGATGACAACACACATATTGAGAAACTTTTGATTGCCCTTTGTATAACCAAAAACAACATTGACAAAGTAGGACTTATATCAGGCCTCCCGGTAAACCTTTAAAACCTTTAAAAACCTTTATTGACAAAGTGAACCTTTATTCCTTTTAAAATAACCTTTAAAACCTTTAAAAACCTTTATTTTCAAAGTTAAGTAAGGTAAATGATTCGAGTGCCAAGGTTTTTGCTTTATTGGTAAGTATACACATCCATTTAATAGCATATCTGTTCTCAACACACATCTAAAAGAAGCAGGACCAAAATAAAATTTCCAACTTCACGTAAGTAATAGACTTTTGGCGCCACCAACTGCCTTTTGCCCCAGAATATGCTCATTGTATAGAGATTTATTCCATGAGTTAACCTTTATAAACCTTTTTATTTAAATCCAAAACCTTTAAAACCCTTTATTTCAACTTTTCCAACCTTTATAAAAACCTTTATTTTAAAAAAGAGTCACTGGGAGGCCTGTTATATATATAGACCACCAAGTAACATTCAAGTTTAGTTTGTTCAACTTACATCATTAAAAATTAGGAATAAAAATTGTATCTTGTTAGGCGATTATAATGCCAACCTCTTAGATTTTAAAACTGATTAATATGCTGAAGATTTTTGAAAACATTAGGAATGTTTTCTTTTGTACCAAGCATAAATAAGCCTACTAGAATCACCCAGAATTCAGCCACTCTAATTGACAATATTTTTTATAATGATTTAATCATTGTGTTGTATCAGGTGTTATTTGTGCTGATATTAGTGATCATTTACCAGTCTTCTTAAGTACTGATATTAGTCGTAATGTAGAAAAAAGTAGCTATTATAAATGGATACATGATACCTCTCTTGAAAACCTTTAAAGATTGTACATAAGTTTAACCCATTTTGATTGGAATAGTATCCAAGCTACTAATGTAAATGATGCTTACGTCAATTTTCTTGAGGTTTAAAATAATTTGTTTTATTATTATTGTCCTCAAAAAAATTTAAGTTAAAAGGAAACTCCCCAACCTCAACCCCAAATGCAATTTGTAAATCAATTCACAAGAAAAATCAATTATATAAGAAATTTCTTCGTTTAAAGACAGACTACTTGAGTTCCATCTACCATGTCTTACGTAAACTATAAAAATAAGCTTCCCCAAGTTATTCGAATGGCAAAAAAGAACTATTTTGATGCTAAATATCAGGCCACTGCAGGTAGTATGAAAGATATATGGAAAATAATTAATGAAGGTATTAAACATAAACATAAGACCAATGATTTTCCCACTGAAATTTTTTATAACAATGAAGCAGTAAGTGATCTTAATAGTATTGTCAATAAATTAAATAATTTTTTGTAAATATCAGTAGTGATTTGGCTTCTGCTATCCCTCATACGAACGCTAATTTTGAATGATTTCTTAAAAAGCCGTTTCTCAATAGTCTTTTTATGTTTTCTACTAGTAGTGATGAAACATATTCCATTGTTGGTAAATTTAAATGTATTCAAAGTCTGGGTTCCGATAATATGTAAATATTGACAAACAATATAAACAGTTCAATATATTGACAGTTCGGACAAACAAAAATATCATAGCAGTAAGGAATGCCTCAAAATCTTACACTGGCTTCCAGTCAAATTGAGAATCCAGCATAAGGTACTTACTTACCTTAGCGTACAAGTGTGTAAATAACCAGGCACCAAATTATTTAAAGGATCAATTAATCAATATAACTAATAGATGGATTACCAGGTCTACTACCTCATATAAAAAGTTATTTGTACCACTTACCAAACATAACACTTTTGTTGGTCGTTCTTTCAGTGTAATGGGACCGATATGGTGGAAAGACCTACCAGATTATATTAAACTTGCTCAGTCGGTAAATGTTTTTAAGCGTCATTTGCAAACTTACCTTTTCAATCAATTTTAGTGGTATCTCCTATTTTTTTGTTTTGTTTATTTCAGTCCCATCGCACTGGGAGAGCAGCTATCAATCTTGTTTTGTCATTGTGTTGATGTTTTATTTGTAAAGCACCACTGAAGATTGCCAGATCAAAGTATGTGCTCTATAAATTGATGGATTATGATTTATTATGAATATGATTCATATTGTGAAGAAAATAATGGTATATTAGAACCACTATGTTTTATTTTTAATTTGTCTCTATCATCAGGAGTTGTGACGGATAATTGAAAAATTGCCAAAGTTATTCCATTGTTTAAATCCGGTTGTTCTCTAAGTGTTAAGAATTACAGACCTATTTCAGTTCTCCCTTTATTTTCAAAAGTTTTGGAGCGTTTTGTGTATAATTGTGTATATCAATTTTTGCTTAAGAATGATTTTTCTTCAAGAGTCAATATGGTTTTCGTTCCAGTTATTCCACATATGTGGCAGTTATTAATCTAGTTCATAAAATAGGTAGTGCTTTAGATAGTAATGAATATGGTATTGGTGTATTTCTTAACTTATCAAAGGCCTTTGATCATCAAATTCTTCTTCACAAATTACATCATTATGAGACATCATTTAATTGGCTCTCGTTTCTTACAAATAGACAACAGTTTGCTTCACTGAGTTCGTGTAAATCAAATAATCAAAATATTTCATGTGATGTTCCCCAGGGTTTCATTTTAGGTCCCATTTTATTTCTTATGTTTACTAAATGATATGAGTAATGCTTCAAATCATATGTTCCTATTGCTGATGATACTAATTTGTTTTATAAACATAGAGACTCTTATACTGCTACAACTGTAATAAATACCAAAAATTTGTAATGGATTCAAACAAATAAATTATCCCTTTATACAAATAAGACTAATTATATTATTTTTCACCCCCATCAAAAGACTACCCCTAATATAAATTTATTCATAAACAAAAAAAGAATTGCTTGTCCGTTCTACTAAATTCCTTGGTGTAATAATTGATGACAAATTAAGCTGGAAACCCCATGTTCAGAAAGTAGCCAATACTGTTTTCAAAAACATTGGTATTTTATATCAATTTAAAGGTTTTTTTTCTAATAAAATTCTCCTCTCATTATATAAAACTCTAATTTTACCATACATAAGTTATTGTTGTATTGTCTTGGCTAATACCTATCCATCTATTGTTAATCGTCTATTCATTCTTCAGAAGCGTGCTGTAAGATTAATCATCAATGTAACATACCGTGAACACACCACACCCCTTTTTAAGGAGAACCGTATTCTTAACATATATGATTCACACAACTATCAATTTGGTATTTTTTATGTATAAGAATAATCATAATCTATTTCCATCTAATTTCTATTCTTTTTTTACAAAGGTTGGCGATGTTCACCATCATAATACACGTAACAAGAATAACTTTGATCAAAATACATCTAATTCTTCATTTGTACCAAAAACATGTATAAGTGCCCCAAGTATTGAAATTCTTTAGATGTGTGTTTACTGTACCCAGCGATCCTTGAACTCCTTCAAATCAGCTTTTAAAAGATATCTGATAAATGATTATTGACCTCTTTATGTCATCCCTATCATTGTGGTGTGGGTGGGATTAAGTAATTAAGTGCTGATATTTTTTCTTTTATTGGGTGGCCTGGAATTCAAACAAGCACTGTTTCCTCTAGGTCTCTTCTCCGCATATTTGTTATTATGTAAATAAATATTAATCATGGGTATCCATTTAATGATATATGCTGCTTTTTTTCTTCTTTTTTGTACATTATAGTATTTGTCACATTTTATGTTGCGGAAATAAATGAATAAATAAAAAATAAATAAATAAACTCCACCAACCAAATAATTGTGAAAATGTAATATCTTGACAGTTGCCTAAATTGGATTTTTCTTAATGATATTAAATTCAGGTATATGTTTTTGAAGAACTCTGTAATGATATTAAAAATGTATGCTACCACATATTGATGTAATATGTATACATGACAAAGAAAGTGTTGAAAAGGATGGCAGCATATACAGATAATTCACTGCAGGACAATTTATGAGGTAATCTTATTGAAAATATATTTTAGAAAAATAAAAAGGAGCTACGCTACTTTATACATGCAAGAATTTGTTAAAAATTTGAAGAATTGGTCATAATTTGGATATGTTTTCCATTATATACATCACAAATTTAAAGATAGATTGCAGGTAAAAAAAAAAAAAGGAGGAACGCATTAAAGTGGAGGGGTAAAAATCACTACAATCCAACATTTTTGATTGGTTAGATATTTACACAATCATTCACGAGCCAATCAATTTCCCGCCAAGGTAGTGACGTTGCTAGTATGCATCGGATATTTTAGGGAATGGGTCAAGCAATTTCCTTGAGACGAGATTCTTTCTAGCAACAGCCAAATATTTGTTTAATTTGGTACACTAAATAATGCACTTTAGTTACCATATTATCGTTGCATATCCTTTTATCCTTGTAATTATTTATTGATTGATTCGTCTTTGTAATCGATTGATTGATTGGTTTAATTTCTTCCAGGGGTCGGCTTCGTTGGAAGCATTAGTGCAATATATGTTGGCTGAGCAGGCGAAACTGGGGAATCTGCATACTGCCACCAAGGAACCAACATGCTCCTGTCAGAGGCGGAAAGCGAAAGAGCACAGCCACAGGCGGAAGAAAGGTCTTCAATCCAAAGCAGATGGTATTTAATCAGTTTTTATATTGTTGTTGTTGATGTACAAACTTGATTTCAACCTGTACTTAGTGTATAACGTTATTTCAACCTGTACTTAGTGTAGAACTTAATTTCAACCTGTACTTAGTGTATAACGTTATTTCAACCTTTACTTAGTGTAGAACTTGATTTCAACCTGTACTTAGTATAGAACTTAATTTCAACCTGTACTTAGTAGAGAACTTGATTTCAACCTGTACTTGGTATAGAACTTGATTTCAACCTGTACTTAGTATAGAACTTGATCTCAACCTGTACTTAGTACAGAACTTGATTTCAACCTGTACTTAGTATAGAACTTGATTTCAACCTGTACTTAGTATAGAACTTGATTTCAACCTGTACTTAGTATAGAACTTGATTTCAACCTGTACTTAGTATAGAACTTGATTTCAACCTGTACTTAGTATAGAACTTGATTTCAACCTGTACTTAGTATAGAACTTGATCTCAACCTGTACTTAGTATAGAACTTGATTTCAACCTGTACTTAATATAGAACTTGATTTTAACCTGTACTTAGTACAGAACTTTATTTCAACCTGTACTTAGTATAGAACTTCATTTCAACCTGTACGTAGTATAGAACTTGATTTCATCCGTACTTGGTATATAACGTTATTTCAACCTGTACTTAGTATAAAACTTTGTTTCAACCTGTACTTAGTATAGAACTTTCCATCAACCTGCCCCTTCTACTCCAATACTTCAGAACCTCTCTCATCCCCATCACCTCCATTTCAGATCTCTTTGAGAAAAACTTCTCCTCGGACATTCGTTTTTTCCGTTACAGCAACCTATTCTACTCGTAAATTATCATCCCTTTCTCATTTTACCTCCTTCCTCCCCTCTCTCTCATCTTTCTCTCCGTATCATTCCTTCCTCCTCCTTCTCTCAGCCCTCCCTATTCCTCTATTAAATTAGATTTCTTTATTCTAGCGCCATGATTTTTTAATACCCTCCTGGCACATTTGACTCTGACTGTCACAGTGCCATTAAACCCCAACAAACAAGCATTACGTAGTGTGTTTATAGTAATAAACAAATGGTTGGGGATCTTTAAGAAACTTGTTGAAGAATCCATGGATTTATAAGAAACAAACATTGACAACATATTTTATGTTTTGTTCACCAGTTTGGTTGGGTGCCGCCTCACTTACGAGCAGTAGTAACCTCTATAAATGGCAAAAACAAGGGCTACAAATGATATGTAATGCTGAATGGGACGAGCCTTACGATAATCTTTTCTTAATGCTGAAATGGGTGCTGATTTTATAATGATATATAAATGCATAAATGAATTAGCTCCAAACTATCTTTGTAAAAGCTTTAAACATTTTGATTCAGCTGTTCGGTTGACACGGCAAACCGAGGGCCGATTGTTTAGACTTCCATCTTGTAAAACTGATATATTTATATATATATTTATATATATATATATATATATATATATATATATATATATATATATATATATATATATATATATATATATATATATATATATATATATATATATATATATATATATATATATATATATATATATATATATATATATATATATATATATATATATATATATATATATATATATATATATTGCAAATGTTTTATAAGATAAAAACTTGCTTGATTGCTGAACTAATCCTTTAAGTCATACAGTGATTTTTTTGTGTGCATAAAGTCATTCAGCATGGGGTGACAAGGAAAAAATAGGAACAGAGGTGAATGTAGAAAAATATGACAATTTTTACCTTAAATAGGGAATATTGTCGCAAAATAGTTGCTTGACCAATAACTCTGATGCATACTAGTAACATCACTAGTAATTGATTGGCTTGTCAGTGCTTGTGTAAATGTTTCAACCAATCAGAAACATTGGATTGTTGACCAATCAGAAACATTGGATTGTTGACCAATCAGAAACATTGATTGTTGACCAATCAGAAACATTGGATTGTTGACCAATCAGAAACATTGGATTGTGTATTTGTATCTCCACATTAACACGATAGCTGGTCTTTGAGATGCCCTCTATTTAACACTGTTAGTTTAGGTATGTCAAGTTGTCTCTCATGAAACCATATTTGAAGGAATACTCTTTGTTAGAATCTATCAAATTATAGAAATATTTTTTTTTTTTTTTTTTAAGCTACCTTTGTTTGTTTTGTTCCACTGTTTTGTGGTTATGCAATTCATTTTCAATTTTGTTGTTGTTGTCAAATTCATACTTTGTGAAAAGTTGCATTTATTTGAAATGGTTCAATTTAGATTTGACTAAAATGTTGAAAGGAATTCATTTTTTTCTTTTCTTAACTTTTGCAGGAAGACACAGTCAACCTCATACCCCCATGGATTCTTCTCCTAGCCCTATGAATTCCCCTGATCCAGAAATTGCCCCTCAACCTATCTTCAATTTGCAGCCTCTCAAACCTCTGAAGTCTCACATCGTACAAGTTCCGCCAGATATATTCCTTGGACTTTCGCAAAAGCAAAACGGTGCAACTTTTGACCATTCCCCAGCAGATTATTTTTCACACTCTTTAAGCAATACGCAAACTGTTAGCGATTCTAGTACCTTGATGAAATCTAACGAAATTGTTGCCTTAGAACAAAATAATTCCAGAGACGTTGCCATGGCAGCATGCAGAAAAAGTGCAATGCAAAACACCTTGAGGAATCCGACGTTATTGGCTGGCCCAGGAATTGGCAATTGTCAAATGTTACATCTGTTTCCATGGAAACGGAATCATTGATCTATTCTCCTCCAAGAATTACTTCCGAGGAATGTCAA